>VSDK01021288.1:14398-117156 GCA_009767595.1 Symbiodinium kawagutii
TTTCCGCCGCCTGCAGCTGCGGCTGCTCCGAAGACACTCTTGGCTTTGGAGGATGAGAAGAAACCATTGACAGATCCTGCGCATTTGATCAGTTCATTGAGAGATGATTTGCTGGTTGAAAGACAAGACAGCTTGGAAGACGATGTACCCACTGTACCGTCTGGTCCTGGGTTTCGTCGACCGGCTGCGTGCAAGGTCCCGGCCAAGAAGAAACCAGCTGCGAGCTGTTCTTCCGTGGGCCGTGGCACCGGGTCCATGAAACGTCCGGCTGCTTCGTCCGCAAGTATCCGAGAACGTCTTTTGGCTACCATTCCCTCGAACTTGAAGAAGAAGTATCGCTTCGGTTGCTCTCGTTGTAGAGAGCGTCCGTACTGTACAGTGAGTTGTTGGGCTAGTCGCGGCTGGACGATTGATTGACGCTATAAACATGGCGCTCAGCTTCCACTGCTCATCCTGGGAAAACACTTGTGTTGCGTCAAGGTTAATCCTGTTTCCGTACGGTTGAGTAGAGGTTTGGGGTTGTGTCCAGTGTTCTCCCAAAAGTGGTTTGTTTTGTGATAACCGTCTCTACTGCTGTTTTTTTGCTCAAGCGGTGCTCCACTACGTTACGCGCTGTCGATGGGTTGCGCAGGCCTGGTGGGTCTATGGGGTATGGGGGCTAAAGTGCCATGGGATATGCATATGGGAGTTTCAAGAACAAGTCATCTGCGAGATGATATGAAGACATCTGTGTGATGTCTTATACATGTTACCTCTGCGGTGACAAAGTTCATCTGCGTGATGAACGCATGTTCCGATCACCTGCGTGGTGATCAGACAAGGACAGGTCTTCTGCGTGAAGATCTAGAAGTTTCATCTGCGTGATGAAATTTCATCACAATCACCTGCGTGGTGATAAGGATCACTTGCGCGGTGATTCCGGATGTGAATGTCTGCGTGACATTGCATCTGTTAACGCGCCTGCGTGGCGCCGCATGGGTTCATCTGCGGGATGAACCTGATCACCTGCGTGGTGATACACCTGCGTGGTGTTTGCTATGATCATCTGCGAGATGTTCATATATACAAAATAGATATAATCAAGTGGATATTGGGGGAGGTTGGAAATAACTATAGTTCTGTGGCCTTTCCTCCTTCATCGCCGCAGGCTTAAAGATGCCCCAGAAGAAGGACGAGTCCGAGGAAAGTGAAGAAAGCTACGAGTCCGAGGAAGCGGAGGAAGAAGAAGAAGAAAAAAAGGCGCCCCCGAAGGAGGACAAGAAGGACAAGAAGGAGTCTCGTGGGGACAAAGAAGTGAGGAAGGAGAAAAAGGAGTCCCGAGGGGACGGTCCTCGTGAAGAGAAGAAGGAGTCCCGAGGGGACGGTCGTCGTGAAGAGAAGAAAGAGTCCCGCGGGGACGGCGCTCGTGAGAAGGAGAAGGAGTCCCGAGAGGTACCACGGAAGGAGAAGAAGCTAGAGGACAGGAAAGAGGACAAGACGGCGAAGGACAAGAAGGACGTCTACCAGGAGAAGAAGCCGGAGCGTGGTCGCAGCCGCTCGAGACGCGGCCGGGACGGTGCCCACCCCCGCCGACCAGTTCGGCGTGAGCCGGACTCGGCAAAGCGCCCGCGTGGCAAGGAGCCAGAGTACGAGGACATCGTCGAAGAGACTGCTCCGCCCAAAAAGACTTGGGAGAAGGGGCCTACGCGCTGGACTTGCCGCTTTTGCGGACAGAAAGTTGCAGCCTACCAAAGTGCCTTGGACCAGCACCAGTACCTAAACAAAACTTGTTTAGCGTACCAAACCTGGCAGAAGTTCTCGCGAGACACGCAGAACCGCTCCGGGGCCTGGCAGAACGCATTGCGCATTGCTGAAGGACTCTTGCGCAGTCGTCGACAACAGGCGCAGGAGCAAGGTGTTGACCTACGCACGGAGCGTTCTCACAGTCCTGCCCAGACGGTGGCTTCGTCGGTCCGCAAAGGACTACTGGCCAAGAAGGGTAAGGAGAAGAAGAAGCGCCCGAGAGTGAGCTCAAGTTCTCCAGACCCAGCCAGGGGACCTCGCCGCCCTGACCGCAAGGAGGACCCGGACACCAGTGACAGCCCTGCTCGACCGCGCGGTAGTAGACCCGGACGCACTGTGAACATCACTATCCGCGGCTAGAAACATCCACCTTGACAAACGTGGTGAAAGAAAAAAGGGAAGAACGGGGTGGTGGAAGCAGGTACTCACGGGGGAGGTCACCTACTTAAGGGTTGGTTGAATGTGAACATAATAATTGTTTATAGGTAAGGTTGAACAACCCAGTACTCGTAATAGTTCTTGGATAAAGTCAGTCATCTGCAGCCACTGTTTTGGTTCTAGCTCCAGTGTGAAGGGATGGGGGACGCGGCGAACTTCGGTATTTCCCCAGGGAAGTGGGAGCGCTTTCTCCAGTGTCTGCGTGACATTGGAGACAGCCCCCGGCCAGGCCGTAAGGTATGGGACCTCTATCCTGAGTGGACAGACGCATGGAACAATGTGATCCAGTTTCTGGACATGGCGCACTGCAGAGCGAACAATGACCATGAGGACGCTGATGAAGCAGCTCT
Source organism: Symbiodinium kawagutii (assembly GCA_009767595.1). Lineage (NCBI taxonomy): Eukaryota > Dinophyceae > Suessiales > Symbiodiniaceae > Symbiodinium > Symbiodinium kawagutii. The sequence goes on from VSDK01021288.1 coordinate 16,969, forward strand.
GGCTCGATTGTCTGCTCTCATCATGTCTGGAATTCATTCGCGCACGCTTGGCCCAGATGAGAAGCATCCGGGTCACCTGCTCATTCGTGTTCGCCTGAATCCTTGGGAGCCTATACTTATTTCCAGGACTATTGCAACCGTGTGGGCGGCTACCACGTCCAGGAGATTGAGGACGCTCTGAAAGATCTGCGGGATCTTCAACAGAGATTGTCTCTCTGGCCTGTTCTCTTCCGAAGGGAATGGTCCTGGATTTCTCTGGCCATTCACAGTTTAGAAGCTATGAGAGATCTGATGCTGGAAGCCAGATCAAGACGTGCCAAAGCTGCACGAACGCGTTGACCGCGGGTTGACCGCGGCTGACCGCGGCTGACCGCGGGTCTACGATATGGTTCTGTCATGACCGCGGCATGACCGCGGGAACATAGTAAACCGCACAAAAGACATGACCGCGCGTGTCCGCGGCCTCCGAAACCTAGGATGTCTATAGTTTTTCTTTGACCGCTGACCGCGCGCCTCCACGCGCCAAGATCGATCGGAAAAATGCTTTGACCGCGGGCGGATCTCTGAAAGTGCATGTCTCGCAGAGTTTCGGTCTGTAGACCTGTGTAGGAAAGGTGCTCTCACGCATCGTCTCTGTCACCGCTATACTAGGCTCTGTCAGTACCAGTTTACGCTCTCTCAGATAGTCACCGCTGCTTGCCGTTTCTCGACGCAATGGCTGCCATGAGTATGTGCAAGCTGTGTGGTCTCCAGTACGAGACGTCTGCGGGACGTCTCCACGGACAGTCGTTCAAGTGTAAGCTCTGCGACACTTCAGAACGCACTCTCCGAAGAAACCTGGGTACCAACAACGGACTGCAGAACTTTACCGTGTCAGAAACGCATGCCTTCTTCCGCACCTTGCACGAAGAGAAGAAGAAGTGCGCCAGTGGCCGTTTGCAATGGCACACGGTCCGCGCCAGTCTAGTGACGTCCATGACTACGAAGAGCATCACCAGCTTCCGCGCGGAAGTGAAAGGCAAGTACTTGCCTCTCTGCGTGTGGAAAGCTCAGGGATGGGAAGAAGAGACAGTGTTGAACTGTCCCAAAGAATGGTCTGAAGAGTTGAAGACAGATACTTACTTGGTCCCCATTAAGGAGCTGTCTTGGGCAGAACAGCATGAGCAACACATGACTAAAGTGTTGCAACAAGAACAAGAAATTACGAAGAAGCGTGGAGGTCGCAAAGGACCTGACTCAGAAGACGGGGACTTGGACGTGCCTGACGCAAAGAAAGATGGGAAGAGCAAAGAGCCAAGTGCCAAGAGCTTGCTTGCTGCCCGCAAGAGGCTGTTCACCCAAGGACAGGCCATTGGCAGCAAGGCCGCTAAGGCACTTGGGCCTCTGCGGCAAGCAGTGACATCCTTGGAACGCGTCTGGGGCAAAGCTCAGCCACACAAAGCAGAGTTACCTGAAGGACTCGTGACTGTGGTTAAGGAGACGTTGCCCAAGCTTCAGAATTGGACGGCAGCTGCCCGTCGCTCGTTGGAAGCTGCTGAAAGTTGCAAGACCATCCCGGAGGACGCGGAGCTGACTGAAGTGCCTCAGCTGCCTTTTGCTCCTGAAGACCTGAAGGCTTCCGTGAAGCAGGCTGCCGAAGTGCAGAAAGCTGTGAGGGACTCCTTGCCCAAGAAGGAACCCAAGGCCAAAGCTGCCTCCAAAAAGAAAGCCGGTGACTCTCCCGAGACTGGCCCGGAGCCAAAGCAGAAGCGCAAGCGAGTGACTGGCAAGACGACTGAGGCTGAGAAGACTGTCTAGACAGACGTTGCGCTGGGGTTTTGGGTGACCAGACAAGTGTTCATAAACACTTGACTGATTAGCGGTGCTGACGTTCCACCTGTGAACGTCTTGAACATCCGAAGTTGACAGCAAAGAACTCAGAGGGAAAAAACTGTGCACTGCAACGTCACCGACATGAACTATGGGATATCAAAAAAAAACCTTTTTACATTCGTACATATATATATATATATAAATATATATATATATAAATATATATATTAAGATTCTATCTGAATTCTATACGCATCTTTGGATTTCATGTGAAATACGTATTCCAAAGAAGATCTTGTAGTCTTTCCTCAATCTCTGTTTGAGCGCGCACTTGATGCTATATACCCAGAAGCCACGATAAAGGTTGCAAAGGTCACCAGAGGTCCGGCCAATATGAAAGTCATAACTTGGAACAATCTCTAATGACTTCTTTGAATCAGATGGATAAATGAACAAAGGATCGCCGCATGGTTCCTAATAGTATGGCTCAGACGCGAAAGCGACGGCGCTTGGACCCCACTGACACACTGGCAGAACAATTTCAAAGTCTGCGGCAAATTCCTAACCTGAAGATTGAAGACTGCCGGGCAGTTGTAGAGTTGCTGAATCAGAACCAAGAGAAAACAGGACGCAGAGTAGCCTCTCGTCCGAAGCAAAAATACCCGAACGCCTGCGTGGCAGTCGGACAATCCTTGAAGATTGACTCTGTGCAATTTCCGTGCTTGGATATCTCCAAAGTTGTACAGAACAAAGTGAGCTGTTGTAATTTCTTCAAAGACTGTCTTCGAGATGCTCTCCAGCTGAACAACAATGAGCTCGACATTGTTGTCTTCTGGGATGAAAGTGTGCCAGGAAACGTTCTTGCGCCAGACCTCAGACGCAAGGCGGCCCTGACATACTTTTCTTTTTTGCAGTTACCTGTCCTGTGGGCCGACACATCGTGGATGACTTTGGCTGTATGTCGTTCTCAAGCTCTGCAAAGTTTACCAGAAGGTCATGTGCGTTACATTACTAAAATCTTCGAGACTCTCGTGCGTGACACCAAAGACGGCTTCATGGTCGACTTCGGAGAACAACCTATACTCATCCGGATTCGTCGCGTGGTATTCCTGGCAGACGCAGATGGTCTGCGTCTGGGCCTAGGCAATAAAGGTGCAGCAGGTCTGAAACCTTGTTTCCGCTGTGCAAACGTTGTGTCTGGAAAGCACACAGCCCTGAGAAACCACTATCACATCAGCAGTGCGCTGGCTGATCATTGGTCTCAACATTCGACTGAACAAATTCGAGGGATCCACGCGCATCTAGCCAGTCTGCGTGTAAAAGCACGCAGAGAAGAAGCAGAGAAACTACTGGGCTGGAGATTATCTGCCATGCAATTCAATTGCTTCTTGAGTCCTGCTCTGGTGGATGTGATGGACATCACAGATATTCTATATGACCCAATGCATTGCTTTGCCAGCAACGGTATCTGCTGCCAAGAACTTGGTCTCTGGTTCGAAGCTGTTCAGAAAAAAACGAACAAGCAGATTGATTTGAACCGCTTCGTCCAATATGCAACAAATTGTTGGACATCTTTGGGACCTCACATGTGCAAGGTGAACATCGCGAACTTACTTTCGTCCAAGAATTGGCATGATGGCAAAGACTTCAGAGGTGATGCCACAGACGCACTCTCGGTTCTCCCTCTATGCATAGCCTTTTCATTGGAAATTATTCTTCCGGTATATCCCAATTTACAACCAGAAATTGATTGCCTGAAACTGCTCTACGTTGTCATTCAATTCTGGCAGAAGATCAAAAGAAAGTTTGATCTCTCTGCTACGCACCAATTGGCTAGAGTTCAAAAACGACATGCAGAAGCATTCGTGTCTGTGTATGGCCCCGAAGAAGCTCGACCGAAGCTGCATTTTTCGCTGCATATGGTTGTCTACACACCTGCGTGGTGAAGTACACAGTGACATACTTTCTCGCGCTCTTGGACGCGCGAATGTGCTCCTGGCCCGTGAGATCCACCACTGTGGTGTCAGTGTCTGTGCTGGATATTTTAAAATCCTCACTGAACAAATGGCAATCCAAGTTCTAGGAGCATGCAAAGTGGACGATTCTTTCTTTGTAGTGGGCCGTCGTTTCACTTTGATAGAATCATTCACAGATGGCTTCGCGTCTTGGAAGAGTTTCAAAGAAATCTCTTCTCTACTGCTGGTGCCGCTAGAAGCTGCGCTGCTGGCGCACACTGCCGGCTTCATGCGCATGGCGCGCAGAGACAATGATGACCACGTTTGGTTGCTGGTGGCATAAAATAGAGTCACTGCATGGCTGGCTGCTGCGTCAAGTATAAAAATCGAACATAACAAGTTGCATTTTCAACCTTTAAACCCTTCGAAAACAAGAGAAAACATACACAAACACAAAAGTCAAAAAAAACATAGTAAAAAGTTATGAAAAGTTATAAACAAGTTACGGCAGAGTTATGCATAACTTAATTATAACTTTTTTGTAAGATCATAAGTGCCCGGCGTCTCTAAAGCAAAGCATTTGAGGTCACCTTCGCCGTTTATTGGTCCTTTCGATTGTGCTGCAAGCCGTGTGTCCATGGACAAGTTGGAGTGTAAAATGGGTAAGCCGAAGGCTCCTGTGGTGCTGCCTGATGAGGCCAATAGTTTTTCACTTGCTTACTTGGCTTGGGTTCGTAAAATGCTTGTCTTGCATGGCATGTTTGGTCCATATGACATCTACGATCCTTGCTTGGCTGGTTTGCTTGTGCGCTGGTGTGGTACCAAGGGTTCTGCAGTTGACTGGTCACTGGTTGAAAAAAAGTGGCGTGTCGGATGTGGTCCTGCTGCCGTTTGGAGCTGCATGTCTTTGCTGAAAGGGCGAAGAGCCAGAGCCATGGCGACCCGTCATGTGAATCGCGGACTTGTCGCGAGAAACCTCCCGAAAACTTTTGGTGTCACGTTCAAAGTTCCCAGGGAAGCTTGCTTGCGCGTTGTGAAGCGTGCTCTTGTTCATGCTGTGCGTCGCGATCCTCAGTGGAACCATGATGAAAAGACTTGGCTTCTCTCCCGCCTTCGTCTTGCCGCCGGCCCCTGTCAGAAGCATAGTCGTTTGTGCAACGCTCCTGCTGTCAGTCAACGTACTGATGCGCAAGAAATTGTTGACATGCCACATTCTGACTTGATTACTTTTGACAAGGCCAGTGACCTTGATCGCATTGAAAAGATTTGGGATGTCCCCTTGCGTCCTTCTGTTCATGATGACCGGCTTGCCGTTTCCGCTTGTATCCGTCAATGTTGTTCCTGCCTTCGTGTTGACAGTGGGCGTGCGTGGGAGGCTGTTTCCATGGCAACTGAGAGTTTGCAAACAGACCCTTGCTACATGCGTGAGCAACGGGTCTTCAAGCAAACTCAGACTGCTTACGCGTCCTACACTGCTGACATGTCAAGGCGACCGGGCGAGGTCCTGGTTCCTGACGATAAGCAGCGGAAATTTATGTGGAGGGTTCCGATTGCTTGTTGCCAATGGCTTCTGTTGAAATTTGCATGTTTGGCCCCAGCTTGGGAACTGACGACCTTGACCCCTGAGGAAGCTGAAACTTGGTGCCAAAATGTTTTTCGCATTTTGATCCCTGACCATTTAAAAAAGTTTCTAGGGGTCCACAGGTTGTCTTCTATCCTCCCCTATTACTATGGGACCTTTAAGGCAAAATGTTTTTCTGCATGGCAGGCGGTGGGTCATGTTTGTTCTAAGCCTCTCCACTCTTGTTTGCGTAAGATTGTCAGCTGTTGCAAGTGGCCCCTCCGACATCGTTGGCGTTGGATTCACCGTGCATGGGAAACCGTGATCCGGCAAAGTTGCCCAGGTGATGAAGTTTGGTCATTAAAGGAAGCTTGCCAAACTATGTCCTCCCGCTTTAAAACTGCAAAAGTCTCTGATGGTTTGCAGCATTGTGGGCGTTGCGGCTGTGATAAGCCTACTTGCGTAGCTATTACTGCTGATGCGGGTCAGTTTTTCGAAACTGTTCAGCCGCCGCAAGCCATTGCTGCGGCCAGACGTTGCTTGTCGCGTTGCGTGAGAATGCATGGGCATGTTACCGTGAGTGTTTTGACTGGTCCTAAACGTACTGGCTTCCTTGGTGGCTCTACCCTCGGTAAGTTGCATGGCGTCATGGTGTTTGCCTTTTCTGACTTGTTCCTCGCCTTTGCTGCTTGTCTCTTTATTTGTTATGTTTCCTTGGGCCGGTCTGTGTTTCGGTTAAAAGGGCTCCCCATTGGCGGGGTTTTGAGTAAAGTTGCTACAAGCTTGGTCCTTGGTGAAGAGGAATTTCAATGGCAGTGTGCTCCCAGACGTCGCCGGGAACTTGGCTTTACTGCAACTTCAAATTGTTGGAACTCTGAGGTGGCGCGCGGCCGCTACGTGGACGACCTGCTATGGGTTTCTGGCGTGCACTGTGCTGCTTGCCTTTTCACTGCTTTTCGGCATTGCTACACTGTTGACTTTGAACTTTGTGAATCTGGCGAAAAGGTGGCTTGGCTTGACCTTTGCTTTCATGCTCGTTGCACGACTTGGTCCATGAAACCCAAAAAGTGGGCGCTCCCGCCGCCATGGAGCTCACCCAAAGGTTTCGCTTATAGTTTTCTGTGTGGTAGACTTGCTCGGCTTGATGAATGCATGTTGTCCGTGTCTGACTGGCTTGATGCGACCGTTGCTATCCTCATTGGCTTCCGGTCCGCTGGTTGGTCAAAACGTGTGATAAGGGGTGCCATTTTTAAGTCAACTGTCAGGCGCAGCAAGTTACACCGTACTTGTCTGCTCCTGGCTTGTGACAAGCTCTGGGTTTGATTCCGCCACAGTCCGTGCCTTTGCGTGAATTCGTTTTCTTTGTTGCTGAGGGTCTGCACCAGTGCTGTTTTTTTGGCCCGGGTTTGCTGTGTATCCCTCAGGGTTCTAACCGGATCGGCCGTGCCATGGCTTGGTCGAAGCTGACATGGTTGGCGCTAGTCTTGTGCTTCCCGCACATGGCTGCCGGTGGTGCTCCAGGGCCAGGCCGGGCCCAGCCAACCTACGGCGGCGGCTCATCCCGTGGACGATGGGGTGGTTCCTGGCAATGGAACAACCAGCAATCTTGGGCCCCGCATCCTGAAGTGGTGGTGCGGGTTGAACATGATCGCAAGGGAAAAAAGGACAAATCCAAGAAGAAGAAAAGACGCTCTCCTTCTACGTCTTCTGATTCCGATTCTTCTGCCGCAAGTGAACGGAAAAGCAAGAAGCGCTCTGCTGGAAAGCGGCAGGCTCGGGGAGAGGAACCTTCGGGCTTGTCCACCCAGGAAGCAGAAGAGCTCAAAGAGTTCCGTAGACAGGCTGAAATCCAAAAAATCAGAGAAGAAGTGCTCCGTTCTATGCCTTCGAATCCCAAACCCCGCAAACCGGAGGCAGACAAAGGAGTTGAAGTGGAGCAGTTCACCCCAAAGACGAAGAAATTGCTACAGGCCCAGACGCGCATCCTGACCTCAGAAGGAGTTTGCAAGCGCATTTTGACCGATGAGGCAACTTCTTGGGAAGATGTTCATGTGCAGCTGAACAACAGCAGCGCCTCAGACATTAAGACGCTGTGCGGTCAACTATGTGAGCAGACTCCCCGCACAAAGACGGAGTGTATTAGCAAAATTGTTGATACTCTTCAAGACCACGACTGAAGGTGTGAGGCGGACAAGGGTGCCTGCCTCCAAAAAACCATTGGCCAGGCCCGCCATGGCCGTATGGTGGATTGGTGCACGGCCATCCAACTACACACAGAGACGTGGATTGCACTTTGTCTTTTTTGCGGCATTTTCGGATTTTGCTTGGGATTGGCAATGGATTCATGTGGCTCACTTTGGTTACCACCCCCATTGGGGCGTGCTGTCAGGTACTTGCAAGCTCTGAAGACCATCGGGTGGGATGAATATTTCATTTCATGCTTGATCCAAGGGCATACAAATATCCCCTTGGCTACAGTGACCTCCGGGACTTTTTTTCTTGCGTGGAAATATATTTGTCGCAACCAGAACATGAGCCAGATCAGGGATGTCTTGTCCTCCCCTGTTCGTAAAATGCATCCATATTTTCAATCTCCTCCCCGGGAAATCCGGAAAGCTTTGTTCCAATGAGGAGGGATTTGGCAATTTTTTTCAGATTCACTACTATGATCACATTTTTTTTAGCTGCGCTGGCATGTCTTCGGGCATGCTGGACTGAGATTTTTGACGCAGCATCCATATGAGTCAAGTTCCCAGAGGTAAATAGGGGAGTGCACAGCAAACCAGGCGCTCAAAAACACCCCTGGCCTGGACCTTTGGCGACGAAAAAACAGTTCTTGCGCGTGTGCACCTGTTTTGACTGCTGGTGGGGTGGGTGGAAATGTCACCAGGAAGCCAAACAGACCAAGATGTGCCGTAGTGGACTCGATCAAGAATCGTGATGATCAAACGATTCCAAAGTATATATGGTGGTTTCTTAAAATAGGGAGCCCCCAAAATGGCTGGTTTATTACTATAAACGATTCATAATGGATGATTTGGGGGTCCCCTATTTTGAGAAACACCCATATGGTTTTTGGTGGCTCTGTGGGTGCATCACAATGATTCAATTTGTTTCCATTCATCTGGAACCAACCCTCACTCAATTTCGACCCAGCCACATGCCGCCACATGCCAAAGGCGGTCCTCCTCTTCATCCTTGTCATCGGCAGGGATGCACAGTTCCGGTGGAACTTTGATGAGTTCCTAGTTGACGGAAGGACGTCACTTCGCCGAGGCCAGCCAAACATGACTATGTAACGGCCTTTGAGTCATACGCAAAACCAAGAACTTCACGTACCTGATGTGATGATTGATACAGCCTCATCGGGCTTAACCAAACAACATAAACAACATGATAATACATGTTCACACACGGGGATGTCGGATCTGATTGTTTGGATTCTTCTGTCTTGCTTCACAATCTTCGAATCTTTTGGTCTTTGGTGGCTTGGTTCAGCATCCCGCCCCGAAATCACAGCGGATTCCCCACTCAAAACCATAGGACTGCCCATATCAAGACACATTTCCTCTGCCAAATGATTCCAAAACAAGCATGATTTTGCACCAGAAATCCCATCTATTCATAAACTCTCCACATCATTGGATTTCTTCCGGCAGATTCCCACTAGCATCCCCCAAGACCTGTGGATTCCTTTGGCTGTGGGTCAAAACTCCGTACCCCTGGTTCCCCATCATTAACCATTGTTTTCCCTATAGTTTGTTGCTTATTATCCCCTAATATTGGTTGGTTAACTGCTTGACCCATAGCCGCTTGGCAACTTCCAAAATCTGCGCTGACCCATCTTCGTTCCCGCCTCTCCTTCCTCCACGTCCTCTGTCACGATCAGCTCTCGACCCAGGATTGGATCCTGGAAAAGCGGCTGATCCGCAACAAAAACTGCTGGTGCAATTGGGGTCCTGGGTATACTCATGGGTATTAGTAGCTGCTAAGATGTTTAGTAGCATAGTTTATCTGGGCAATTAGTGCTTGAAATCGTGATACAATCTAATCATGTTTAGCAGCTGCTAAGCACCGTGATCAACAATAGCTCAGCTACTAATGGTTCTACATGGCTTCTCTGGCTAATGATGGCTATTACTGGTTGGAATGGATGGTCAATGATGATTGATAGTGTTTGAAAGAATGATTCACTAACAAATAACGGTGGTCTATGATAATTGATAACGTAAGTTGTTTGATAATGGTTTATCAACTGGTAGGTAGTGGTGAAAAGGCTGGTGATTGCTGATGGCTACTGATTGGGAACGGGAGTTACCTTTGGACAAAGTCACACAGCGCCCCGGGGGTACTTAATTCTGGGGTGTTCCCAGAGTCACCAGGGCACTCCAAGCAAGACTGACTGATGATGAACGACTCTTTCCACTCATCATGGGTGACCATCTTGGCTATAATTCATGGTCGATAATTGTCAATCATCAATAATTAATGAAATTCACAATAATCTCTTCTGATCATTGTTGTCATCTTCGTTGTGAGTGACTTTTGTTGACCATTGTTAACCATTGTTGATGTTACAATCGTTGGCATTATGAAGTTGTCAACAATTAAAATCACCATCATATCTCAACGGTTTAGCAATGTGTTCCTCAATCATTAATAATTTGTTTCACCAACTACCATTACCAATGATTCAGTGACCAACTATTGTAAACTATCACCGACAGTACCAAGAATCGTTGTTACTATTACCAATAGTTGGGATAGTACATAATAGTCTTTACTATTACCAGGAGTATCGGAGCAACCAAGTTGTTCTCTTGTGACGATTGTTACTATTGTATACTATCACCAATAACAATAGAAGATAACAATTGTTCTACTAGTTTAGCTTACAATATGCTATGAATATCATCATTACTACTATTGTATACTATCACCAAGATAACCCTCGTTGTACTAATACCAATAGTAATAACCAAAAACCCTTGTTGTTATACTATGACCAATAACCCTATAATCAATGTTACTATCACCAATAAGATCCAATGCCAATACTAATACTCATTGTTACTATTGCATTGGTGGTTACTCTATGGACAATAATCCCTGTATATTACCGTTATTACTGGCATGTATTACATTACTATTGTATTACCAATAGTATTTTGGTTACTACTATCCCAGTTGGTTACTGAATCATTGGTACTAGTAGTTGGTTACTGAATCATCGGTACTGATTCTTGGTACTGTTGGTGATACTAATGACCAAAAACACCTGTTGTTCCTCTTGGGCTTCCTCGTCACCGCCTTTTCCATCGTGGAAAACCGAGCCGCCGAGACGACGTCCAGGGCAGGAGAAACATCAGCGCCCTGAGGTGAGCACCGCGCTGCACAACAAAAACAGCCGCGTGGGGAGGTCAAGGGGTTCACATGAAAACATATGGTTAACTACCTGTTTAATGGTAAATGATAGGGGATATCAACTAGTAACTATAGCGAATATACCACCAGCTATATATAGCTTGGGTCAATATTAACCAACCAATAATGGGGATAATGACCAAGAATAATAAGGAAAACAATGGTTAATGATAGGGGAACCAGGGGTATGGGGTTTTGACCCATAGCCACATGGTGGTTTCTTAGAATAGGGAACCCCCACCCAAAACGGTTGGTTTATTACCAGAAATGCTTAGTATTGGATGATTTGGGGAGGTACCCCGATTTTGAGAAACAGCCACATGAAAACACATGGTGGTTCTTACTTGTGAATCATGGTTGTCAACAATATAACAATGAGATCATAAAGGTTTCACATATATGGTATATGAGGCTGTTTCTTAAAATAGGGAACCCAACAAATGCGTGGTTTATTACTATAAAAGATGAATAGACTGGATGATTTGGGGGTACCCAAATTTTAAGAAACCACCGTATACATAAGATCATGAACCAACACGTGTAGTGTGAAATAATGATCATGAAATGCAAATTATGAACCTGACAACGAGATGAGTATGCTCTGAAAGAGGAAACCTCAATCAAATGGGCCGTCCCCTTTCAAAGATGATATGTACTTGTGATTTTCGAGATGCGGCCATTTAGGTAAACCCGAACAATTGTATGAACATACACCTTGAATAATATACCATAACATGTATATTTTACATGTACATGTAAAGAAATATGCATCATAAAAAAACAAGCACGCTTATCTGGATGTGCTCTACACAGACTGTCGAAATGTTTGGTCTGGATTCATGATTGTTGTGCAGGATTTGCTTTTCTGTTTAGTGTACCACTGAATGGGATGGGTCTTTTCATGTTTCGCCTTTCTAAAATCCCTAGTTCAAACACAACTGGCCTGCTTGTTTCCTTACAATGTGGGAGACCGACATACCTATACCCCAAAAATACTAGGTAGTTCAACCCACCTAGCTCGAGTATGCTCTGTGGGTTTCTCGAGTCATAGGGGTACCCCCAGTTGTCATCCTTTATGCTAATCACTGATTAGTAATAAACCAACCATAACTTTGGGGTCCCCACTTCCTGGTGTGAGAACCCCCCGTACAATTGGTATGTCTGTTGTTGATCATCCCTTGTATCATCCAATAATGATTGTCAACTTATCATATCATCCCCTACATCATTCTCGGTTATTATCATCATAAAGCTTGGGAACCCCCCCAATATAGTAGTTGTTTAAGCAGTGTTGTTGGTGACCATCCCCTATACTTAGCCATTATTGATACAAGTCTTGCTGGTGATTATCCCCTTTAATTAGCTGTTACTAACATATATGGCTATGGGTCAAAACCCTGCACCCCTGGTTCCCCATCATTAACCGGCTTGTTTTCCCTATGGTTTGGTTGGTCATTATAAGCCATTGTTGGTTGATTAATATTGACCCAGCTCGCCATATTAAGTACCAGCAACCTTCGTGGTCCCCAGTGCCTGGCTTGAGAAACCACCCCGATGTCTACCAGTACGTCAGTGTGGGCCACCGGTCGCGCCTCCTCTTGCAGCCACTGCAATAGCTGCCGCCCCGCAGGGTCGCCACCTGACCACGGTAGCGTCGGTGGATTCCAATGTAGGGATGTTAGGCGTGAGAACTATGCATCTATAAGTATGGTATCACTAGTGGATCATGTCAATTTGCATATTTTTTGGGGTCTTACCAGATATGGTATCATTAGTAGATGAGTCCAATGTATTTGTATGACCGGGCTGCAATAAATCATTGGACAACTCGTAGTTGGCAAGAATGCATTGGCAAGGAGTTGGGCTTGCAAGAGGGTGATCATCAAAAAATCACGGTGACTGGCAACAAGTTTGGTCAATCATTCTCAATAACATCATTGTTCATAAATATGCTTGAACAATGATGAACCAACAAATCACTCATCATCATTATAATATGTTCAAGCATCATCAACCCCTTTGAATGATTCAGGGGTTGATTCAGCTTCCTCGGTGAATATTAGAAGGCCATTGGACCGTCAAATATCCCAGCTACATACAAGGATATACAATACATACATACCGCATGTCTTGCAAATATATTTCATGTATAATTACACCAAATGTAGAATACTATAGAAATTCTTCAAGCCTAGCTACTGGGGTGAGTTCCTTCCAAAACCCTCTGTGAGTCGTCGCTATCATCCACAGGTAAGGTGTCAGCACTACCGCAACCACGTGGATTACCCTAGATCTTGGCGCTTAAAATGCCACTGACACTGATCGGCCACACCTCCTTCCAGATCCCCTTGATGTGCCCGGCTCGCGCTCGCACGCAACAAGGGCGAAACCTGCAAGCCAGGCAGGTACGAAGAACCCGCTCGCAGCAAGTTGCCCTTGGTAGTGCGCTGAATCGTTTCTTAAGCACATAACTAGGGCAACTGCGAGGCTAATCATAGATAGACCTATAAGTTGACGTGTCTTATTGACGAACTTAGAAGTAGGGGAACTACCACTTGTGGTAGATGTAACTATAGTTGAATTGATCTCATCTACGGAATCTAACTGAGGGACACCACCAACCGTTGGCGCCTTCATTCGTCCTGCTGTGGATGAATTCAGCGCTTCTTTTGACGCAGCTTCTTGTGCAAGTGATGTTTTATGCGGAAATAAACATGGGTAAACGCCTGACGTTCCTTGACAAAGACCTGTTATTTATTCTGCTGCTGTTGCAATCTGCTTGGTGGCGATTTTTTGTTGATGCTTCAAATCGATTCCTTAAGAATATGTTGTTCCAACCGAATCATCCCAATGACACATGAAAAAGGATTGGGAAGGGTGCTTTGGTTGAACGTTGAAGCCAATAGTTGCATAGCAAAAAGTTGCAGTTTCAACCAGCAATACCAACTACACCAACAATCTTTGACCATCAACAAGCAGCAACCACCAACCGTTGCTCAAAACCACCACCACTATCAAGCACCAGTCGCTTGCCTTGAAGCTGGTAAAACAGCAACCAACCTGAGCACTGGCTGGCGCCACCGAGCTGGTGCTGGAGAAGGGGTCATTGTGGTGGTTGGAACAGCTTAAATCTTGAGGTTAAGATGGTTTTTCCTGCGAGCAAAATGGCCTCACTACTAAGAGATACTGGGCTTTCCAAGATAAGTTTGGCAGATATACATATTGACGCCGGTGTGTTTGAGCTGGTGGTTGGTTTGTATATGGGCATCTCAATTGGACTAATAGCGGGTCGTGAATGTCTCTTCGCAAATAATGCTGCGCAGCAAATGTTGCTTCGCAAATAATAAATGTTCAAACAGATAAGAGTTGGAACCAATGAACCAATGCCAATAGTGGTGGTACACAAGCAATGGCCAACGCTCACATGGCGGTTTCTCAAAATACTGGACCCCAAAGATGGTTTCTTTTCTTACTATGATTATTGACTGTTAAATGATTTCGGGGCACCCCTATTTTGAGAAACCCCTACACAGGGATAGTTCCCCTATTGATCAAGACTCCGCGGTTTTTCGACTCAGATGGGCTGGTTGTAATAGCCAGGTGGGCAACGGAAGGGTCCTTGGAAAAAGGCGGGTGAATAATCATATGGGGGGTTCTTTCAAATCGGGAACCCCAAGATGGATCAAAATGGTTGGTTTATTACTAAACAATGTTAATAAAGGCCTCTATTTTGGCAGTGCCTAACCTGGCAATGTAAAATCATCTTTTTTTCCGGGGAAACCCTGAGAAACCAGCTAAAAAATTTGGATTTTCCATTGCCAGGTTTGGTTACCAAAGGGTACTACGCGTTCCGATCAAGAACACTCACTAGCCATCATAAAGCCAAACCCAAATTGATTCAATCCACCTTTGGCCAGCAAAGCCTACAACATCCGCCAAAGAACCAAGCTTGACTGATCACGACCTGATCAGTTTGAACCATCACCAACTTAACAAGCAACCCGACCATTGCCAATCGATGTCCTACAACTATTGGCCATTCATCTGTAGTATCCATGTCAACCATCCAACAGTTCCTATTCAAGTTTTAGCATCACCATCATGCTGTGCCTTAAACATCGCTAGTTTGCTAAGACAGACAGAGAATTAGCGATGTTACACTCTTACATATATATATATACATTGGAAAACATATGTTTATATTTGACTATTTATAACTTGTAACTCCTGTAAACATAATTAAATATCTATAAATGGTTCAGTACTAAAAACATATCGGCTTACTATGCCATTACTATGCAAAATGGATGTAAAGGCTGCAAACACCACATGCTCTGAACATTTGAAGGCCATGCCCACCCGAGCCACCTCATCTGGGTTCCCAAACTGCCCAGCCGCCGAGCAAACACCAGATGCATTGCCAGCGTCCGTTGCGCCAACGGCCCGGCCACACAGGCCCACCGGGGCGCACACATCCCATGTTGTTGACTGTGGGAGGTCAAATCTCTGTGGAAAGTCAACATCACAGACTCTGTGTGAGTCTATAGGTTTGAATTCTCCCCTTGTTGTTGAGTCTTGGGATTAAGAATGCTTAATCAATGGTTAGGAATAGGCCTTATAGCCAACAATAGTGATTGATGATGGCTACCTTGGATCCAGCTCTTGATAAACCACCAGTTTACTTGAAATTGCCGGTGTTTTATCTCAAGAAATGGTGACCTATCAATGTTGATGTACGTTTCTTAGTGACGAACAGGTGTTTGGGTGCATCCAAGGGTGTTTGCAAGTACAGTTCTCCCCTGAGAATGTTGGATTGTGTGATCAGTGCTGACTATCACTATGACCACAAAAATGTTCGTTTCATGAAAATGACGTGCTGGCTGAACTAGCGACTGTTATATACTGTCCATGGAAAGTCACACTGTCCTTTCGATCCAAGAAGTTGAAGTGAAAAGCGCACTTCTAGGCACCCGAAATGTGCATGACGGCCAAGCTGCAGAACAGCGTTCCTTCTTAATCTCCAAGAATATGGCTGTGGGTCAAAACCCCGTACCCCTGGTTCCCCATCATTAAGCATTGTTTTCCCAACTTTTTTTGGTCATTCTCCCCCACTTTTTGTTGGTTAATTAACATTGGCCCACAGCCATATGCTTCTAAAACAGGCTGTTGGTAGCTTTGTTGACACATTTCCCAGCTTGTTTTCCTTAATTAATTGGCATTGACCATATCTCAGCCATCAGCCCTCGGGCAACGCCCAACAAACCCTTGAAATCCCCGAAGACACCACTGAGCTGCACGGACAGAGCTGGAGCTCTGAGAGTGGGAGGAAATCCTGGATAGCCGCAGGTCATGTGGCTTGATGATGTGAATTGTAGTGGCCATAGGATTCCAAAGCAGTTAACCAACCAACTAATGGTTAACTACCTGGTTAATGGTACATGATAGGGGATATCAACTAGCAACTATAGGGGATATACCAGCTATATATGGCCATGATTCAATATTAACGAACCAATTTCATGGTGGATGAAAACCAAGTAATACTAAAGGAAAACGAGCTGGTTAACGATGGGGAACCAAGGGTACAGGGTTTTGACTCACAGCCACCTGTGTTGTTATTGATGGCTGATTGATAAAGACAAGCGATCGCCACATTCGCAGATTCATTCGTAGCGATTAACCATTAAATATGATTCATGATGGCAATTTTTGGTTGATGATTCATTTTGGTTCATGCTGTTTCAGTTGGGCAGTGATGAATAATGTTACAGAATGGTGAGAGGTGATCGATGCAACAACCACAATGAAACATGTATTAACATACAGATTTACATCAGCAGCAAAAACAGTTGTAGTATCAGTTCTACTCAATGCCCATCCCAAAAAGTTTAGCATTCAGATTTGGATTAGTTCACCCTGCTTGCTTCACTAGCGGAGCAAGGAGGTTCTTGCACAAGTGCAATCAGGGCACCCACTTCCTACCGCGGATTAAGCACGACCCACAGTTTGATTAGTGGCTTACATCAACAATATGAACCATATGATTCTGCAAGTTGTCGGTGGCGCATGGATCCTTCTAACGGTCGGGACTGATTTTGAAATATCCGTTGCATCCCCATCATCTGCTGCAAGAGGTAGCCAAGGGTCCGCTCAGTTTTCAGAGGGGCTCTGAGTTTGTCAAGTTTGTCAAGTTTGTCAAGTTCCGTTCAGGTTGTCACATGACAACCATCATGATCAAGTGAAAGATTCTAGTCAATGATTAAAGTTTTTGAGTATAGACAGGACTGAACCGAAGAATGGCCTCAAGAAAGCCTGCAAAAGAAACATCCCTGAAACCACAATGTGCTTAGAATTGTGAGGAATGGGGTTGCGTATGTTGCACCCCACTTTATGGACACACTCACATCGTTAGCCCAGCTCATCCAGAGATCTCGTACATTTGCCTACATCAAGCCTATTGCTTCGATTCAAAATCAAGCAGAGAATTGATTTTGATGACTTTGATGATTTTGAAATTTTGATGACTTTGATAATTTTGATCTAACATGGACCACTGGACCACCTACATTCACTATGGATGGCTATGCAGCTGCGGATGGTTGGTCCTTCGCCAGATCTGCGCTCCGAAGGTCGACTCTCGATGACACTGAGGCGGGCCATGGATTGCGCAGGCCGCTGCAGTAGATGTTGAAACAGCTGGGTGATTGACATAGGATCCATGGGGGTTTGCCATGGCTTGGCACTGAGATTGATATACATGTTTTTTAGATATGCTTTTGATGATATGTATATACGATCTTGAATCCTGAAGATAATGTGGTGGGGGTTCAACATGCTTCAAGGCAGATTCTTTGGCCACGGAGATATTGTCAAATCACGCGTGTGATGCTTGGCATCATCTGACTGGGATTCTGGGGGTGGATCGATCCCCATTGATCTTGCAAACATGGTGGGACCCTCAAATCAACAAAGAACGACACTTTGTAGTCCGATCAATCTGTGGAGCTATCCAACTTTGTCACAGGGAGGGCCGCAGGCAAAGAATTGAATTACCCAAGGACTTCAAAGGTTGGTGTATCAAACAAGTCTGTCCAAGTGCGGAGCAAACGGGTACACAAACAAAGGACAACTGCTGGCATTGCAAGTGATCAGTTTCTAATTTCTGGTATTTTGGAGAACATTGCATAGGACAAAGGAAACGATAAATGTCGCTCATTCTGGTGGTCGTACTACCGTGAACTGAGACAGTCGTTGGAGATCCATACCACCCCAAGCTTGACCACAATAATTCATAATAGTTCATTTTCTTGCGTCACATATGGGTATCCGCCAGGGTCCATGCTTGAAAACAGCCCCGCCTAGAGAGGTGAACCTCACCAAAATTTTCCAAATCGTTATCATCATCCTCCTCCTCCTTCTCCTCCTCATCATCATCCTCCTCATCATCCTCCTCCTCATCATCCTCATCTTTCCCACAATAATCTCAATACGCAATCATGGCCAGCCATCTTCCAGCTAAGTCTTGTTGCCTTCCCTTCGGTGCTCGCCTTCGCTTAGCCGTGACTCTGCCCTCGGAGCTCAACCTCAGGGGTGAAGCGCTGGTGGATGCTAGGACCATGTGCGACTTGGCAGCGATGTCACGCCTGGTGCAGCGGTTCATCTGAAAGACTTGGGTGTATCCACACATATCCCCACATATCCCCACAAAGTAATCAACCAACTAATTAATCATCAATGGGTCCAATGATAATCGTTATCCCAATAATGGCTGGTAGTCATCATCCATGAATCAACCATGATTGAACGATTCGTCCATTAACGAACCAGTAATCTACCAACGCTACATAACTCACTGGTCACCCCAGTAGCGACAGCAAGCCTCAACAAAGGGAAGCACATGTCATGGCCACGCCCGCAGCTTCCAAGGGTTATGCCCCGCCAAGCTGTAAGACTTCCCACTGGATAACAGCTGGACCAACCCGATTCCAATTACACGTGTGAAATCTGCTGATGCGGGGATATCCCCGTTTATAGCTGGCATATCCCCCTTCTTCACCCTTGAAAAAACCCATCCAACTGGTATATTCCCTAGTTCTCCTATCCTTGCCTAGCATCACCCCTTAAAATATCCCTGGTCTATCCTCATTCTTCACCCTACAAACAACTCATTCATCATCGTTGGGTCCCCGTCATGGCGGCACTGGGCTCCACGACTTGGGCTTGGGCTTCACCGTCACCTGGAGGGGCTCACAGCGCTGGGTGAAGCCAGGGCACGGTGATGGGTGAGTGGATGGTGGTTAGTAGCCAAACTAATGGTTGGTTAGTGGTGGTTATTAACAATTAATGGTTGCTTAGTAACAATTAATAGTACCAGTATCAACATGAGTTGATTGGTGAGTTGAGGCAAACTCATGGTGGTTGGTTCAACTACTGGTTGGTTCAACTAATTGGTTAGTAACAATTACTGAACAAAGATGGTTGCTATGGTTGAGTAGTTGGTGGTGAAATGGTTGATTGGCCGGTTGATTGGTGGTGAGTTTGCTGGCGAAAATGGTGGGTCAGACTATAGTTACTTCATCACTAGCTAATGGTTCATAGTCATTGATTAAGGCTTATATGACTAATAGGGGATATGCCAGCTATCCAAGCGCTGTTCACTGGGCTGATGGGAAGATCGACTTTTGTTGGAAAACTTGTTTTAACTTTTAACCACCAAACTACCAGGAGTTTCCAATGTACGTTTTCCCATCAACCATTTCTTGGATTATTCTTATCCACCCTTGGTACCAATAAGAAGCATCAACAACACCAATAACCTAGAACACCCCAAACAATAGTTGTTATTGTTGGCGGTTTTGGTCCTTATTACTCCGCTCCTTCTTGATTTGTCATGCTCTGCTGACCAACAATGACTGAGGCCTCATCAAGCATCTATTTTTGGGGAAGGTCAACTGCCGCAATTTCACGGTGTTTGCTCACCATTGCTACAACTGCCACACCCGAATACCAATCAGCGTCTAATTGCTGAGATACATAAAATGCAGCTTGCAGAATGCATGATGCGCACAAGTATGTGAAACGGTACAATGACCTGACATGTCTGTATGTACCTAGTCGACACCACGTTATCACAACATGATGTCAGGAATGATACAAGCACAAATGTGAATTTGAGCGCGAGGAACCCATGAAACATCAACCGAGTTGACCGAAACTTCTCAAGAATTGACCAGCAAATGGCACATTTTAGATCTGTTGTGATTACTTCAGGTTGTGCACATCCATGAGTTTTGGAGTCCTGTGGTATGACGCAGTGACTGGCTGTACCAATGATACCTTGCTGCCATGAGGCAAGTCATGAACTTAGGATTTCTTGGTGTGCAAGGTGGGCCAGCATGAAGGAGGTCATACCTCTTGAATGAACCGCAAGTGAGTCTTACTCAACCGCTATCAACGATGATCAATGATGACTCTAGAAGCCATAGAATCCATGAGAATTGATTTAAACGGCGGCCGGCCCTTTGTTGATTTTGTTCACATCATTTCACATCTCCTCATGCCCAAACTAGTTGAAGAGTTTGCGTGAGAAGCAGTTACAGAATACCTCTTTTTTGGGGGATGGTGCATTATGACCCACAGCCATGACTGATTATATTACTATTGGACTTGCCACTAGTCAAATGTGGTTGTTGATTTAACTGGTGTCATTCTCAGGACTTAACCACCATGGTTCCATCTGGGGGTGCCAAGTTCACCATGAAACGATTAATTAGCCACAGCCATGAACCCATGTAGCAAACAATCAACCACAAACTAACCAATAGTAACCATTACCGCTCAACTACCAATAGAACCATGATTTGTTAGCCATTATTGACCATATTCAACCATTACTTTGACATTATTATCTGTTGCCAGATTGACCATAATTAGACATGAGTATGCCATTAGTAATTCAGCACTATAAGTTGAATTGACCAACCATGATTTTTACCATGATCATCATGAAGCATTTATTTGCCATTCTCATTTAATGATAATTTAGCAATTATAATGTTTGTATAATATTGTATAATTTTGGGTCCAGTTTTTGTTGATTAGTTCTAGTCATGTAACAGTAAAAGGGAACTACCAGTTGTCTACAAACTAGAGGCTGGGCCCAAGCTCAAACAACTGCACTAGTAGCAGCTGTCCCATAGGCACAGCTTAATTTAGGCATTGATAAAGTCATCTCTTTACAGCAAATCCCATAAGCACAGCTTGATTTAGGGATTCATTCCAGAACTTATAATCGCGAAACTCACATTAAACACTATGACTGTACTATATGGGTGTTTCTCAAAATAGGAGCACCCTAAAAATGGTGGGTTTATTACTATAAATGACTACTCATGGATGATTGGGAGGTACCCCTATTCTAAGAAACCACCATATGGAATCGAATGTGGCTGTGGGTCAAAACCCCGTACCCCTGGTTCCCCATCATTAACCATTGTTATCCTTATCATTGTTGGTGATAATCCCCCATGAAATTGGTTGGTTAATTGCTTGGCCCATAGCCATATAGCTGGTTTATCCCCTATTATTGTTGCTTATTATCCCCTATTATTAACCATTAACCATTGGTTGGTTGGCTAACTGCTTGACCCATAGCCATGTGATTGCACCATCCATGAAGCATCGACCATCCCCGGGCCAGCCCCGTAGTTCTGCGGCCGCGCCGCTTGCAGCCGCCCCAAGTACCGTACGGGCCTTGTCGGTGAAGGGAATCTCCAGCAACATGGGCCCCGCAACGCCATCGCCTGCAACTAGTTCCAACAAGAACAACGAGGCTTGGTCAATGGTTCATGAATGGTTCTTGAATGGTTCATGAGAGGTTCATAAATGGTCCATGAATGGTTCATGAGAGGTTCATAAATGGTTCATGAATGGCAATTGATGGCTGTTTATCACCAACTAAAAGCAGTTAACAAGAAAACAACAATGGTTCGTGCATGGTTAATGAATGATTGATAAGCGACCATTGACATTAACGAACTTGTCGTCGATGGTAGATCCCGCTGTTGTCAAACAAACCTATCAATTGGTGGTTGATACTGGTTGATGATAGCGGTAATAACCACAACCGACAATATGGTAGATCCAATCCCGCTGTCATGAAGCCACCCGTAAAAAAGATTGACTCTTAGCAGCGAATTCTGGTTGATAACGGTTGAAGACCAGTTACCATCGTCAATCATTCTATGTGACATGTGAAGCTCATTTCACACCTCGATTCAAGGAAACCCTGCAGATATACAGCCGCCGGATTCAAGAGACTGTCAAGTAAAGGAGACCCTCAACTACTCCAGCACTTTTTGTGAGCGTCAATCGATGAGTTACCCTTGAATCCCTTGAGCATGTTGTTTCCCACCAAAAATGCTCATTGGAGGGACACCACCGCTCTAGCAAACCATGTATATGTGCGCTGTTTTCACACATGAGAATAACCAAGATATTTTTTGTGGTTCAGTCTTATATTTTCATGGTCCGACCTCAAGACATGGACGGCTTTCCATCGTTTTCCTACCAGAAAATGTGTGAAATGGATGGTTTTCCCTCTAAAGTTACTTTACTGTGTGTGGTCCCCACCATCACATGCAAATCTGACACAGGTCTATCTGGCATAGATTTTGATATTCTTTCTGGCATAGCTTTTGGCATTCTATCTGGCATAGCTTTTGGCATTCTATCTGGCATAGCTTTTGGCATTGTATCTGGCATAGCTTTTGGCATTGTATCTGGCATAGCTTTTGGCATTCTATCTGGCATAGCTTTTGGCATTCTATCTGGCATAGCTATTGGCATTGTACCTGGCACAGCTTTTGGCATTCTATCTGGCATAGCTTCTGGCATTCTATCTGGCATAGCTTTTGGCATTCTATCTGGCATAGCTTTTGGCATTCTATCTGGCATAGCTTGTGGCATTGTATCTGGCATAGCTTTTGGCATTCTATCTGGCATAGCTTTTGGCATTCTATCTGGCATAGCTTTTGGCATTCTATCTGGCATAGCTTTTGGCATTCTATCTGGCATAGCTTTTGGCATTCTATCTGGCATAGCTTTTGGCAGGGGAGTTGAGGTTCGGCAGGGCACACTGGGCATGGATGGTCGTGGTTGAGGTCCGGCAGCGAACGCTGTGCGTGGATGGTCGTGGTTGAGGTCCGGCAGCGAACACTGGGCGCGGATGGTCGTGGTTGAGGTCTGGCAGGGAACACTGGGCATGGATCCTCGTGGTTGAGATCCGGCGAGGAGAGGACGAGAGGAGAAGGAGGACGAGTCAACTAACATAAAATCTAACAACCCTCACCTCGCAGGTGGGGAAAAGTGTGAAATGGATGGTTTTCCCTCTGAAAAACGTGTTCTTCAGCTGGCGGTCAGTACCTCGCAAACACGTTTCTTGCCGGCCTCCCTTCTCAAAGGGCACGTCAGGGAGTGGCCTAGCAACAGCCGTTGATGCTTAACCAGTCATGGATTCATGGATACTGACATTGACAAAGAGCACAAGGGATTTGAATGCCACACCTGCTTGTGATGATTATTGCTGGTTGTGAATGATGGTCCCTGTGATGCCGATCTTAGCCTGCTTTAGCGTTGCGATGTTTATCCATTGTTGTTACTGGTCCAGAATGGCTACTACGTACTGGATGAGAACCAACAATAAGCGCAACAGCAGCTGCCACGGCTCGTCTTTCATGGTTGATAATGATTGAGAACCGTTTTTGTTTGGCCAGATTCACCGGTAATTCATAGTGAGTAAGTGTGGAGTAAGTGTGCAAAATACTGAGCATAACGCCCGCAACAACAGCAGCAGCAGCAACATCAACTACTATCATACCCCATGTCAGTCCGGACAAAACAACATGCCCACAATTAGCTGGTATATTAAGTATATCTGGCTGCCATTCCAACTTACAGACTTGGAATGATAGACGCTCCAGCTGATGTTTTCTACTATCAAGCATGACTGTAATGTATTTACTATCATGAACCATTCACCATTTCTATCATTAACCAGCTATCTATTGCAATCCACTAACCATTTCTATCATTCACCAGCTTTCGTATGCTTATCATGAACCATTGTAATTTACCACTTCCAAGCTGGTTGCCTTGCTTCTGACCGAAAAGCATCCAGGGCGCTGCGCCGGCCTGGCCCGCACACGGCGAGCATTGTCCTTGTCGCTGTCCACCTGGAAGTCATGGAAAGAATCAGACTCCAACGACATCTGGCTATGGGTCAATATTAACCAACCAATAATAAGGAAAACAATGGTTAATGGTAGGGGAACCAGGGGTACAGGGTTTTGACCCACAGCCATCTGTTTGACCATGATTGGTGATCATTTGCTAGACAATTTCCTTGAACATTTAGGACAAATTTTTGTTTTAGCGGTTTGGTGATCATTTACTAGAAAATTCCACTAAGAAAAGATCCCAATGAAAACAGAACGGTCGACATCAGCTCATCTTACTTTTGGTGGATTCTTCCACATAATTCTTATTTATAGCCTTGCAACCAACTTCGACATAATGCTTCTCTTTAGGAGGTATCATCTTGAAATCGACACATGGGTGAGACCATCTGCTGGTACGAAATGTGCCCATCCCATTCGAGTCAACTGACCTGAGCAATGACACCATCAAGTCATCACTCCATGTCTCAGCTACTCGCCGCTCAGTTGACTCCCCGGAGTTGGAAGACTAGCCAGAAACTCTGGCAACTTATATTAAGTTATGGTATTAATGGATATATCATTGAGAATAGCCACAGCTTTTATCATTAAGCTATCACCTAAAGTGTATCTAATTAAGTTATCCAGGGACATTGAGACGCAAAAATGATTCAACTTTCTATGGTGCAAAGCTGGCATAGCAGTGGCCATTGCTTGAACTCGATCCAATGTTCATCGTCAGACTGCAATCTCTGCGTCACAACCGAAGCTGTATCAACTGAAGCTGTATCAAGTAGCAACAGTCGCTGGGCTACCAGCCATGACAACAACCACCACTACTCTCTGGTAAACTGACCTGGCAATGGAAAATCCACCATTGATTGATGATTTCCCAGGGTTTCGCAATGAAATACGGTGAGAAGCATCTGCTTGAGCTTCTTTTCTATCTATGGGAAGCGATGATGCAAAGATGAAAATCCACTAGCAGGTCAGTTTACCAAAGGGCAACCATGGCAGTTGACCATCACCAACCAAGCTCAACCACCCCGGATCCGTGGTCCGTGGGGGCCTCTTCACCACTGCCTGCCGACACCTGGCAAAGAGTTGATCATTGCCATTCCTTTGGTTTTTTCCATACCTAGAGCTTCAAAATCCCAGAAATTTTTGGTCGACCCCAAGTGTACTACTTTTTGTGGGCGATATCTAGAAAACTGATCGTTTTGGTCGTTTGCTCAGAAAAGTGTTCGGGAACTATATCGAGGAGGTCATCAGTCCCCAATACGAGTAGCTTGATCTTTGATGGGATGGTCACTTTCCAATTTTTGCTTGTTCTGATGATGCTTTCCCTATGCCGCTTTCATCATTGCCGCCGTTTCCCCTTTCTCTCTCTCGTGCACTGTCAGCTAAATACATGACTTTGAAGAACAAATGCTTGAGCAAAACTCTAGCGGTGTGCGGTTCAAATTGCAAACGTAGTTTCTCAATAACTGGCTTAGGCTTCCAAAAATATCAATTGGTTAGTGCAGGATCCATGTTCAGCACTTTCCGTGTCAATTAAACTACGCACGCACACAGGCCTGAGTCGGGCACAAGCTGCAAATACTTTCTGTGAAGACTGCGCAGGAAAACTCACATGTTGGGGCAAATCTCCAAAACCTTCAAAACCCCAAGTGACCTAGTTTTCTGGATTTGTAGGCGTTTGATGGTTTTTGTAGTCGTTTGGGGCGTTTTTGTAGTCGTTTTGAAGGTTTTTGTAGGCGCAATCTTTTAGTTAGAATTGAGTAAAACACTGCTCTTGTTTACAAATGAAGCCATGTTGAGTTTGGCGTTTTGTTTTTGCAAGCAAACTTCCAATTGATTTGCTTGCTGGGTGTATGATGGAGGGATGATGGGTAGATGATGAGTAGATGATGGATGCCTGTAATGATGGACCATTGCATTGTGTGTGATGATGGATGGACGGTCTTTTGGATCGATGGATGGATCATAGATGGGCGAAAGTAGGTAGTACATGCGTAGATTGAGTTTGATCGTCCTTTGGTTTTGGGAAACTGCCCAAACCCTGATAAAGCCTAAAGTAGTTGACATGCACATGAACATACATGAATGATAGACCATAACTGGTTGTACAATTTCAATATGGCACTCAGGAACCATGAAACAAGGGGGAACCACGGCAAACATTTGCAAATCCACAAAACTAGGCGTTTTGGGTCAAGAACTACTTTTTCTGGTCGATATCTCAAAAAGTAGACAACTTTGACAACAACATAATCTACCAAAAAAAAAGTATACGAACGAAGCTCTAGGTACTGAAAAAAGGAAGGGTGATGATTGCCATTTATTTTACATACGGAAAAAAGAAGGGTGATGATGTTGCCTTTTTTTACGTTCTGAAAAACAGTTGATTATTGCCGTTCTGTTTGTTTTCACACACTGGAAGACATGATTATTGCATTTTTGCACTTTTGAATTAAAGCCATACATCTAAACAAATAAACAACAAACAAACAACATGCGATACATGCAGTTCCAAATTGCAAAGTGTTATCAAGCAAAAAAGACATCCTGAGACATCCTGAGTGTTGAAGGCAGGCAGGCTTTCTCAAATGTCAATATAAGGCATATGAGCAGCATGCTGTAATTCAATCAAGCCGCACATCTGTAACATGTGCTACTCAGGCCCAGACTCTTGCATGGGAGGTTTCAAAGATCGATGGTTCAAGTTCGGGGCCCAGTGCTGTTTTGATAAATTGCTTTGGGCCAGTGTCTCTTGTCAACACCTCATTGACCATCATGAATATTCATGAATCAGCTTAATGATTGACCATCATTAAGCTACCAAGCTCATGAGATACTTAACCAACCATCACTAACCAGCTGATTAGATACATGGGCTCATTGGTTAAATCATGTTGGCCAACCGTCAAACAGCTCATTTGGGTGTTTCTCAAGTCATAGGGGTACCCCCAGTTCTCATCCAATATTAACCATTCATAGGAATAAGTCCTAAGCCATTCTTCCTGACTTGAGAAACACCCAGCTAATCAGCTTACACCCAGCTCATCCCTATTTTGGATTTCAGTTCCCTACTTAGCTATTTGGGCGTTTCTCAAGTCATGGGGGTACCCCCAGTTATCATCCAATCTTTATCTTTTTTAGTAATAACCCGCCATTTTTTGGGGTTCCCTAATTTTCTCATTAGTTTCTGGGGTTAGGGGTTCCCTACAGTTCCCTATTCTGAGCCTATTCTTTAAGAGTATTAAACCAACCATTTCCCAGATGCTCCATGTGTGGTATATGTGCCTACATTTGCCTATAAAATGACCCAGTTACGTAGGTAAATATACTTGGTGGCTTATAGATCCCTTGCTAAAATATGTATGTCTAGTGGTTATATGGTAAATCAATCAAATCCCCCAAAAACACTAAAAAAACCCAAGAATTCGTGGGTATAAGCCATCCAGTATAGCATACATGGAGCATCTGGGTTTAGCGAGCGATTCCTCATCCAACTCAACAGCTCGTCCAGCTGTCCAGCTCGACCCGCCTCATCGTCCGCTGCACGGGCCGCCACTTTCTCGGCCAAACGGCGACGCTCCTGGGGGACACGACGGTGGTGAGTCCCAGGGCTCCGAGCACTGGGACTCAGCACAGTTGCTGGCTGAGGTGAGTAATTAGGTTGACTTAACAATGGCTAGGAGTAGATTCTACTTGACTAGTCAGTGTTAAGTCAAATGTTAAGTCAATCGTTAAGATTAACAATGACTTGAACAACTGGCTCACTACTCAACAATTGACTTAACAACTCTTACCAGCTCATTGACCAGGAATGACTCGGATTCTCTTGCGCAATGAGCTGGTGTTGTGAAACCTGAGGCTTGGCAGTTGGGGCCAGGTCGAAGGAATCCAAAGGAACGATGGGACCCCGATGCATTTATTGGAGAAGCGTCCCCGGTACTTTCATGATTTGGGGGGGTACCCCTATGGCGTATGTCTGGGTGTTTCTCAAGTGGATGGCTTATGACTTGTTACTACGAATGGTTCATATTGGATGATATCTGGGGGGTACCTCCCATGGCTTGAGAAACCACCCACTGGACCCAAGCAACCTCGACCCAAACTCCCAGTCCGCTTCCTGAGCTTGCTCTCTTCGGGCTTCAGCGAGCCTCTGCAAATAGTCTGCCTCTCAGCTCTTGGGGCCACAACGGTTTGGCTGTTCCAACAGCTGATTGAGGTCTGGTAAACTTACCAGTTTTAATAGCTAAACCAGCTATTTCAGCAAGTGATTTCAGCAAGTTTTAATGAGGCCTGGTGAACTGACCTGCAAGTTGGGGAACCATTTTATGTTAGGAAACCATTAACAGCTGGTTTACCAACTAAAACTGGTAAACTGACCCGCAAGTCGGGAAACATCAGTTTTTATAGGTAAAACAGCTATTTCTTTGGTATTTTGGTGAATTTTCCACGCAACCAGGTTGGTTTGCCAGAGAGTAATGTTTCAAACACCCACGGTCAAAGACAACAGCTATGGCAAATCATTGTTGCTCTTGCTGGTTGTCTAAATGGTTTTTGAATTTATAATTTATAGACACATTCTAAAAACCCATTGGACTGTCAGCAACACCAAATCATCCCTTATGTAGAGGTTTGGAAGGCTGGCTTCATGTTGTCGGTTGAAATCATAGAGAATGGAGCTGATCTTGCAATGACGCCTATTGTTACTTTTTTAGCAATTCTATACTTCATCATAACGTCTCACAAAATAATGCTCTGGCAACATCTTGTTGTTGGCACCTTTATTTTTCAGGATCAGTAAAATGTTCTATTCTTCAACACTCTGAACTCAGGAGATTAGGAGAGGCATCGATTGTTGCTCACCCACCTCACAACTACAAAGATTATGATCATTCTCCCAATCTTTGCAGGTACCATCCGTCACCCTGAAGGGTTCAACGGAACGCTGAGACGCTGTTCGATTCCAATCGGCTGTGAGAATTCTACGGATTAAATTCAGCACTCTACCTACCATATGGTTGGAACACCCCTGGTACCTCTTTAGCTCCCCATCACCTAAAGGATTATAGGCATACCCCTGGCTCCAAATCGCTCCCTCCTAACCACCAGCTACCTGTGAGTTGTGCACAGCTTGTGAAGCCAAACTGAAGACCGTGGAAACTCTACATCGCTGGAGTTTCCCAGAATCACTATGTGAACATGCGGGGTCCTCACACGACTCTGGTTGCTGACAATATACTTGTAGTGCTTGATCCTTATGGTGACCCAAATACTCCATGGGTACGGTGAATATTTACCTTCACATTGATCTACAAAATCACCAAACCGTAGATTCATACATCATACCGCACATCTTGATATTCTAGGGGTGTGCTGGTATAGATAGCTAGTTTCATATCTATACCCATGGGTATGCTGGTCTAGATAGCTACTTTCCCTCAACAGCTAGCTATAACTATAGCAACACCATGGAGTGGGTCATAGGTTCCACTGCCAGGGCGCCTCTTCAGCCAGCTTGTCTTTGCAAGTCGGCTGGTCACCTCCGCGACACAACGAGCAATGATGGGCATCTGTCCATAGAATTATGGTGAAGAGCTTGGTTAGAACTATTGTTCGCTGAGCTTTCTGAAAAGCTATAGAGTCACAGCTATGGTAGAACAACTATGGTAGAAAGCAGTTAGACAGTTGTGCAGAACAACTATGGAAGAAAGAGCTATAGTTGACAGCAAACATCTAATATGAAAGCTGCAGTGAGCAGCTCTACTGTTTCAAGTGTATGTTACCATATTTGCCCTCTGGTATCTTCCCTTGGGGAGAGATTTCACCAGCCGTTGTCCGCTGGCTTGGTGCAGCCAACCGTTGACAGCAACTCTTCCATCATGGGAGTCACAGCCCAAAACAACAAAGCTCTACTCAAACAGCTGGTGACCAGTGCATTGCCAACGACCTGGCTCAGCCTCCAAACATCCAAGCAGTGGCTGATTCCATACTCATGGCTACTCATCCTGCTAATGAACTTGATGCATGCTTCAATGTGGTATTTCCGAACCTGATGTATGCTAAGGTTTTTGCTTTCACCTAGATAGTTGCAAATACTGGAGCTGAAAGATTTAGGCAGATTTGAGGGTCCACTATTTTTGAAAGAGCCCAAGTCATTGAATGACTTCTCGTACCTGAATGAAAACCGTGCTTCGGAGACAACACACTTCTTCTACTATGTGGTGATTTCTCAAGATGAGAGTACCCCCCAATCATTTCCAATATTAACTATCTTTGGCAATAAACCATCCATTTTTGGAGTCGACAGTTCGAACAACCCCCATTTCCCCTGGCATTCTGAAGATGCCAATCCTGTTCTTCAATACCTGGCAATTGTCCTGTCCAGCCTCAAGAATTACCACTGTTACACTCCGTGCTGTTCCCACTGACAGGTTGAATGTATGGACAGCAAGCGACACCAACGCACCATGACCCAATTGGAAGGTGCTTGCGTTTATTCAATTGTCTCTAAACATTCACAAGTTATGGACTTTGAAGTTCACTGTCTGAACGTTGGCTCTGCAAGGAATTTTGAATGCAAAGCCAGCACGACACAGATTCTGCAAGCGCGCCAGGGTAGAAAAACGACTTAAACTAGCCTCAATTGTTTTCTTTCAATCTACGCCTCCGATGTCTGATGGCCATCGTGACGAATTCAGCCTTGATTTCAAAGCCTGGAAGGTACAAAAATGAAAGACCCCCGATGAAACATGGATTTCCAGCTGCATTGAACACTTCCCAGCTGTATGATGCCAGCAATAGTTGGGTCATACAGCTGCCAAACTCATGTTCTGCAACTAGCAGCCAAAGAACCAACGGCGGGTTTCGATATCGTTTTGTTCGTCAATTATCACTACTTAATCATTGTAAATGACTTCATATCATCATTCTTATTGCTATTTCATTCACTATTGTTATTATCATGCTAATCATTCGTTAACTAAATATGATTATGACTACTTCTCATATATTCTCATTATTGCTACATTGAATCATAGGTGGTCCTCACTGGTGGTCGCTGTCAGTCACCAGCCACTCCCCAACCACCTGGCCTCTCGAAGATGGACTTGGGACGCCCCAGTCCTCTGTAGAAATTGCCTGACACGGCCGCCCGGAAGCTGTTCAAGGGTTCGTAACGGGAATGGTTGATAGTGGCTAGTGATAGTGCCTAGCTGCTGATCATTAGCCACCATCACTAGCCACTATCAATTATATAAATGGATAAACTATCATGATATGGCCATTACCATTAGCATGATGCTGATCATTAACTTGATAAAGTTGTTAATAAATGATACAATGGCTAATAACATGATAACGATGGCCAAAGATGGTGAATACCTGTTCTTGTGGTCCACATTTGATAGTGGTTCATAGCAGTCAATACATTTGGTAAATAATGAATTAATGATACTGAGCATAGTAATTGTCATGAATGTGATGTGTTTATCACAATCTATGACTGTTGATGGTAACAGTGAAACAGGACTTT
Organism: Symbiodinium kawagutii; assembly: GCA_009767595.1. NCBI lineage: Eukaryota > Dinophyceae > Suessiales > Symbiodiniaceae > Symbiodinium > Symbiodinium kawagutii. Next base: position 48,484 of record VSDK01021288.1, read on the forward strand.
TAATTGAAGCTGAGATCTGATGGCTGCAATAGTGACTGAGGATTCATAACTGTGCACAATGTATCGTGGGCGGAAATGGTTGATAGTTGATCAGGGCATTGCTATAGCGTGATAGTTGGAGAGATGAGCCACCGTCATCGCTGCGAGTCCGCAGTAGGCCCTCCAGTGAACCAAGCTGGATCATCACCATGGCAACTTTCCGTCTGCTCTCGACGCAACAGCCGCTTCAAATGCGTCCAAATCCAAAACAGGCAAATCAAGGCAAAAACAAACCATTCCAAATATAGTGAAAAAAAACAAATCTCAACAAAATAAATGTTCATCGTGGATATGGTGTAGCTGGGTGAGTTTCTACACCTTGGAAATCGCAGACCCCACCCTGCCTTGCCGCCCTCGTGCGATCAAGCATAGCCAGGGAGCCATGATTACAACCCAAATTTTTGGATCATTGGCTGCGCCCCCAAACCAGGTTGAGTATTGATCCAATGATCCAATCCCTTCGATCCAATACCAATGAAATGCTCATGGATCTAATGCCCAGCAAGAGCCAGCGCACTTTTTCTGGTCGGTGGTTGAACCATCCCGTCATGAAAAATATGCGCAAGTCAGCCAACCACGCATTTGTTAACACATTTAGGAAAATAAAAAACGTCAATCAAACCACCAAGCAGTTTTTGTCTTCCGCAGGTACCACGTGGTTCGCCCCTGCACACACCCAAATAAATGTAGTACCGTGGCGACATCTAAGCAACAACCATCAAGTGTTCAACCAAAGCAACCACGGCAAATTGCAACTGCCATAAGACATCAGAAATTACATTATCAACACGTGTGTGGGGATTGTGATATCACAAAAATGGGTATCAGTGATATCTTCCATGCTTCTTGGTGAAGAAAAATCCGATTCCCAACCATAATAAACAACATGTTCAGCATCACCAAGCATTCTTAATCAACCTTTACAATACACACATTAACATTAATTAGCCATTAATCGAGCATCGTATAATATCAGCCTTAGCCTTACCCATCAACAACCACCAATCACCCATCAACCAATTCCCTAGCAACTCGCCCGCAACCAGCAAACCTCATCACTGGCTTTCATGCGCAGTTCGATTTTCCGCCGCTCCTGCAACGGAAAAACAAGCACCGGCATTCATCATTGGTGTCATACCATGTCCAGTACATCGACAGACTACACGTTCTGTGAAGCCAGATCATGCAACATGTGGGTGTTCCTCTCAAAACAAGGGACCCCCCCAAATCATCCTTTGAAGCCATCTATAGTAATAAACCATCCATTTTGGGGGTACCCCTATGGCTTGAGAAGCACCCATGTAAAAACAGGTCGAAGGGTCCCAAAGCTGAAGATAAGCATCGGAAGACGCTTGAATCACATGGGGATCTTCATTGCCATACCTCGCAACTTCTTGTCGTCAAGGGTTCATGAAGTTGTTCCGCTACCGCATTGATGGATTTCTTCCAAATGCCTTGAATACCGGGTGCTTGCTTAAACTCTATATCATCTTTGCATGTATAGATGATTATAGATGCATGCATCTATCTACCTACCTATCTACTGGATTCTACTCTGTCTACCTATCAACCCTATGTATATACCTACCTATCATACGGTATCTATCTATCTACCTATTGCATATATTGGATTGTCGCACAAGTCGTTCTCCCGCCCTCGAATGAGGCCGGGCAAAGTAAGTACAGAAATATGGTGCAGCGTCTAGACATGTCTCCACTACAAGATTGAAACCAGAAAAGATGGGGAAGAAACAAGATTGAAACTGCTGGAAAAAAGTAATTAATTAAAAGAAACAGTTGCAAACCTCAAACATATAAATCCATTGAATTCACCACTAAGTTGGCCATTAATCTACCGCCTCAGCGGCTCAGAAGCACTACCCAATAACATCCGATCACTACCTGCTTAAGGACAGCTCATAACAACAACTAAACACCAGGTTCATCAGGATCGCGGCAACAAGCAAGCTTAGTGTGGGGAGTTCCAGCGCCCCTCTGCGCCATGGGAGGAAACACATACATTTTCTCAGGAAACGTGGCCTTCAAAAAAGTTGGGGAAACAAATTCTGCAAACAAATGCGGTTGTTAAAAACTGACACTTGACTAATAACAGATTCCATATGTATCCATATCCGATTCATCTTAGTAAATGTTGGTGATTAATATCATGATTCCCGTCAGTGACTGGTAGGTGGTTTAACCCCCTATGAAAAACATTGACCAATACACCAACCATTTGGTAATAAGTAGTAGGGAAAATAAAAGGTCAATCAAACCACCAACTAGGAGTTTTACGAACCATTCTCGTCGGTAATGAACCCCTAGCATTAACCACTAAAACCACCAACCAAATAAAACTCTATTGGTTTAACCACCATTCAACTAGAATTCACCTCGAATTCTATTCTGAGTTTAACCAAATTTGGACCCTTCACAACACGAGCGCATCACCAGGGGCTGTGGTGTGCCCCGGTGGCACCTCTTGGTTTTCCCGCATGGCTTTCTGAAGCGCGTCCCAATGAGCGGCGTCCTAACGCTGGGAGACCGACCCGACCTTTGGGAAGCCCTGGTTGATCAACCAATCTGAGGGATTGCATATGGCGAGCTGGGTCAAGCAGTTAAACAACCAATTTCATGGGGGATAAGTTCACCAACAATTTCATTGGGAAAACAAGCAGGTTTATGATAGAGGAACCAGGGGTACAGAGTGAACTGACCCACTGCCAAATTACATGTGGGTTAACAACTGTTGGTAACGGCTCTTGGTTGGTTAATTAATGGTTGTAAAGTCATAATCAGTGATTGAGAGTGGCTATTGATGATAGATGATGGTGGTTGGTTGATGGTTCAATGATGCTTAAAGGTGGTTAAATGGTTGATGCTAGGGGTAACCAACAAGCTATATGGTGGTTTCTCGAGTTATAGGGGTAGCCCCACTTATTATCCTGTTTATGAATCATTTATAGTAATGAACCAACTGTTTTGGGGTTCCCCTATGGCTTGAGAAACACTCGCATGGACATCGTGAATGTGGGGATTGAATATCTGGTAAATATAGGATGATCATAGTTACATGATGATTTGAGTATGATTTATATGGGCTCAGCATTGTTCATACTGGACAATCTCCACAACTGTAAGTAAATGCAAGATACTGTGCAGGATGGTGAGATTACCACTCTTACACTACAAGTAATATGCTTGATCACCAAATACCCTAAGATTACTACCCTAAGATGTTCAACCAATAACCCAATTGGTGCTTTCACCCCGTATGACAAATATTAGTCAACCAACCATTTGTTAATATTTACAAGGAAAATAAAAAATGATTAAAACAAGTAACATTTCCTAAGAAACAAAAATGGTTAGACGCTCTTGATCCTCTCATACCATCAGCCCTTGGTCCAGCTCATCTCGTTCAGCACGGGCGCGTCTTCGAACCTCGCGTCTCGCCATGGCTACCACCGACCAGTGGTGATGCGGCGGGGGACCATCCCTAGTCATAGTCTGGTTGACCAATGGGTGATTGTAGGGGTGATAATGTTGATGAGACCGATATGGGTCATTATAGGGGTACCCCTGCTTTGAGAAAGACCTAGATATGTTTGATGATGCTTGATAATGACCATGATCGACTGGTTGATTCCTGGCGAAGAATGACCAATATGCTCCTGTGGTTTTCCAGGAACGCCTGTGGAGATCATCCCACTGAGTGGTTTCATGACAGTTGGTTCATGTTAGATGCGACGGCTTTGCCAACCGGTCGATAGCACCACCGATGACTGGCACCTGGCCTTCAAAACGTTTGCTCACCGGAGAGACCGGGGTAACAGTCAGGTTCCAGCAACCATGGACATGTCATAAGCGGACCATGTTTGGGATTCCACCATCGAATAGCGGAGAAACAATTCAAACAGTTCCAAAGTTCCGAATCGATATTCAAGAGTTGCAGGATCATACACATATCATTTTTGTTTTAATTTCGAACCGTACCAAAACTATATAATGGCCCGTTTGCCAAGAGTATGCGGAAATGTGCTTATGCACAAATATCTGCTGCTACCATGAACATCATACACAATTTGCCCACAAATTGAGGTCCTTGAACAAATATGGTGGTTTCTCAAAATAGTCGTCCCCAAAATCATCCACCACTAACAAAAATAAACCAACCATTTCTGGAGTTCCCTATGACCAATCACCATTTCTGCGACCAATAAATCTCATTCTCCCATTTGGCTATGGGTCAGTTCACCCAGTACCCCTGGTTCCCCCATCATTAACCAGCTCATTTTCCCTTTAGTTTTGCTGGTGATTATCCCCCATGAAAGTTGGCTTGTTAATATTGATCCATGGCCATATACTTGGTATATCCCCTAGTAGTGTTGCTTATTATCCCTTATTATTAACCATTCACCAGCTAATATTGGTTATCCCCATTTATCTCCTACTATTGCTGCTCATTATCCCCAGCTTTATTCACCATTAACCAGCCATGTCAATGTTGACCCATCACCAGCTAGGCTTCACCAGCTCCGCAGGCTCCGCGCCTCGGCCTCACGCTCCTTGCCCACCAGCGGCATGGCCTCCTGGGATCCAGGATGGCGATCCATCGGCGGTGAATGATGACCGGGCTATGGGGTCATTAAGCGACGGGATTGGGGGCTATCCAGCAGGGTTCATGATAGGGCTATGGATCAAATGGATCAATATTAACCGACAAGATTAACTAACAACAGTAATGATAGTCAATGATCATAGGAGTGGCTTGATGATAATAGCAGTGGGTCCATATTAACCATCTATATGTACCAACAACAGTTAGGAACAATAATGGTTCATGATAGTAGTGGATGTACGGATGGTTCATGATAGTAGCATAGTAGTAGTTCTCCATCAGGCTTAATGATAGTATTTCGGTTTCCATGGATAGTCAAGGTGAATAATACTGAATGATAGTGTATCCATCAAGTCACCAAGAATGATCTCCGCAATGTTTGAAGGGATCTATGTCAGTAGTCTCGTTATTAGCATTCATACAAACACTATGCTAAGTGTCAATGATAGTGAAGCTTCCCTTGAAGTTCACCATGGACAATGATACTTGATGATAACGGCTATCAATCAGGGTTTGTTAACAACCAACTATGATTGCTGCTTAACCAGGGTCGACACCAGTTCAGAATCAACAACATGGTAGATCCCCCTCCAACATGGCAATGTAAAACACACCTTCTAGATCCTTTTAGTATCTTTTCGTGGTCCAAAGATGCCAGCTTGAGTTTCCCGGTGGTCACCACCACCACCCTCGCGTCTGCCACGCCTCCACCCGCTTCGCCCTCACTGGTGATGTGGGGCTGCGGTCTGGGCGGCTCCCGCGGGAGGCCTGGGCCGGGGCTGAATTCCTTGGTTGCGTCCCCTGGGGTGATGCAGAATTGGACCCTAGACCGTCTATAGCTCTATAACTAAGCGGTGGGGGGTATCTGTAGTCTGACTTTTGAAATTTGAGGCGCACCAGCACTAGTTTTGAGGAGTCGCCATTTCAGGGATTTTGGAGACAGCAGCAAACGGTTTTTGTAGAGAAGACTACTCCCATGCCACACCTTTGAATTCCCAACTCTCGTGGTCTCGTGTGACTCACTGACAGGTGAGTCACAGGAACCTGATACTGATTCTTACTCTCAGCTTACAACTTTCAAGCTGCTGGTCCATGTATGGCGACTATAGGAACCATGTTGGACACTCCCAAGGTCCAACAAGTCACATCGACACATGTCAGCTTTCCCAGATTTCAACGGTGTCGGCGAGACAGCGGGCCTTCACAGTTTCGCCTTCTGCTCGCCGTTTCGCCTGCAGCAGACTTGGCACATCGATCGGTGGATGATCATGTCTTCAGAATGGTTAGGAATGGGTGATGAACAGTGGTAGAATCATCAGCAATCATAGTCGATGTGACAGTACGTTATTGCCTCCCTTGGATGCCAAGCCACCAAGAGTATCCTCAAAGTATGGGCAGGTGTCCTGGCAAATGTTTCTTAAACCCTTCAATACTTAGAACCCACACATGCACATACAACCAAATTCCATCCATCCGCGGTGTTATCCACAATTCTCATCCACAAATGATCATGCCAATACGGAAAGTACCAATGTTGGGGCTTGGGCAACAGCACATGGTGCAGCGGCTATCAAGGTTCCGACTCACATGCACTGCAAAGATCAGGAGTTTGATGCCATTGAAAAAGGCTTCAGCAACGACCCAAAAGGCAGGAAGCCCCAGGGCATTTGACAATGAATTGACCGCTTTTTTCGACCATTTGTTCATGGCCCATGGTTTATAGCTAGCTGGTGAATGTCTCTACTACAATTGAATGTTATAGGTGAATGTCTCTATTATAGCTAGCTGGTGAATGTGATAGTGTGGTTATACGGTTTACCATGGTTATAGCTGGTGAATGTCTCAGAATCCCATGCGTACACACAGCCAGCTGGATATGTTTCAGTAGCCCGTTTGGGCTATCTCCTCGACCGAGAACTTCCGAGATAGCTTCACAGATACAATCAAATGTGGGTCCATAGCAACCCTTCTGGGATCATTGTCCAGTATATGAGGTTGTAAAGTGACCTGAAAACTGAGATGGAGAGCCAAAATCAACAGCATCTGACGGAAGATCATCTTTGGTGCAACATCGGTCCAGCTGATTTACAATTAATATTGACATAATATCTCATGAACAAATATACTAATCATATCCAATCATGGATTTGTGGATTTGTGCTAACAAATGGTGTAACCTAACCCTACCAAAAGGCTGGTTCTTCATTGTCAAAAATGGGTGGTGAGTCCGGCAATCCAAACCGATTTGTGGATCCTAACCACCAATGCAATTTTGGATTGCAAAATGCCATGAACCTACCAAATTTTGGATATACCGTAACCATCCAGTAACATCCATTCACTGTTTCACCACCATTGGCCCACGATATACCCTGCATCTTTGGCGGATTTTCGATCGACCTACTGCCGCATCCAGTGATGTGAAGATTATCTGCAGAAAACCCCCAGTGCAGCCATGGCCTCCATGGCAGCCTGGGGCGAGAGCAGAGCAGGCTCCAGTGAAACGTACCAATGCGTAATAGCTGCTCTAACCATGGCCAATAGTCAGTATATCCTGGTGATTAGGCAAACTTCTGTCACTGCTGTCACTCCAAAACTTGCTGAAACTCGCTGCTGCAAACCATTGTGCTTGGCAAAAGAAAATTGCGCAACATGTTTGGGTTGGTGATTTATCACGGTTTTGAACCATTCCAGCTCGTGTCGGATTTCTTCCTCCAACAGGTATGCCATATTTTTTGTTCACTGCCTGTTGGTGTCACATCCCTGAAAGCAAGGTGGGACTGTGGATCAAGCAGTCAGGATGCCCTACACCAGTTGTGGCTATGCTGTGGCTATGGCTGTACCCTGTCCCACTGGTTGTTCACATTTCGAGACCAAACTCGTCGGCCTGTCGGGATGGGTGAACTACTACCCAGCAACTTGACCCACAGCCATATTCCCCTATTCTTGTTGGTTCTGATCACCTATTATCAACGATAAACCAGCTAACTAACCATCAATTTGTTGGTGGCTTGGCCAAAAAAAAATCCCCCCCAAACTGATCGTGTCCCTTTCAAAAAATGGATCTTATTTGATGCTTGAGGGGTACCACCATTGGATGCTTAAGGGGTACCACCATTTACGCACAAACCCATACATCTTAGTCACACTCCCACCACACCCTCCCCCTCAGCCTGGCGGGTCCGGAAGTACTCAGCATTGGCAGCCTCCGGTGTCGATGGTGAAGGTTATGCAGTAAGATAGCTTTCACTGGTTGGTGGTTTCAACCCCTATGAAAAATATTGGTCAACCAACCAATTGTTAATAACCACTAGGGAAAATAAGAAATGTTTGAAACCACCGACCATTTCATCATTAATCCCTGGCTGCTATTATCCTATTACTAAAACTCCCCGAAATAAAAACTAGGTGTGGAAATCCGGATTTGTCTGTTTTATCTTTTTAATTACGGTTTCAATTGTGGCAATTGAAAATCAATAGGAAACATTCATTCCAGAGAGTTTTTTCCCCAAAAGAATAAACATAGCCTGATCCTGATAAAAAGTAGGGCCCTCTTTGAAATCAAAAGTTCATATTTTCATAATTATGGAATTTCAATGGGTCATTAAGGGCAAACTCTTGGCAATAGTTTATTTCATTTTCACAAGGGAATCTAATCATGTATCAAAATTCTGCCATCGGGGACCGAATACTAAATACTCCCTAATACAAAAATAGCTCACCGTGTTTAACAATCTGGGGGGTGGGAGTAATTAGTATTAGGGGGAAGGGATTAGTAGCCAAAATAATTCATAACGATCAAAAAACACAAGAATGATATAGGTCTACTGGTAACGTGGGGAACAATACAACCATCGCTAAAACTTAGTTGCTTGTCAGGATTAATTGACAAAAGATAATAATAATCATGAAGAGGTATAATAGGGATCATGACATGAAATTTCATTGTTGACATCCCTCAGTGTTGCTTCATATTGCTTCACCATGGCTGCCTCAGTGAGCTGATACGAACACTGAGACGCTGTGCTCTACCTCTAAGGCATTCTGGGGGTCCTCAACACTTAGGGCTGGGAAAGCAGCCAGAACTTGCGGCTACCACACGCATTGCTTCAGCGGCACCTCTTGCTTGTCCAGCTGAGACTTTCCTGGCGTAGCAAGTTCCGCAGAGCACTTGGACCAAGACTCGGGGATGGAATACCTCCCTCGAAATCAAATACATCGAAGGTCTGTGACATTCTGTAACATATTATGATCAAATACATGTATATATTATGCACAATGAAATACAGTTCTATGATGCTTATGATCAAATACTATGACATAATACATTTATAACCATTAGAATATATTGTACAGATTATACATGATACAGTTATATAACCAAATATCATGCATACAGTTCATCCAATTCATGTGGCTGTGACCCCATCCAGCTCTGCCCAAAGGTCGTGGCCTGTCTTCCGAGACCTGGATGGGCGGTGCAAGCTGTGCATCGGCATTGATTTGTGACTGCTGTGAGCCCGAAAGATAGGATCTGAGGAGTTTGAAAGATATAACATATTTTAAGTTACTACTTTTTTTTAAAAAGATGTATCTATAAATAAATATGTTTGATTAAGTGATTGTTAAGTAAGTCAAAGGAGTAATTTAAAAGTCTAAGCCATTCTAAGCCCCAAAAAACCTTCAAGTTGGATTAGAAAGCACCAGTTTTCTTCCGTGCATTTTTGTCACTTGAGTCGTCACCTGATCTGGTGTTCTAAATGGTGAGCCATGGTGAGCCAACAAATCTGATTTATGTTTCCGACCCAACACATATATCCGAATCTCGGATTTATTTCATCCAACAAAATGATATGCTTTGTTTCATCCTGTACATCATTTGTCAGGGGTGCACAAATAGATACACAGTAAATTGTGTATCCAAATGACAATTCATGCTCAGTTTCATCCATCAATTCATGCGGGTTTGATTGGGCAGTTTTGGGAGCGGCAAGACATGTTGCACCCCAGAAAGCAACGAGTCACGGCGAGGTTGATTGAAAGGCCACGGCAAACAGCTGAAGCAAGGCAGGGTCGAATCGTTTCACCGCTACGTCTATCCGGGTTGCTCAATGTCAATGGGTGAAATCCCAGAGTCGTTGATGAAAATCTCAGCTCTGAACCAGCGGTGTAACTGGCAACGGCCCAATCATGTCTTCCGGCTACAGCGGCGTGTGCCTTATTCCTATGCAAAGCTCTGAATTCTACAGGGCCATCTCAAACTTCCTATGGGATGCTGGGTGCAAGTACTTCAATAGCTTGCACCGGGTCATCGTTTCATTGATTGTTGAGCACAAATCACCACACATTGTCATCAACCCAAATCACTGGTTCTTGACCACACACACTTTATCATCAGCCATGATCAGTCAATATCGTAAGCGGTTATTGACCACTGCATCATCAACCATGATTGGCCATCATCAACCATCTTATCCTTACCCATGATTCCCAAGCATCATTATCATGTAGTGTCACCAGGTCATGAGAAATCAATAACCCTCATCAAAGCCGTCAATAATCCACCACTGAAATGATCCACGCCCTGGTCATGCCATGGTCATCCCCAAAGTTTGGTGGCTCCAACCGTCCGTCCTCACCCCAGCCCCCAGCCCCGTCGCCCCTTCTCCTGCCTCGTGTCCACCACCGTGCGAGGCGCTTGCACAGCCGCAGACGCTACAGGCGCGTTAGGCGCATCTTCGATGAGTTCTTTGGGTTCCAAGCTCTGGGTCATGGCCTGCAGCCAGCCGTTGGGTTCAGTGATGGTCAATGATTCAGATCATGAATCATGAATGATGGTTAATAACCAATGGATAGTAATGGTTAATTATATTAGTGAATGATGGTTAATGACTTCATGATTCAGATCTTTAGTGGTTTATTGATGGTTAAGTGATGGTTAAGTGATGGCTAATGATGGTGAAGTGATGGTTAGTGATTTGCAAATCTACTAGATTCGCAGATCTTTGTTGGTTTCTCAGCTTATCTATTAGATTCAGATCATGAATGGTTAGATTATATAAGTGAATGATGGTTCATTAGTGACTAATGGTTAAAACTAATGGTTAATGCTCCATTAATTACTCAATGATGGTTAAACGAAACAATCATGGTTCAGTAGCGAATGATGATCAATGATTAGGTCATGATTTAATCAATGATTAGATAATGGTCAATCATGATGAACGATCTCAGTTGCTTCACATGGTTCTGAGCCATTGGTGTCTGTGGAAGGTAGTGGGTCATATTGGTGCATGATCCATCTGAGATATCTTAAGATGGTTTACATGAAGTATCATCCAGCCAGTAATGGTTCAATATCGTGGTGAATGGTCGTTAATGGTTAATAATTAGATCATGGTGCAACTAATCATTAATTTGATGCTTGTTTTGTGGTTTAAATGGCATATGATGATGGTTCACTAATAGGTAATCAATTATTGATTAGTGGTTTAATGATGTATGATAATGGCTGATTAGTTTATGATTGATGATTGAAGAATAGTTTCGTGATGATTGATGAAGGGTCAATGACGATCGATCATGGTTGAACAATGGTTACTGTATTTTGCGGTTTTGGGGATGAACTAGTCAAGCAATGGCCGACAACGGTTCAATCATGGTCAATTAACGGTTGATACTGGTTTCATATGGTTCATGAGAGTTTGTTAGAGTGCTCAACCCGTGGATGGTTTCAAGGATCTAGAAAAAGTTATTCATCTATGATGTATTGATGAAGCTGATTCAAATAAGTATCTACGTATTTGCCGTGTTTGCACAAAAAAAAGACACTAGGGAACCTGACAGGAAACTAATATTTCAAGAGGACAATCAGCTGATACCCGAAGGCGTGACGCTTGAGTATTCTCACCTATCGCAAGGAGCAGCTTATGAAGCCTGAGAAAAAACTGTTGGCAATGACATGACCATGATTTAAAATGATTGACCACCTTACTTGAACATGCTCAACCATCGTCTACCTGCCAGCCTGCAAACCAGCTCATCAAATATGATATGTTAAATGTTAACAAATTTGTGCTGCTTACATTTCAAAATCAAGTTGTCATAAAACATCATGAACTAGTGTTACCTTGTAAGACACCTGTAAGCACATTGCACTAGTTTTGTTGATTGCTGGTGACGAGAGCCCCAAAACTAGTTTATTAACCACCATGAAGCAATCTTTCAAGCTTCAAGCATTAATCGTAAGTATCGCCGATCAATGAAGCATCCTGAAGCATTGACAATTGTCCAGTCGGGGAAGTGTCAAACAGAAAAATGGGAAGCTTGAACCACGTCGCCAAGCACAGGCTCCGGCTCAAATGACCAGAGTGAAGCCCTTCCTCTGTGGGCAATTGCTGATGGCCACCAGTCCCTTCAATGACCAATCTAATGTTTGTTGGAGTCATCTACCCCTTTTTGTTTCATGGTCAGTATGAACCCACAACCCATATATAGTTGGTATATTCCCTTTTTCTTGTTGCTTACAATCCCCTCGCATCAATCCTCAATCATTGTTGACCAGTAACTATTGGTTGGTGGGGATTGGAATATAAGCTATTAACCATTGGTTAATGTTGTTGCTTCTTGTGTTGCTTATGAGTCATCCGAATTATCAATGTTTATTTCCCTATTCAACTATTAGAATATCCTACCTTCAAATATCAATCATTGTTAACCATTGAACCAGCTATCACGGTTGGTTCATAGCAATCATAGTCAAACATTGTCAACCCTTAATCATTGTTCATCATTGTCAACCATCAAACATTGATCATTGTTGCTTTTAATCAGTATATCATCTTTTCTCATTGCTGATATTCCCCTAGCATCAATTATAAATCGTTGTCGACCATTAGCTGTTGGTTGGTGGGGATTGTAATGTTAGCTATCAACAATCATATGCTAGCTTAATCATCCATGTTCATCATTGTTGTTAACCATCAATCATTGATAATTCTTAATTATTAGCTCTTGGTTAACAATGATTAATGACCAGCCAATGGTTGATAGCTATGATTGATTCATCATTGTTAGTCATTACTGGTATGTGGCTGTGGGTCAAAACCCTTAGTCCCCCTGGTTCCCCCATCATTAACCATTGTTTTCCCTATGATTTGGTTGGTCAGTACAAGCCATGATTAGTTGGTTAAAGCCTTGACCCATAGCCGTGTGGTTTCAACCCTTTAGTTGGTTAATATTGACCCATTACAAGCCATTATTAGTTGGTTAATATTGATTAAAAATATTCGTCAACCAACCATTGGTTGGTTGCTTGGTTCATGACCCTCGATTGCGCCTCGCAGCCGCCGGTGCCATGCTCCCGGGAGTAGTGCAGCAAGTCCTGAGACTCGCTACGCGAGCGAGCGATAGGCAGCACAAGCCGCACAACCCCCAGCCGCACGTTGCAGGAGATATAAACATGCACCATGTGGTGGGTTAGCGGATAGACCATGGCTATGGTGAATGATGGGTTTATGGTAGGGTATCATGGAGGATGGCTATGGTAGGCTCGGGGAAAGACCATGGATATGGTGAATGATGGGTATCATGGTTACCAGAAGGAATGATTAACCCCCAATCACCAGGAGATACCAACGGTAATGATGGGTAGACATGGCAGGGGATAAACACTGGCTATTAAATTCCTAGTCGGTCAAGTGTTAAATGATGTTCCCTGATGCTACTACTCATGGTTGATGCGTCAATGATGATTGATTACTCATTGAATATGCGTTTGATCATTCTGGTTGACAGAAATAGATGCTCGGGAGAACACACATAGATAATGTAATGATCAAGTGGATATGCAGCTGTCCTATCAACAAATAATTAGGAAACATATGGAAAACATACCAAAGCAAAACCGCCTAGGTCGTAACGTCGTTTGTATGTCATTTTTGTTAAGCAGCAGGCAGAACAGGCATACGACACAGGAGCAATATATAACATGGTTGCTTCCCTTCCAGATCGTGCAAACGACATCAAACATTTGATAATGCAGAATACATATCCATATTCCAACAAAAATATGCCATTTGCCTCAGCTTCAATAATCATCAACGACAATTGCACAAAAGAATGCCAAAATATAGTAGCAAGCATGTGGTAGATATGCATGCATGAGATGAATATTCTAAAGCTGATCTTGCAACAGTGTTTCAAACCTCTGGCAAGTGAAGAGTTTTCTTCAAACAGCTTGCGAGAGAACCAACTCTTTCATCTAACAGCTTGTGATGAATCTCATTCCTGATTCAGCCAACACTTTGTGCATGGATTCAACTTGTTGTTTCATAGCATGGCATTCACCTATGGGATGAAGTGCCAACAATCCAAATGAGCATCGATGATGGCAACCACGCCGATGATCAACATCTATGAACTGGATCATAAGAAAAGGAGTCCAACATGTGATTGTTAAGTTAGCCCATTGGCATTTGTGTCTGCATGCGTCTGTGCAAGCAAGTCAAACAATGAATCATGCAATGTCCCAAGTGGAACCAGTTCACCTGCAAGATACAGGTAGTGTTATGGGATATCTGTGGAACATCCTGCGTATATTGAATTCCTCACTTATTGCCTATCTGACTGAATGCTGGATCATTCAATCTTGCTAAGGGCCATCTTTTCAGTTCATTAGTTCCCGCATCAATTGTTGCTGATCATACAATGAGTTGGCCGCTTGGATTCAACCCCTATAGAAAAGACATATTTGCGTCAACCAACTACTAGTAGGGAAAATAAAACATGTCAATCAAACCACCAAGCAGTTGATAAAATATCTATATGGCGGTTTCTCAAAATAGGAAACCCAATAAATGGATGGTTGATCACTAAAAATAGTTTATACAGGATGATTTGGGGGTACCCCTATGCCTTGAGAAACCACCGATGCCAGTCACTAGAGAGGACCTGTCTTCGGCGGCCTGAATGTACTTAGCCACAAAGGGCATCTGCTTCACTTTCTGTGCGGGGCACTGAAGTCGAAATCCCCTGGAATCAAATGGCTATGGGTCAAGCAGTTAACCAACCAACTAATGGTTAACTACCTGGTTAATGGTACATGATAGGGGAGATCAACTAGCAACTATAGGGGATATACCAGGTATATATGGCCCTGGGTCAATATTAACCAACCAATAATGGGGATAATCACCAACAAAACCATAAGGAAAACAATGGTTATGATAGGGGAACCAGGGGTACAGGGTTTTGACCCACTACCAAATCAGAACCGACAAGAAAACTGCTGGGAACTTAGCTATGAACAAAAAGATTGCCCAAGAAGAACCCAGCTATGAACCTGCTGGGAATCAACAAAAACGGTGTTTTCTCTTTGATTGGTCAGTACGTACGTTCGGGAAAAATAATGCCCAACAAGGTAAAACAAAGATTCCAGGGGCCGAACTGGGCGCAAAACAAGCTGGCTGGGGGGTGTCTTAAATTACAAGGCTCATATATACAACATAGCCCCAGCTTGGTGGAGTGTATTTTCACGGATGGTTGCATATGGTGGCTTCTCAAGTCATAGGGCTACACTCAAACCATCCAATATTAACCATTTATAGTTACTAAACCGTTCATTTTGGGGGCTCCCTAGGGTTGGAGAAACCACCGCAGAAATGTCGGCAATTCAGAATCTGGAGGAATCGCTGCCGTCAAGTCTTGACGTTGCCATGTTGTGCCATGTTGTGCCATGTTGTGCCTCAAGGGGTGGCTCCTGTCCTGAATTCTCGCTGTCAATTCTGTCAGATTCCGAGCTGGTTTTCCTTGGATTTGTCTCCCATTGCTGAAGATATGCCTGTGATGATCTACTGTGCTACTGGTTGCGGATCCAAGACCAAATTTCTTAGATGATGTGCACATTTAAGCACACCTGAGGCAAATACCTTGCTGATCCACACCTTTCCCCAAAAAAAGTGTTTTTTTCTTGAAATAAATCTCAATTCTACTGGTTGGTGGTTGAACCACCCCGATGAAAATATGTTCATCACCCAACCAGCCATTTCTTAATGCGATTGGGAGAATAAAACAATATAAAGCATGCCAATCAAACCACCTATCAGTATAGTTGCTTCACCATTATTGTCGGCTATCCCTTATTGTCAACCTTTACTATCAATTATCAACCAGTATCAACAAATAATAGTCGACAAATAAGGTAATCTTTCTTTCACTAGTTGTTTCCAAACATTAATCATCATTGATGGAAGAAACCTAAACAAATCACTATTATCAACTTAAACTTCATTCCGATTATTGATTACATCTGTATTTGTTTTGATCGATCCCTATCCTTAAGAATGTTCAACCATTTTCAACCATCTTCAACCATTTTAAATGCCCTAGTAACGATGATGACGATCAGAATAATGCTTTATAACTGTATACCAATCTGTGAACCATCTATTACACCGTTGACCATTGTAACCATGATCGATCCCGATCAACCTCTGTTAGTCCACCGGTTATACCATTATCAAACCAAATGATCAACTATCACTAACCATTATGAAACCTTGATCAGCCACTATTGATCATTATTGTTAATGAACCCCTATCGTGATCAACTATTCTCAACCATTGTGGCTCCCCTATTATATCAATATCCATTATTGATATAATCATTGATATGATATGCATGATCATAATTGTTTAACCTTACCCAAATGCTCCATGTCTGCTTTATTTACCTACATCCGGGCCATTTTATAGGCAAATGTAGGCATATATATGTTTCATACATGGCTGTGAGTCAAAACCCTTAGTCCCCCTGGTTCCCCTATCATTAACCAGGCGGTTTTCCCTATGATTTGGTTGGTCATTAAAGGCGCCATAAACTTGATGGTTAAGAGCTTGACCCAGCTCGCCACATGGAGCACCTGGGTTATGGTTGATAAGATCAATCCCCTGCTCCATGTTTGACATTATCAACCCCTGTTTGTTGATCAACTACCACTATTATTAAGTATAGTGGAGCAATCAACCCCCATCTACCAACAAACATGATGGTAGTTGATAAGATCAATCCCCTGCTTCGTTATCATTGTCCCTATCATCAATCCCTATTAGTCCACCGATGATCTCCATGGATTTCTTCGCGCCTCCAAGCGCGGTCGATCGCCGGGCTCTTTGGACAGCAGCCCAAAGATCTCGGTACCGAGGCCAGGTCCGGGATGGTGCGCTCGGTGGATCTGTGGTGGTTTGATGATGGTTGAAGCTTGGTTGTAGGTTGGTTTAAGGTTGGTAAATGATGATGACAAATGATGACTAATGATGACTAAGGATGACTAATAACTTCTGGTTTCAATGATGATTTGAGCAAAATCCAATGATGCTTTGTGGATAATGACCAACCATAGTTTAGATAGCAATGAGCTAGTATCAATAGTTAGCTCCTACTAATGGTTCAAATCCACGATAATTTAGCATTGCATGTTCTAGCGAGATGCCAGCCATCCCTCTGAATTTGATGCTTCAATCTCCATGGGATGGCTGATGGATCTCTATGGAATAATGTTCATGGCTGCTCCCCAATAATCATCAAGATTGCTCAAGGATAGCCACCAGCCAAAAAGTGGCCATTCCTGAATTGAACCATGATGAACATTCAAAATGATAAACCGTTATTGAATGATTAAGCATAATGAACTATTCTGAACCATAATCATGAAACAGTACGCATTGTTACGGACTACGCTGAACCAATTTAGCCATATACTCTGGGATTTCTGACTTTCAAAATGATCATGCATCAAATTCAAAGGTCGCCAATGGCTTCCTGGTCCTAGTGGTTACTGATGGCTTCTGTTATTGATAACGCTGGTTCCTCATGATAAGAATGGATGGTCCCGCATGAATTCCCAAGCATCAAGCATTAAGAAGACTTACCAAATCCCAGCGGTAATTCACCAGTGTTCATCAAGATTCATCAATTCCAAGTTGAAATCACATTATCAATTTGTCTGGCTTTCTTGGGCTCCATGAGACTTTGGTGATCTGGTCGGTGGTTGAACCACCCCCAGTAAAAATATCAGTCAACCAACATCAAGTAACCATTTGTTAACAATTACGATTGGGAAAACCAAGCACCAACCAGTTAGTCACTAAAAATATTAAACCAACCACCAACCAGTGAAACCAACCACCAACCACCAACCAGTTAGTCCAACCAGTGAAACCAACCACCAACCAGTGGCTTCTCCGCTGTCCACGCCGTCCACGCTGTCCGCTCCGCTGGGCTGTTGGACGATCCACTTGAGATCGCCGGACAGGTCGCCGCTCAGGGGCTCCGGCTCGGCGCCCATGATCTGAACCGCGCGGTCGGTGGTGGTGAAGAGTCGTGGGGTCCAAGCAAGGGTGAATCGATGGAGTTGGATGGCGATGGTTAATGAATGGTTAATGAATGGTTAATGGTGATTAATGGTAAATGATTAATGGTGATGAATGGTTTATGATGGTTATACACCTTGAACATGGCGAATATTTTCATGAACGGCAATGGTTAATGATGGTTATCCAAGGGAAGATTGGTGCTTGATGATGACGATGCTTGAGAATGATGGGATAACCCTTCATGATGGTGTGATGACTTGATACGATTGGTGCCCTGGATTATTAAAATAATCGATCGTTGAGATAATGGTTCATGGCAGGTCAATGATCAATCAATAGATAGTACGTAATATAATCAATAGTGGCTGAGCAAGGGTCGATGGTTATGGTTCAGAATGCTTGGATAACCGCATGTATGACCAATGACAGCCACCCAAGATTGATAAATGAAAAACAATTCATGGTGGATGAAGGCTAATCGTAAATGGTTGCCTAACGATATTCAACAATGGTTAATAATTAGTGATTAAACTGGTTCGCAAACCCGTTTGCAGAATCCAACTCACAATGATTCACCCCAGAAGCCGTGGTCCTTTCTGTTTGTAGTTAACAGGGAAAACCAAAGATCTGGGGTATCCACGAACGGTTCGTCATATCTGCAATAACGGCAGGTTCCCAACCACGTGGCAAGGCTTCCCGGCTTCCCCCAGGGTGGCAACGATGTCCGTTGGTCCGCCTTCATGGCGACAGCAGGCAACGAGTTTCCACTGAAGGGTACGCGAAGGGCCTGAGACTTCGGCGGTCCATCGATCCAGCAGTAGATCGATCCGGTTTGGTGGCTGACGTGGGTGACTTGGTGGTCTTTGTGTGTAGGGTAGGCTGAAATATCATCCAGAAGTGGTACTTCCCTGAGATTCAAATCAAGTGAACTGAGTATAGGTGGTTATGACTTTGCTGTACAAAACTGTGACCGAGGTTGGCAGCAATGAACTTTCAGGAATCGTGGCGACAACGCTGCTGTTGAAAACAAAACCATGCATCGCTTCATCAGCCCTTTAGAGATCAGTTTATAACAGTATTCATGAGGTTCCACCACACATGATTCAAGGTGCCTTCCATGAACAGTAGGTTTGATGGCTGTTGGCAGGTCTATCTGTGTGACAATTTCGGGCCCAACACCTAGGAGCAATGGTACCTTTTCCTGCGGTCCTGCTACACCAAAGATAAATCCTCGTTCACGAGGCTGGTAGCCACCAGCTCTGGCAACTATAGATATTGTTCAGGTGAATCAGGTGGACAAGTAAACTAAACCGATGTCTCTGTGACACCTTGTAGTGCCAATATTGCTGGTTCCCACAAATACTTCGGGAGGTCTGTGAAGCCATCCGCCCCCTGAGTTCTTCGGCCGCCAGTTCGTAGGTCACGACCTGAAAGTCAAAGCTTCTTGGGCGGCGAGCCCCCGGCAAGGAGCCCCCGGCAAGGAGCCCCGGGGCAAGCAACTTGGGCTGCAGCTGATAGGATTTTGCATGCATGATACAGCTTTCTTAAGCGAGCACAAAACGGGAGTATGGGCACAATTGCATATGTATTTGTAATTATCTGTACAAAGATGTATATGTATGTGCTGGGTAAGGTTCAAACATGGGGTATCAAAGCACTCCAAAAAGCGACCATTGTCAGAGGAAAACGGGTCAATTTGGAGTTGAACATATTTAGCCACATGTTCATAGGTGATGATTTATTCCTGTGAGCATATGATATACATGTATAATTATATATGTATATATATATATATATACACGCACATGTTTTGAATACAATGGTGCAATCTTGGGCTTATGTCTATACCTAGAAACTCCGAAGGCAAAAATTTTTGCCAGTGGCAATTTCATACTTGAATTTCGCCGGCAGCTGCTAGAATCGCCGTTGGCTCTCAGAATCGCCGGTGACTAAAGAGAATTGCCGGAATTGATTTTTTTCTATATAATGCGATCAAATCACTACAGGCAATTACGCCGGAATTACGGGCGATTACGCCGGAATTACGGGCAATTACGCCGGAGTTGAACATTCAAAAAAATATAAAAACGCTGTATGCCAGAATCGCCGGCTCCTAAGCAATTACACCGGCAACCCTTCAAAGTCGCCTTCCGGTCCATGAAGTCGCTTTTTAGGGAAAGGTTGAAATTTTAGGTCATTTGGAGTTTGCAGGTATATACGCACATTGTTGTCCAGGTAGAAAATGTTATCCATGCGATCATCTACGAGATACATGTTGCACAAATCATTTAGGATTTTCGTTCTGAATTGGTGGGGGCTGATATATAGGCGTTTTGTATAGCAATTGCGATCATATATCAGGTATGGTCCTCCTAACCACTATCTAGATTCCTTATGTTGATTGATTAAAGCACATTAATATCAATGCGCTGATGACTATCTCACACCAGTGCTAGATTGAGAAAAGACCATAATGTTGGCTTGCATGATAAGAAACAGTTAATGGCAGATCTAAAACATATGATGGTTTCTCAAAATAGGGAACCTCCAACAAATAGTTGGTTCATTACTATAAATGCTTAATATTGGATGATTTGGGGGTACCCCCATTTTAAGAACCCTCCATATCTAGACAGTGCAGTCCCCATTCTGCAACAAATCCAGCAATACCTAGCCCCCATACCATCACTACCGATCATGGCTGGCTGGCGCTTGCATTTCACCAGGTCGTAGTTGCTATCAAGCTCCCACCTATCAATCAATCAATCAACCAATCAATCTGTGATTGAAACCCAGATTTTTCCATCATCAAGGTCAGCGGAGAACGGTGGATTGATGATCCAACCAGTAAGCAATTGGAGAACATACCATATCCTGTTGATGATTGACAATTAAACAGAAACCAGCACTCATGAAGCATGGATATCATGGAAATAATCGGTTGTGATGCTGCATGCTATTCCAGCGTCAAAAAAAGCTATCTGTTTAACGGGATGGTGCAGTCTCCCCCAAGAACCTTGAGAGTTCCTCCCACAATGGCACCACCCAAACATCCAAATCCTTAGGAACTGTGGTTTGGATCAATCAATCAGTTTGCACCAACAACCACCATATCTATCATGCCATCTTGCATAATCTAAAACAGTAGTTGGTTGTTATAATGGCAAGCTACCCCTACTTAGATTATAGTTAGAATATCTATGAACTAATTGAATATGCTATTCTGATGGGGTTGGCTATTAGAATATCTATGAACTACTTGACTGGGAGATGACAAGCCACCCCTACTTGAGCTGGGATACTACCAGTTATTCATGGTAAACTCTCTGGTGGTTTTTGGCTCTACAGATCTACAAATGAACCCGCAAGTTTCCAGCATGTCTATGAATGAGTTTATGTCCCGGTCACCTCCAATAATAAGCTGCTTTTGCGCCTATCCAGTTTCACTACAAATAACCATGACTAACCACTATAGCCGCATTTCCTGCAATGTTTTGTTTTACAATCAATTACAACCATTATTAGCCATCAATCAACCATTAACCAGCCATTACCACGAGTTCATCCAAAAGCTTCACGGTTAACCAGGGGTTCCTAGCTGCCATTTCACCGGCATATAACCATCATTTCTAACTAAAGAGTTTCACCAACCATTACATAACCATTAGATAACCATACATAACATAACCGTTATATTTGCGTGTTTCTCAACATAGGTGACCCCCCCAATCATCCCCAACTAGTTTGTTTTAGATGATCAATGGGCGATTTCCCCCTTTTTGGGAAACCCCCAAAACATCTAAACAATGCATTTCCGCTTAAACAAAGTCAGCTATCCCTGGCCAACCATGGCTGCGGGTCAGTTCACCCTTAGTCCCCCTGAATCCCCTACCATTAACCAGCGAGCTTTCCCTATAAGATGAGTATTATTGCTCGGTCAATATATTGACCCATAGCGCCATATGGCTGTGGGTCAAAACCCC
Source organism: Symbiodinium kawagutii (assembly GCA_009767595.1). Lineage (NCBI taxonomy): Eukaryota > Dinophyceae > Suessiales > Symbiodiniaceae > Symbiodinium > Symbiodinium kawagutii. The sequence continues at coordinate 70,501 of VSDK01021288.1, forward strand.
GTACCCCTGGTTCCCCATCATTAACCATTGTTTCCCTTATTATTGATGGTCATTATCCCCTATTATTGGTTGGTTAATACTGATCCATAGCGCCATATAACCATCATTCGCTGGTCCGACCACCCGCTGCCCCCGTGCTGAAACGCGCTCCCGGTGGGTGACTCCCAAGCTCCACAAATCGCTGCGAATGCCGTAGGCCTCGGGTCAACGGTTGGAATGATTGCCCACAGTTATGCCTTCATATGGTGGTTTCTCAAAATGGGGGACCCCAAAAATGGTTGGTTTATTACTATAAATGACTATAGTAATGGATGATTTGGGGGTACCCCTATTTTGGGAAACACCCATATGCTTGGAATGGAAGACATAAGAAGCCATATAGGTATGGTCGTTCTCTGGGCTTATGAATCATGATGAAATTATATTGCTAGACTTGATTTATAATCATTAATGAAGCCCAACCGTGACATCAAAGTGGTCAAAATCATAGCAGTTGATGATAGTTGATATTGGTGAAGGTTGATGATACAGTGGTTGATTGCAACTTGTAGTAGTTCAGAATGGTCAATCAGGTTGGTTGATACTTTTTATGAATGTTTGGTTGATACCAGCAGTAGACTCTGCAGTAGGTCCCACCGTTTGGGTGCGGGAACCTGGCCAATAAGTAGTTGATCAGTTGATCATTCGCATTCATTCGCAAAACACAGAGCACTTTCTGAATGCACACAATTCTCGGTCACCCATAAAACTGGCTGATCACTGCTGCTTTGATCATCCAGAAAAAAAACAGAAAATGATCATTCAAAAACCGGCAAGCAAAATATAATTACATTGCCAGATCCACCTAGTACGATCCAAAATTGTCATGGCTACGACTACGACAACACTGCGCCAAGGGAATTGCTCCGCCTCATTGTTCACTATCTCTGGTGACAGGTAGTGAGGAGTCCTGCAAAGTCGACACGTAGCTCTTGGTCATCTTGGACAACTCAGTGACCCATGAAAAACGTGAGGACGAGTATCTGAAAGACGCAGATATCTCTCAAGCTGATGAAACAAGGGCAAAAGTATCTGCCATCAAAATGATAGCCTGAACCTGGCTACAGGACCACTTCTCTCCCTAAAGTGTGCCAATAAACAGACTAAAGTCGACTAGTCCGAGTCCATTGAAGTCGTCATCCAACCATTTTGGCCGGCCGTTGGCATACCAACTAGTAAGCTACAGTAACTAAAGCTGACAGAGTAACAATAGTCACCATAGCTTGGCTATGATTGGCTGGTCTTCGCACTTGCATTTGTACTCGTTGACTAGCTCCGACGGTCAGCTTTTCGCCCGGCTGGTGTAGAAGTCACCGGCTGGAGCCTATGGTTGAGGTTTTCGGATCATCTGCCAGGGAAATATTGGGAGCCCGGAAAGTGATATATGCTGCAACCAGCCTAAGAGACCCCAAGTCTGGTAAGAAAACAAGCAGTTTGGGTCCAAGTGACATAACCATGGAGAATCCCCATGTTTCGATGGTTCTTCCTGCTAAACATGGTGTGTTTGTGCGTTTTCCCAGATCAAGTGGCTAGCTTTCAAGCGTAGATTGGGGATTGCATCATTACTCTGCTCAAACAAGTACTCAATGGGCCAAGGCGACATCTCATCCGGTCGACTGGTGAACAGAAAACACAATAAGTGTGACATAGTTCGTACATGATATGAACAAACAGAGTCCAACCATGCTCACCACGCATTCTCAAGCTAACCATTCTCAAGCAATGAACATAGCATCACCATGCTATCACCATGCTTTCACCATGCTAACTAACCATTCTCAAGCACGAAAAAACAGCCATCCTCCACTCTCATCATCTCATCTCCTCACGCCTCATCGCCGACCCCCGGACGGTCCCAATGGTGGTCTGAGCTCCACAGGTGGTGCTGTCCAGCAAACGCGCGATGCCAAAGTCTCCGAGCTTCACGATGCCCTGGCGGCCCGGCGTTGTCCAGCCGACTTGGGTTGCCGACGACTAGTGAAGTGAGCTGGGCAACTGCCGGGCAACTGGAATAGAAATGGGTGTTTCTCAAAATATGGAACCCCAAAAATGGTTGGTTTACTACAACAGATGGTTAATGGATGATTTGGGGGTACCCCGATTTTGAGAAACCCCCAAATCTGATAATGTGGGTGTTTTCCAAAATGGACGTAGCCCTAAATCATCCTATATGAATCATATGTATTCATATGTAGCAATAAACTGCGTTCTTCCCTTGCTGCCACCTTCCAGCCGAAGAATCTTTTTTGGGAGCACCCCTGTTTTGAGAAACCACCGTGTCAGTGTATTGGATGGTAGCAAGTCTCAACCAACCTAAGGACCCTCGTGGGTACCAGCGGCTGATGCTACTGATCGTCGGTCGGACCAGATGGTGAATGATGTCCGGTGAAACTGGCAGCTAGATATAGCGAAGCAAACTCATGGTCAATGAATGTTAAGGATGGTGGGTTAAACATGGATAGATAAGCTGTTTGTTTTATGTCTGTATGGTCGGAAAAAACGGCAATGATTCAATGATGCTGGAACTGCAGTGGTGCCTTGTTGAAGGCTATGGTTGAAAAGGATTGCTCCATGGTGGTTGATCATGCTTGATCATGGTCGGTCAGTGATCCAGGATTGATCAATGTTCAGGATTGCAACAATGGTGGCTCATGCTGCATAAGAAACCATCATAATTATCAATTATAGTTAAAAAGGCATGATGGTAATCATAATACTGATGCAGCAAAGAACTATAACACTGTTCAATGCTGCATCATTGCTTCTTTGTTCATAAATCCAAGGTTTCAGCCGGCAACAACAAAAGCAGCGACAACAATTACAAGTACAATAGTGAATAAGGTCGATAGTCAACAATTGTCAATCGTGAAGAGTTGCAAATATCAAGAGTGGCTAGTCATGGTATGAAAGAGACTGCCTAATAAAACATGATTAGCAACCAACAAGCACCAGGGGTGCGTTCCAAACAGCGAAAAAAACCAAAGCTGCCAGGCTGTTTTGGCCGTCACCTCCAGGGCTGCTGGAGAGGTCATGTCTGCAGCTCGCCGAGGCGAGCTCGGATTCTACGGGATTCAACGGCTACGCGGCTGGGACCAGGTTGTCAGATGCCCAGCTGAGCAGCTTACAATTTTGAAATCACAATTGGTGGCTTATAGATCCCTTGCTAAAAATATATTTTTAGTGGTTCTATGGTAAATCCATCATATCCCAAAAACACTAAAAACCAAAGTTAGCGGGTATAAGCCATCCAGCCTGTCACAATTGGATTTGTTCAAATCACAAGCGACTGCGAGACGAGTGTCTTCGCCTGTTCCGATGCAGTTAACGTGCTTTACAAAACCCGAATCGCGGAATCGGCTGGTTCCGCATGGGATCTGGAACACGCGTCGTGAACTCGAGGAGCCGAACAGCAATAGGAGTTAATGGCTCATCCCAACAAGCACCTTAAGACGGTCAAGCAATATTATTGTTATTCTGCTTGCAACCAGGTTCAAAATTTACAACATGCAACCCCGAATGAGCCATCAAGGGCCACCAAAGAATTGTTGAGTGGAAATGAACGAAACGTAACGAAGCAGACTGAGTCTTCGAGTTCGCCTTGCGCTTTTCACGTGTCGAATGGAGAGTTTGGCCACCGACACCTAGACATGTTGTGGGAGCTGCAACCGCACCGCCAGGGCAAACATCACACTGTACTGTACCATTTAGCTTATGCCAAACGACCGGTCAACGTTCACTATGTGTTGAAAGTAAATTTGAGAGTCCCATGTTTTTTCGTTAAAAAAAAAGAACATGACTTTGCATGCACACTGTCAGTTGCTCGCTCCGTGATTCAGCGCTGCTCTGTCAACGGAATTCGCGTGGTCAGATGGATCTCGGACCCCATCATCGGCACGAACTGAGCATAACTGAGCAGAAATTTCGGATTTCATCTCCAGTGGGTAGTCCCCAATCATGGTTTTGTACCGTGTCCCAAGGCAACAATCTTGGGAAGGGACCCACACAGTTCTGGGCAGCACAGTATACATGTTGAGGCTCCTGATCATTCTTCCAGCACTGCCGTTTTCCTTGGCAGCCAACCAAGCAAGCTTCGGTCTGTGTGGGAAATCACAGAGCAACCACAAGACAATACAGTCGCTGTGGTTGTCCCGCGAACAAGAAGGAATATAATGAAAAGCAACTCCAAGGGATCTGTTTCATGACATGGAAGCGATGGCTGAATATTGGACTGGCTTTCCTTTTGTGAAATCGATATAATGGCAGATCCTTATTCGCAAACCAACCCCCAGATTTACAATCCCAACCACCTGTTGCGTTTTCCCATCAACTTTTTGCACCAGTACCTGACCACAGCCACCACCACAACAACTCATTCAGATTTCCTGACAACCCAATGAAAGTCATTGCCAATTCTCCTTTAGGATGTTTAATCATGGTGTACTTCAAGTTTCCTTACACTTCACAATTATTCACAATGCCTATGAGAACTATAGTGTGGCAAAAACAATGAGATGTAAGGGCACACATGTCTATATATACCAATTTGGAAGCCATCCATTAACACGGCTTAATGATTAATGCTTCATGGACCCTTTTTCAGATTGTTTGTCAGGGCTATAATAACAAAGCAATCATTGACCGTCTTGTCATTGTCATGATTGAATAGGATAGTGGTGATGAACAATGAAAAAATAAGGTGTGATTACAAAACCCAAATATATTTAACTATATATGCATACATGTAGATATACTATCATCGAAATCATTATCATGGTAATTGTAGTATGTTATATTGACAAAAGTTATTGCTTATCTGACTGGTCGTTCGTCGACCCATCATGCCCCATCTCAAGAATATCCGCAAGTCAATTAGAAGCCATTGTGTGCCAAGTGGTATGGTTGAAATGAGAAACCACCGTCTAGACACCACCACCAAATATATACAACTATCGTCATTTACGATTCTAATCAGTATCTAATCACGATTGACCAATGTTCACCTCTATTAGCAAGAGTAGTAATGGCAATCAAACCAGCCTTTTGTTGGAATAGTTCAGTATAGTATAGCTCACCATAATTGATGATTAACATGCATTAACCATATTTTCTGTACCATTAGTTAACCATTATTTGCAATCAAAAAAGAAACACCAACCACTTGCAGGATTGTATGCCATTATGCAGGTGTTTCTCAGAAAAGGGGTACCCCCAGTTGTCATCCAATATTAACCGTTTATAGGTACTAAACCAACCTATTTTTTGGGCACCGCAATGTTGAGAAACCACCATATTCCAGCACAATTGATTTGCATACGCTGGTTTCTCAGTCTCAGGCCCAGACAAGGCAGTGCACTCCCCGCGCCTTTCGAACGGATAATATGGAGGTCATGGGTATTGATGTGGTTGATATGTGATCAACTATCGCTAGTAACGAACAGCAACAAGGGCTCAGGATTGTTGATACTTGTTCATATCTGGGTTGATAACGGCGAACCTTGGTGACATAGATCAGCCGTGAATGGCAAACCTCTGCTCATGATGGCGAACCTATGTATAGAATGCTTAAGCTTGGTAGTGCTTAATCAGTCAACACAATCAGCAGTAACAATCGAAAACACACCAGCAACCTCTATTGAAATTAGCGCACAAAACGTGGGAAACATAGTAGCACCATTGGTAGAACAGCGACCCGGTTTCAACTGTATGTCGGGATGTGCTGCATGCCCTGGTGTGTGTCTCCTCGAATCTGCAGGGAATGCAAGTGGGTCGTGCAGGAAATGTTGTTGGTGTATTGAGATCAGTCTGCCAAGAGCGGAATCAGCAGAATGACATGACCAAATTCTAGCCCCGATCCTTGAAGACGGTCTCCAACGTTTTGAAACATCTAGAAGATTCAGTGTGAGTCGTATGTGCAATCGGGGACAGGCCTTGAAACTGACCAGCAAGGCTACATCAAAAGCTGAGTCTGGCTGGCAGAAAGTGTAAACCAAAGAGTGCTCTGCCGATTCGAGTGTACAAAAAGTAGACCAGAAATCTGTCGCTTAATGTCAGATGTAGTTCATTGTAAACACAACAAGATATGATAATGATGATGATGATGATGATGATCATCATCATCATCATCATCATCATCATCATCATCATCATCATCTCATCTGTCATCTGTCACTATAACCTGTTGGTTTCAACCCTCTGGAACATCAATCAACCATTCCGAACATTGGGAAAAGAACAACACATCTCTGAAAACAGCACATCTTTAATAAGTTCTCTTAAAAAAGTAACAGCTGTGGCTGGACACTCTGTTGATCATGAGCATGTCCCTTCACAGCAGCTGGGAAGGCCGGCGGAGCATCAACCCCCTGTCGCCTTGCCCATGTCATCCCGTGGGGCCGCCTGGCCTCGGTTTCAAGAAGAGGTGTCGGGCCAGCGACCAAACGAAGAAGATCATCAGCGCGTTGTCCACGTCTACCTGCAGGTGGAGCGTCCCTCACCGGGATGATGCTGGATGGCTGAAGTGTTCTTTTGCCTGACTTACTAGTCGTGTTGGAGCAATCCACTTCGACTCGTCAAAGCCCGGTTTGCTTTCCACAAATTTTGATTTTTTCCAAGTGGAACAAGGGCAACAGCGTTGCTCGGAGGGATGGCTAAGAAAAGGTTGTTGCTTGCATACGGATTGCACACTGATTGCATACTGATTGCATACCGTGTGGCTTTGGACTGGGAACAAGCCCTATCACATGACCCTTAATTTTTCAGCTATTATTGTTGGTTCAGGCTGGTATTCCCACTACTGATGGTTAATATTGACCCATAGCCATATTGTGGTTTCTCAAAGTACGGGAGACCCCCCAAGCATGGACGGTTGATTACTGCAAATTGATATTGAACGATTTGGGTGTAGCCCTTATGGCCTGAGAAACCAGCATATTAAACTATTGGGCATGATGATGATCATGATTGCTACACTGATCCCACTATTGTTAATGATTGATCATCCTCAATTAAAGTTGATGAGAAACCAGCACAGTACATCACCAAAAAAAAACTATATATTAATTAAAAGAAATTAGCCATCTATATTAGCCATATCTATGAACCACATATCACAAATCTTACGAATCACCCAGGTTTGCCACCAATGCAAAGTCCCCCCAACCTGTCCGCCGAAGAGTGTTGACCAGGCAAGGCCTCAGGTTTCAGTGGTTACCTACCGTTGATAAGTGGTGGATTGTGGTTGTTGTTGTGCTTGATTAGTGGTTAACTATATGGTCGTTTCTCAAAATGGGGGACCCCCAAAAATGGTCGGCTCATTACTATAAATGACTACTAGTGGATGATTTAGGGGTACCCCTACTTTGAGAAACCCCTATATTGACTAGTGGTTAACAATCACGATGAAGCAACCATAGTTTACCACCAATCAACCATAGTTGACCACCAATCATCCATAGTTAGCCACCAATCAACGATAGTTAACCACCAATCATCCGTAGTCATTGCAAATCACTACTGTCAATGACAACAGCAGCAACAACCGCGAGGACTGCAGCAGCTGGGGCAACTGTTGTGGGATCGCAGTACAGTGATGAATGGTTGACGCCGCTGGTCAACAAACATACCGCAATTGCTTTTTGCTGTATATATAGTTTGGGAAAATATATTTAAATACACACTAATATGAAAATAATGAACAAACAGTCATTAATGAATATATGAGTTATGTGTCTGTATAGTGCATGGTGAATATACATGAGCGTATTCAAAAGGCGTAATGACCATGGCAGCTAGTCCCAAATTCTTGCTTGACCTACTTTTTTTTTGGCGGGACCAACCAATACGAGCCAATGCAAATAGACTTGTCATATCAACTGCCATTTATACCCTCCCAAATCATCCCGAAACACGGTGATGGATCAAAGACAGTGGATTTTGTTCACAACAGCAAACAATCCTCCGTTGGTTCATTGTGATACTAGTCTAATGACTGCTGACCGGACACAAATAGCATGAGTGCTCTTCACAACATTCCTCGGCCTTGAAACTGGCAAAACGTAATGATAGTTCATATAACTACGAGGATAGCAGGTCCCTATGGTAGTCTTCAAATGCCATGGCTTGTTTATGACCGAGCAGTTATGGTAGTTCATCAATGATCATGGTAGTTAAATGAACCATAGTTATGACCATGATAACAACGCCATTTTGTTAATGACCAGCAGTTTCAAAACATTGATCCAAAACCATGATAGCCATGGCCTCCGCACCGAGCCCAGCACTCCAGGAGCCCATGCAGCTTAGCACGACGAGCGCCATCGCAACCCGAGCGAGTTGTAGCCAGGGAACATCCACCGTCATCGCGGCCCTGAGCACGGCCGAGTTGTAGAAAGGGGACGTCGGATTGTGGGTAAATCTTTGTACAACTGGTCAATAATGATTAATAATGGTGAATAATTATTAATAATGGTTAATCATGATTAATTAATAATGGTGAATCTGAATATGTAATTAATATCAACAGATTAAATTAACAATAGTCGAACTCAATGTTAATAATGATTCAGAATGGTTATATACTAATTAATCTGGTTGGTGGTTGAACCACCCACGGTGAACTAGTGGCTCGTAATGGTAATAGTGGCTAATAATAGTAATATCTGGTTGGTGGTTGATACAGTAGCTAATTAATACTGGTGATAATGGCTAATTAAAAATGATCATTATCTGGTTGGTGGTTGAACCACTCCTATGAAAAATATGCTTGTCAAACAATTATTTCTTAATAATTACTGGTGAAAAACAAGTTTGAAACCACCAACTACACCAACCAGTAAAGTTATTTAGGGCGTTGATGTCTCGGAACCTGCATGAACATGCTCATGATTGTTGTTGCCAAATTGAACTGTTGGAATTCCGGGTAACTTTGAATGAAAAGCGGTCAACATCCATGCAACGACCTTGAAACACTTCATACCACCTCCGTATTGTTTCCAATGTCAATCCATTTTTTCTGCTTTGGACTTTGCCATCGCGATCACAAGTACATTTGCCACACATTCCCGCCAGCATCCAGCACCATAAGTCGCATCTTGTCAGGAACAGGTGATCTCACCAAGTGACTTTGGAAAAAGCAGAAGTCAGCGTATTCTGCATCAAGTGTGAACATCTCACTGCACACCGGGTCTGCTGGCTCAGCATATGTAACTTCCCATTCCCTTCCGACCAAAGATGGCCTCCGGCAACAAAGGAAACATGTGGGCTTTTCTTCAAGCTCGTAAGCTTTTTCGAGCGTATCAGCGCATTCCTGCAGCAAACTGGCATCGAAATGTAAGAGCAATTCGCGGGTTTGAGGGTTGAGAACCACGCCCCGGCTTGTCAAGAAACCAGCCTTGTCTTCTCCAAGTTCACCTGCTTTGCACAAATCTGAGGTTAGGCAACAAGTATGTTCTTCCAGCAAAGGCAGCTGCAGAGTCACCAGGCATTTTGGTGTAAGCAGCCACAATGCTTTCTGCGTATCATCCAAGCCCAAAAATCGTCCTGGAAAACAAGATTTCTGTTCGTTCTCTGCTTCTCCAAGCAGTCGTGGAAGTTGATGCGCCCGTCTTTCAGTGCCATTCCGATCCACCTCCACAATGTAAAACTCTTCCTGCCGATCCCCGGTGAGAATGAAGAGTGAAGGTCCAACGAAAAGACAGTCCAAAGCTTCAAAATGTTCTTGAAAAGTGAAGATTTCTGTAAATTTTTCGCCATGCGACGTATAAAGGCTAGCGCTCGATCCGTCTTTAATTTGCAGGTACATAGTTCCATCAGCAGCAATGGCAAGGAGTTTTACACGCTGTCCGTGGTCTGGGCCACAATAGGCTCGCTTCACATGTTCATCAGAAAATGCAGCGAGAACAGGTCGGTTGTCTTTCTGCTTGCTCTTACCCTTGCCTTTGTCATGGTGCTTGCCCTTCTCGTTCTGCTGGTTGTACTGGGTCTGCTGGTTGTAGTGCTGATCATAGCCCTTTCCTTTGGAAGAGCTGCCATAGCCCTTGCCTTTGTCATAGCCCTTGTTGGACTTGGCTTTTCCTTTCTGGCCACCTTTCTTTCCTTTCTGCTTGTCTTTGGTCTTTCCTTTCTCTTTGCCCTTCACTCGGTCCATATCCATGTCTGCTGTATCATCCAACCCAAGAGACATACTTTCTGTGCATCGAATCGTCGCACGGTCATACTGCAGGATATCCAACATGACAACCTCCACTCGCTCCGCATCATCTGCTGCAACCTTTCCCAACCGGACGTTATTTTGGTGTGAGGCGAAGTCCTCCCCTTGGAAAAATCGCCGAAAGCTGACCACAAACGCACTGGGGTCTTCACAACAAACGCGGTCCATCTGGCTGTCCGCGGAACTGTAGCACACGTCTGTCAGGTGCAACCTTGCCACTTGTTCAAACTTCTTCGGTTTCGGCAAGCGCAGCAAATCCACTCTTGCTCCGTCAGGTAAACTGATGTCCTTGGGAGAGAGTAGGCCCACTTTGGAGCCATTGTACAGCAGGTCAAAGGGTACCAGCTGTGGGAAATCCTTCTCCACCGTTGTTGTCAATGGATCAGCTGCATTCACAGTGATCTCTTTTAGATCTTCACCAGTGACACCATTGCGAAGCAAAATCTGCAGAGATTCAGAGCTCTGATCCGTCGCCATCGACACGGCAACACCACGTGGGCGATTCCGGAATCGCTGAGCCGAGGCACCTGATGAGGGGCAGCGTACACTCACCACCGAATCAGGCATCTATGTTCTATATCAACCATTTATATCAATATCAACCATAAATACACCCAAATAATTCCAGATATAGTCAACCAAATATCTTATGACCAATCTGGTTGTTACATTAACCATCTAGATAACCAATCCTGCATTATTAAGGTCTTACCTCAACATCAACCAACCACACCTGGCTCAGCACCGCACCCCTCCAGGGGCCGCATCCCTGCGCGACGCGGCAAGCAGCGACCTGGAAGCACAGATTCGAAGCAAGTGATATTGGGTTTCCTAAAATGGCTATGGGTCAATATTAAACAACCAACTAATGGGGGATTTCCACCAACAATAAAGGGAAAACAATGGTTAACAGGGGGGAACCAGGGGTACAGGGTTTTGACCCATAGCCAAATAAGGGACCCCCAAAATGGTTTGTTGATCATTAAAAACGACAACCTACCCTTGCATTTGTTGTAAATGATGAAACTATCCCAATACTTCTCGAAATAGGGGACCCCCCAGTTCTCATCCAGTTTATGGATCCTTTCTGTTTTATGAACCAACCAACCAATTTTGGGGTCCCCTCTTTTGAGAAACCACCCTATTGGGATATGTTAAAATCATTCACAGCAGTTGCAACCATAAGGGTAGGTCATAATCACGAGGGGAAACAATAACTGGGGATACCCAAACTGACCCAATAGGTCTTTCATAACCATTCGGCAGTGGGTCAAAACCCTGTACCTCTGGTTCCCCTATCATTAACCATTGTTTTCCCTTGTTTTGTTGGTGGAAATCTATTACTGGTCATAATCCCCCATTAGTTGGTTAGTTAACTGCTTGACCCATGGCCATTTACCAGCAACAACTTGGCAGGTTAAAACCAGCAATCAACTGCCAAGTTGTGGGCTGAAGAGCCCCGAAGGAAGTACCCAAAAATGGCTGCGAAACCATCCCGGATGAATCCAACCGAGGTCGAACTAGGCTGCGATGTGAACTACGATTGCCATTTTTGATTGACATATATCATATACCTGCTGCCCTCCTAGGATGATGATTGTCATCCATGTAGAAAATGGACAGCCATTCTGAAATTGAACGGTTTTTCACGACCATGAACGGTTATAGTTGTCCCTGCAAATGTTCGAACGGGTATTCACGTCCAGGTACGGGAATTCACGTCCAGGCACGGATTCAAAAATTGAGTCATTATATATGGTATTTTATCCCTTTTTTAGTGCCTTCCAAACCTCCTACATCCACCCGTAGAAAGCAAATGGAATAAAGCAATTCTCCCAATCTCATCCCCATGAAGGTCTTCCAGGTTCTTGCTTTTTCAGCGCCGAGCCCATGATACCTGAATCTGCACAAGGTACCTTTGAAGTGTACGCAGAGCGCACAACCTAGGACTCACACACCTAGTCAGCTGGGCAATTCTGCCCACTAGGTCTTCGTCCATACTGCAGCTGGCTGCAGCTGGATTGAAACAGTAGTTTGCCCTTTGGCTTTGGGATCGCATTTGGTGGCATACTTCGTGTAAAAAATGTAATTTTGGATACAAAGGACAAGCGTTGCCACCACTCTCATATGAAAGAGCTGCTAAGCAGACATAGCACTGTATGAATGCGTACAACGCATTGGACAATTCTCTGCCCTTCGCGCTTGCAATGAACACTCCCTGGTAATAGATGCCGCGCATAAAGATGTTGATTTGCTGCGTGCCATGAGCCTCAGTTTCCATGGCAGGCAAGAAACAAATCTTTATATACATACAGTCCCAAACAAAAGCTTTTTTCAACCAAAGTTAAAATTGACATGTTTAAAAAATTGTAAACAGAAAGTGCTCTGGGTTTTAATTGCAAAGTGGTAGCAAAAACTTCAAGTTGTTGGTCACCTCGCAGTTGGTCCATGTTTCGTTGGCAGTAATCTTCCAAGAACAAAAGCATATTGCTGGTCACAGCAGCCTTGGACCATGTACCATTTGGCTCGTTGGAACCTCCTCCCCCCAGGGAGCGTTTGTCAAATTTTCTGATAATCGGATCTAGCTTGCATCGAGAACAAAAAGCCCTGTACTCAGCGCATAGAGCCCCGATTCTCAGATCCTGATCTCCTTCTTCCCTGATGTTTTGCAACATCATCAAACCACTGGCCGCCCAGCTCTTGCCTATGCCCAGATGCAGGGCATGCCAGCAATCCACTAAGTGAAAGCGCTGCTTACCGTTAACGGTTTCATCAGTCATGAGGACTCTGGTGAGAGCGCCTTCTCTTGTCCACGGCAATTTCTGGGGTGTGACAAGGGCATCATCCATCGCAGCTTCAGCCGCGTTCCTGGTTCTGAGGGGAAAGCGAAGACTGATTATACCGGTATAGGGACAATCTCTTTATTTGAACCCTTTTATGTTGAAACATTCACATGCAGGTTTATTTGCAAAATATGGAACAGAAAAATTTTACAGGCTTCGCAAAAACTGAGGATCAAGTTTTCGAAATCGATACCCCTGCCGCACATGCAAAGGTGGCAGACTCCTGGTCCTTCAACATTAAAGTCTCCTTGTTTTCCAGGACCTTTGGGAGCCCTCCTATAGGATCGAGTTAGATTTGCGCTCGATACCTTACTGATCAACTTAGTTGCTCGTCAAAAAACATTACATGAGGTCACCGGGTTTCCCCATATAAGAAGGGTATATATAAAAAATTGAACTTATATCACCCAGATGCTAAATAGCTCCAGTCGCCTTTGTTGCCAAGAACTACCAGGAAAACCTTCCCAAGAGGCTTTCCAAGGTCAACCCCTTGGGTCTCTGCCACTTTCAGGTCCTGCGCAAAGATTTCCATCAGCGCGTTCCACGCACGAATGTCATCTGAATACAAATCCTGCACAGGGGCAGCATGAGGGACAAACAGCGTGCTTAGATCGACTTATTTAGAGGATGACAATCATCATCCTAGGAGGGCACCAGGTATATATAGCAGGGCACCAAGGTTTGCTGTTTATGTTATATACGCATGTTCGTTTGTGTGGGTTTGAGAAAAACATCATTAACCAAAAGCAAAATTAACCAAATCCATGTGAACAAACATTTGGATTTTTGTGGAAACTACCGTCCTTTGGGCACACAATGTTGACAAATCTGTTTTGCATTCCAGTTTGCACAAAGTTAAGGGGAATGCCCTCTGCAATAGTGCTTTCTTGCGTGTCACCACGCGTCTTTCTTTTGCTGGATTTTGCCGCTGTTTTGCTGGTTCCCACTCCAATGATCCCCTGAAAGCTCACTACAAGCACACCCCCCTTCTTGTAGTGCACACCCTCGTCCCCATGCACGAATGCAGGGATGCAGGCACTAAGGTCTCTTTCACCTTTGTCAGCTAAACGGAACAATGCATGTCCTGGGCAAATATCCCTGTACTTCTCCCAAAAATCCAACAGCATGCTTCGTGCATCAGGCAAAGATTTTCCGCCAAGCAAATGGCAAAGGTCGTTCATTTTGCCCATGGCTCGAATGAAACTGGTAGGCTTCAACCATGGAAACGATTTCAGTGGGCTGGTTTGCTCATAGGTGATCTCCACTGGATAGACAAGCTGGTTCTGGTCGAAGACATTGAAAAGGGCATCCTCCTTGAAAGATTTTTATACACACCAAAAGCCAAAAGTCAATAAAGACCCTCGATCCTACATGTAGTATAAAAACCTTTATTGTCCAAATATAATGTAGGGGGTTGGGACACAAACATTATAAGAAGATCAATGATGAATATATAAATAAAGGAACTCATCCCCTTCAAATACTTTAAAACCAAAAAATGCATAAAGTGGTTGGGAAACCAGGGAACTCCCTTTTTGGTATCAGCTTTCCCAAGGGCAGAGAGGATCGGGCATCGCGATTGTCCGCTGAAACCATCGCGCACATCTCGCTTCTCAGCAGCTGCGAAAGCCAAGAGTTCAGTGCACTTTTCCTCAGCCGCTGCAGGCAAACACCAATCACACGTTTTTCTATAGGGAAGCAACTGTATATAACAATCTTTCAGTTTCAGATTATATATAGGTCATGTTGCATATAAATCAAGATCTTTTCAAACATGCATTTCAGCAATGTGGCTAGTCAGATTTGTACATATAGAAAAATATCTCGCTGTGATCCGGAGCATTTTGACCATGAAGCTGACAACAAAAACTTGCAACCTTGATCATATAAAGACAATTCGACCGAGGTGGAATAGACATGAAGCAACTATATATGATGATCGATTGTATAAAAGGGGTTGGTCTTCATACCGTGTCAAGGAATCCACTTTCACTCTCTCGAATGGGTCACCGATGGAGCAATGGGATGCAGAGATCAGTGCGGTTAAGATGCACCTCGGCCGTATTTCCATGCCAGCTGCCTCCCTTTGTGGGATGGACCTGGCACGGCGCCAGTTGGGACACTGAACCTTACCACCATACATCATCAAGGCTGAGAATACTCAGGTGGATGTTGGAATAGCATATCAACAAACGGATGTTTCAATTCTGGATGGTATCTGGAATCCATTGATGAAACAACCATCAAATTTGCATGGATAAACAGTTTTCCATTCTCAGGTCGATGTGCGTGAATGACAGTTCAACGGATATACTTCTTCGATCCGTTCTGATTCCAATTATTGATTGGGTCCACGCAAAGTTGCATGCACGCAAACAGCCGTCACTCTTGCTGAGATAGCCTCTTTTTTGAAACCCCGCTCAGCAGCTTCAGCTCACACCCAAAGCAAATCTAATCTATGGCGCAATTCACAGTTCGATGGTGTGTAAATGCGTGCTGCCCCTAGCCTGCACAAAATCATTAGTAACCCACATGTGGCTATCCACATAATGGTCAAACTCCCCAGAAGCACCCTTCGAGCTCCATGATGTCATTGCAAACCAATCATGTTTTTCACTAAAATAAGAAATTCAAACATGCATTACACAATTCATATTAAAGAACACATATTGCGACGCAAGCAATTATATCAACTTATCCAAATTGGCGCTCGCTTGGGTGATCAGGCTGCCTGCTTGGCACGCTTGCGCCTTTGGGGATTCTCAGCTGCAGCGGGCTCGGGCTCCACAGGGGGAGTAGGGGCTTTGCCCTTTCTGGATCTCTTAGTCTTAGACCGATCCTTCTTCTCTTTGTTCTTGGTGGATGGTTTGGAACCGCCTGACTTGGGGCCCTTGGGGCCCTTGGAGTTCTTAGCCTTGGGGCCCTTGGGGCCCTTCGCTTGCTTGGATTTAGGCGGCTTAGCGCCTTTTGGTGGCTTGTGTCCCTTCACATCCTTCGCATCCTTCGTCAAGATCCTGCACGTATGATGCATGGAGATGAAGGGATGGGCGAATGTAGCCCACTTAGCACTATATGCATAATTACAACTGAAATGGATTATGTTTATATACATGCTATATTTGCAGCATAATATTCATCAAATTGAAATGGCAAGCCTGAAGCGAGCTTCAAGTGGAAGAAGGGCGGAGCACCTCAGTTGGTGAGCATGGGTATCTGGCGTGTTTTGTAAACCTATATATGGAGTCTGTGGTCATCAACATAATGCATGTGAGCTACTGGTCCCTGACGACATTTTTCTCAGAAACCACTTCTGCCAACAGCCTTGGGGTACACAATCAGGAGATGCAACGTATGTCTGTGAGATGTGAGTTGGTTCAAAAACAAATTCAAAGCAGCTTACACTTTTTCAGCTAAGTTGTTTCAGCACAGCTGGTTTGGGAGGACTCTTAAAGGAGCGGTACACCATGTAGACCAGGAATGGCCCCGTCTCGTCAGGTTTGATCGTCTCCCCACCATCCCTGACATTTCGGCATCCGGATTGTCCTTATATGTGGAGCTGAAGAGGTTTGATGGGACAGTGGAGCATGGTTTTCCCATATATTTTCCCAAAAAGGGGACGCAAACTGCGCAATGAACAAGGTTTCATTCCAACAAACAAATTAAATCAAGACACCCTTGTGTCGCTGAATGAGGGCACCCTCGACGAATGAAGGAGATGTAGTTTCACTTGCTGCAAAGATGACTACCATTTTTTCCCACTGATCACGTTCTCGAACATATCCAAAAAGATCGTTGTAGAAACGGAAGTAAGCACAATGAGTGAAGCCAAATTTGAAAATGCAGGGCTTCTGTTGGTCCAGAAGGTTGTCCACAGACTCGTAAACTTGTTTCAGAATCTGACCAGCTGTGTGCTTTGGTTTCTTCAGCTGATAATCCAAATGGGAATGTTGTTCGATGAGTTCGAAGCAAACCGCAGTCCTTGCAAGTTGCAGAGTTGCAACGTCTAAGGAGGTCGACCAGTGTCCATGACGTCTTCGGCAAAGATTCGAGGCAACGCCTCCCGTCGGGTTGTGGGGCTCTGACCACCAAATGAGTGCACTGAGTTCAACTGTAGAAGATGCATCATGATGTCACATGCACAGTATCACTGATCATGATCATGTTTTTGTGGTGAGATTTCCAAAATGCATTGGAGAAACTCACCCATTCCCATCCCAGGCCTGTCTCAGCTGGAGCTTGTTTCAAAACAGGTTCAACTTTGGCCTGCCCAGAGCGTATATATAACAAATCAATGTGTGCGATGTGTTTGGATTGAATGGACTGAGATACCAAACTTTTGTGAAATAGATCGAATATATATATATATATATATATATATATATATATATACGAACCATCACTGCTCTCTTCCCATCAGAGTAGATATATCACATCGTGTGGCTCCACACTCATCTTGAATCAAAGGGCCTGTCGGTTGTAGTCGATCAGCTCTTGTAGCCACTGTTCTTCGTCGTCAGCATCATTGCACGCGGCAACCATGTTAGAGGCAAAAGGCCCAACCCCGCCAAACACCCCCCTCGCGTTTGGCTACTTGAGGAAAAGTGAGGTGGATGCAGGTCAATATATGAATATATAGATATGGCGCATTCAGGCATGCTATAAAACCAACTGCTATACCCTGAACATAGGGACCGACATTCGGTTTATAGAGGCAAGTGACTGAGTCAAGCGATCGCTAGCAAGCTTCCCTTCGCGGTGGTCCAACTTCAATTCGGTAACATACTTGGAGAATTGCTCAAAGCTGGTCGTCATCTCTGCATGAAGGGTATCCAGGCGACTCTTCAGCCTTAATGTTGAACCAACGTCATGTTTCTACCGACTACGGGGACTACATAGAGACCAACATGATTAGAGAGTGGTGGTTCACAATGGTTAGAACATGTCATGCTTGAAAGTCAACAACTTTTTAATTTCTGCAGAACTAGGGGTTGGACTTCTTGCAGTCTTCCTCTTTGTTTCCGTCAAGCTGGTTGCACATCTTCTGGATAGATGTCAGCTTTTTCTCCATGCTGGCCATGTAGTTTTCAAGGTCGGGGACAGGCTGACCAGGGCCCAAAATGATCAAAATGTTTTCATTCAATGCAATGGCCTTTATATATATTTACACATAGACAGGTGCCTATATAACAACATGCTGGGGAACCTGAACATTCCAACATCAATCACATTCCCTGAGCAAATCATGCAAATTGATATTGACCTTCGATACTCCAACAAAATTTGTGAGACCATGCCTGCGAGCCCACAACTTCAGGTTGCTTCTCTGGCTCTGGAATGTCGACAAGAGCATCGGGAAGTTTTTCAGGCGCCTTCTTCGACCGTTTTTCCTTGCAAAGAAGTTTGCTTTATATAGCGAGATGAAGGGAGGCGTCAAGAACGTTTGGGAGATGAGTAAGATGAAGGCAGGGGTCAAGATCAAGTTAAGAACATTTCAACATCATTCACTCATCCAAGGCGGTTTTTTCAAAATGGTCTGCAACAAGTTTCATCAATCCCACATCTTTATAGGTGTACAATGCAACCAACAACATCAAATCTATTCATATATTCATGCAGCTCTATGCATATAAGCTGTTCTCCAATTATTGCCTTCCATAAAATTCCTGGTATACTTTTGAAATCACATTCAAGATGCTTCAGAATATTTTGCCGAGATTCCTCAAGTTCAGTTTCCTCTTGCTCACGAGTTACCTCAGCCCGCTTCAAGGAGGTCAAGTCTTCGACCACGATGTAGTACTCATTCACAGAGTCATTGTACTGCCATGGTCTGCACGGAGCAGAGGGCTTGGTTTTGATGTTATGAAGTTTATTGGTTTATATACATCCATGTTGGCTACATGGCCTATAACTGAAATCACTGGTGATTGAGATTCAACACGTATACAGTTGTGGTTGCCCCATCATTTTCACTAGTATGGGCCTGATAAGAGATTCTGGAAACCTCTTGCAGTACGTGGTCATATTCTTGATTGACGTAGCGCTCCAATGTCCTGCTTTGCGCATGGCTTCCTCGGTATACCATTTGCCTTTCAACTCGGATTCCTTGGATTGCAGCCGCTCCTTGATGACTCGGCATCGAGTCACAAACTCGGCCTGGTCGCTGTTTGAAATGAAAGAACATATCAATCTGATTTGCCTTTAGGATAGATTGTGTCTATATACAAGGGGATTACCATATATATATAATATCATCAATGTATAAAAGGTTATTCGCGAACAGCCTAAAAAAGTACCCAGTTCAGTTCAAGAAGCATGATGATGGTTGATGATGAATATTATAGTGGCTGCTTTGAATATAGGCATGGGTGTTCCTGCTCATTGCGAAACCATGTGTGAATATGAACCCCCAAAATGACTTCCTTAATCCCTGCCTTTACCCGCTTGTAAGCGCCACGGGCAACCCCATGCTTCGACAGAGCCTCCAGCAAAGCCATCTCCAAAACCTCCCGTCCCTCTCCTCCGTCCCGGTACTCTTGTACCAGGGAGGCAGGGACGTTGGTCTTACCGGATGGTTTCTTTTCACATAACCGTCTACACCTCATCCGCAAAGCGTCTCCGGTGATTTGAACCTTGGGAGAGTAAGTGGTGTGAACTTGCAATGGTCAACCAGGAATGGGCACATGGGGTTCAGTGATGGTTGCAGGTGAACATGGATCTAAATCCATTTTGTGAATGATATAGTTCCAACTTCTCTCACTGAATATGAAATTCAAACAATGCACCATTACAATCCCAGGCATGCATAAACACGATTGAGATTTCAAACATCAACATTGCGTAAATGCATCCTAGGAACTGTCTTGCCATCCGGTGTAACAATCCATGACTGATCATCGACATCGTCCTGACCTTCCTCATTTTCCTCATCAGATTCATCATCATCGTCATCATCGGCAGCAGGAGCAGTTGCAGGAGGTTTCTGAGGCTGCTCAGGTTTCTTCCCTGCTTCCGGTTCCACTGCTTGGTTCGATTCTTTCTGGTTCATGCGGGTTTCGAAAGAATTCAACTTTTCCATCATGATTTGAAAGAGAGAGCTCATGTCAGCCACCTGTTTGGCCTCGGCAGCCTTTGCATCGGAGGCAGCCTTGTCCTTCGTCAGCTGCTCAATCCGTGCCAAGAGCTCGCTATTGTCCTATAGGTGCGCTGGGTGGCAAGTTGGGTTTCCATGGCCTGGATACAAGAGATCGAGGGCATGTAAGAGGTTTGGATCGACATTGACAATCAGATTCCACCTGTTAAAAACCATTGGCAAAATCCCATAATTGCTGCCAATCATATATAGGAGCCTTGTTGGGGCGATGTTCGATGGCTGCAGGAGTCTTCGGTGTCGACACGATGTCCTTAATTGGCTCCACACAAAACCACACAACCAGAGATGCACTGCAGGATGACACGCAGGAAAAACATCATGGCGCATGTATATATATACAAAGGCACCCCAGGGACCGTCGGTGAAGGAGATGGATCACGGGATGACACAGGGGTTGCAGCAGCCGCAAGCATATACATGAAACATGGAATGCTGACTGCCATGTGATATACATCTTCACTCAGGCAAATAAAGCATTCGTTACAGTTGTAAAGCTGAGCATGAAAATGGTATATATTCTACCAGAGGCACCGGTGGAGATGCGGTTGCAGTGCCTCCACGCTTTGTTGGCGATACAGGCGCTTCCACCTTGACTTGCTTCAGCAGAGTTGAAGCACCAGCCTCGGATCCCAGAGGTGATGGCGGGGTGTGGCAAGCAAATCTACTTATCGGGAATATGTATATAGTGAAATTCCATCCAGCTATATGCAAGAAAGGCCTGTGACCTATTCCTATATTTTCTTGCATGGCAAATATGCCTCAATCGTTTCAATATAGCTGCATGATTTAAGCTTTTAGGAGGGTTGTTGTTATAAAGTCAAATTGTTTGAAAACTGTCAAGTATATGCACTGACAAGAGCTCAATATCATGACATGCTTTCAGATCAACTGAGAAACATCCTTCTTCTTGCGAATGGCATCCACCACCATTTCGGTTACCTTGCTGGAGCAGCATGAGGATGCAACCGCTGTGCAGTATCTCAAAGCAAGTTTATCGGAGCAACATTCAATGGGCATCAAAAGGGATCAATGTTGGAATGTGCTGCAGTACTGTGCTTTCAAGCATTGTTCTGGTTGGTACATCGATCAGCCTTAGAATGAATTAATTCATATATATATATATATATGCATGCACTACCGGCATGAAATATATCAGTCAAGGGGTCCTTCATGCCCTTCCCCACATGGGCCAGCCTTCGCATGATCTTCAGGGCTGATCTTAAGGCCCGCCATAGCTGCTGCTTTTTCTATTCCACCAACTAGGGTAGAACAGCTCCAGCCAGCATCAGGCAGGTCTCTAACCTTTGAATCCGTGGACATTGCTGTCCTTTTTGGATATGCCCTCTGAAACTCCCTCTGAAAACACAAATGGCTCCGGAAAAATTCTACCATGTTCCAATGGAAGTTGAAAATGCAATCAGGATGAAAGGATGCAATCTGCAGGATTGATGTGCTATAACTGACGCTTTTCTGTGCGCATCAAGCCAATTTAAGGAGAAATTGGCAAAGTTCAAGCCGAATTGGCAGGAAATTGCAGAAATACCTGGTGGGATACACGTTTTCCAACCAGTTTTAGTGGCAGGATCCTCGATTTTAACAGAAAATTGAACACCCCCAAAATACCCTAAAAAACCTCTCAAAAATTACGCATTTTTTGCGTAATTTTTGCGCAACTTGAACGTAATTGAACGTAATTTGAACGCAATTTGAACGTAATTTGAACGCAATCCGAACGGTTTGCAGGTATTCACGTCCATAGAACGGTAATTCATGTCCATTTTGGGGAGCTCGAAATTTCATGAAAAATGGATTTCAAAAATTCTTGAGGGGTAAATGAAAATTTACACAGAGACTGACTGCCACAACTGAAAAACGTATAACCCACCATGCAGGCATTGACTCGGCTGCATGAATTTGTACTGCTATCGTTTCAAACTGTGGCTTCAAGGAGCAGTAGCAGCTGTACGTTTCTGCTCCAAACTGTGTAAAACCTCAAAGGGTCGCGGAAACACTTTGAGCCATGTTGGGGGAACTGATAAGGATGTTCCTCCACGGAGGTACCTAATTGCTGGAATCAGGTTAGCCTCCTGCCATGTTTCAAATGGCAGATTATCAAAGATCTGTGCAGCTTGATCTTCAGTACCTTCGATTCGTGGGTCCCCCTCACAGCATTGCCCACGATGTGGGGCAACATGTCTTTGATCATGTCGGCAAACGGTTGCGGGTATGTCCTAGGCAGCTGTTTGACTGAACACCTGGGTCATCTAATCAAAAATTCATTCAAAACGGACACATGTTGCTTGTCGATGTTAGCAAATGAGTTCCGAACTGTGTGTCTTTGAGGTGTTTTGTCCCCACATAGCCAACTCTTCCAGATTTCGATATAGTTTTCTTCACTGTTTGAACTTTGGCTTTAGGAGCTGCTTTTCTCTTCCATGGCCCACGGTCCAAATTCTGGAAGCGCCTACAATTTGTCCAGCCCTTCTGAGGCTTGGCCGATTCCGCCTCGTAGTGGCCCATCCACCAGCGGATCTTGTATACCTTGGAGCCGAGAGCGCGGTTGCCAAGACAAATGATGTATGGGTGGCATGATGATACAAATATAAGACTGCATGACTGTTGCAGGAGTCAATCATGAACCAACAGTATCAGATCGAATGAAGCTATTGTGGGCCAAATGTCAATGCCTTGTGTTTAAGGGTCTAACTGTCTAACATTGATCCAATCAAAATTGACTGAATATGATCATGATGAAGATGCATCCAATATAAGCACAGGGTGTATAAGGTTTTTTTCTAATGGCTCCGTCAAGAGAAAGTGCTAAGTCAACCACAAACACCAGTGCAAATAATCATATATACAGACTTCACAGAAAACACCCAACCTCGATCGTTTTCATGGCAGGATGCTTTCAGAATTCTGCATAGCCATTCGAATCGAAAATATTCGCCCATAACGCTCGATTGTGGCTGCTCTAAGAACCATGCTCCACCACACACTGTGATGAGGCACAGTAGTAGAACCATCCTTAGATGCATCGATCCAAAGGTGTACAATAAACGTGTATACATAGATATATATGTCATTCTACATCACATGCTGGCGTAGTTTGGCTTGTAACAAGGTGATGCACATCTATGTTGCTATCCTAGAATCCTGCTAACCATCGAGTTGGCAGCTCGGATGTAAGGTTTTGTTCGGTCACCTTCTGGTAGGAGTTTGCTCCTACAGCTGGTGAAACAGTTTATTTGTACCCAGCTTGAGCAAACTGTTCCCCATACCGATGAGAAGTCGTCTGGCTTCGCTGAGAGGATCAAGTGAATGGCCAGCCTCGGGCACAAAAGAGCCAAGGAGCAGGAGACAACAAATATACACAATATATATGCATGGCCTTTACAGCGTGCCACATTTGAGTCATGTCATGCATGCAGTTTCCTGTAAGGCTAAACCACTTGGCCCTGTACGCAAGACCTGCATTGGTCAAGATGTCAAAGCTGTCATTGTCTTCGGAGTCACCACCATACTTGATGTCTACGCCAACCGCATTCCACGAATCAGCCCTCACCGTTTTCCAGACTCGTCCTTCTCCACAGAACATCTCTATGAAGCTGAGATCCTCGCAACAGGTGTATATATAATCAATCTATATATAATTGGGACTGGTGGAATTTGGCACTGCAAACAGATCTGAATAGATGATCGATCTACATTTATACATGAATGCACTTCACACAAGTTGGGACCTATACATACAACCCGATAGAAGCTGAGCAGTTTCTTCCATGGCAGCTGTTGCGCAAAGCTCCTCTTGGAAGCTAGGAAGGTTAGTCGTGAAGGCAGTGAGCAGGACCAGCCATATGAACGCCTCCAGTAGTTGCGAAACACGAACCATGTAATCATATATATATAAAATCAACATCAACG
The DNA here is from genome assembly GCA_009767595.1 of Symbiodinium kawagutii. NCBI lineage: Eukaryota > Dinophyceae > Suessiales > Symbiodiniaceae > Symbiodinium > Symbiodinium kawagutii. The sequence goes on from VSDK01021288.1 coordinate 94,664, forward strand.
CAAACAACCATGAGACAGGAACCCCATTGAAATGCACAACATTCAAACTGTGTTGCCATTTTTCATCCTCAATGCCCTATAAGGTCATGAACGCAACATGTTCCCACAGCAAGAAGAAGGCATGCAGCCTTCGGTACTTTCAACTTCGCCAAGCCCATCACGATGTTGGCAATTCGATCCCTTCCCGCCATGGCCCAAATACCCCTAGGGTCTCGAGTCTCAAAAAGAGGAAAGCACAAGCACAAAGGCTTTATAGAGAAAATGGTTGGGCCCGCTGTATGGAATTTTGATGCTCGATCAATTCAGCAAACTGATGATGCCATGCATGTGGATGTCCATTTTGGGATGCCATGCATGTGACATGCTTGCACTGAACTTGATGCTGCATCGCAGTTCAGAAATCCAAGAGCGTAGATAGGACATGCCAGAGCTTTCGGATATGTCACTGCAATGAAAGCTTCTGTTTTGTTATCCTTTGTGTTTTGCAAGGAACATCAATCCAATAAGAAACATGTGTGCGATACGATGGCATTGAAATAGAAAGTATAAATCATTTTATCAATGAAACGATCGAACAAATATATGATCACGCATCACTATATACAAACCATGCACATTTCCCTCTACGCAAATCTTGGATTGAAGCATGTCCCCAACAAGCGAGCCCAGCAGACCTCCAGCTGAACCAGCGCTGGCCCCTGCTGCTCTGATAGCGCACCGAGATCCAATCTTCCACTTCTTGAGTACTGGCCGCTTCGGCATCAGACGAGGTAGGCACCTGGCAGAGTGGCAATGGTGCGTGTGCTGGGCTGCAAGATGAAACCTGAAGTGAATATATGGTTGGTAAAGCAGGTTGAGGCATCAAGGGGCCTTGGTGATTCCATTATACATGTTTTATACCCAGTACAGGCAACAAAGTCAATACCAATGAACATGCAGAGAACAATTTAGGATGTCTACTGCAGGAAGCAGGAGTGCGCACACACATATCACTGACCGCAAATGGTATAATACCTTTCAACAAAAGTGGGAATATAGATTGATTTATGTTCGAAGAGCTGCAGCTTTATCGATTGACATCAGTTGTTTTTGCATTAGGTCTATTTGCATATATGTATCATTTATATAGATGATGTTAACCAAGAGCTTGCAAGCACACGTACTTTGAGTCTTCATGGGTTGATTTTCCCCAAAGATGAAAGCACACACTGCAACATGAAATCCTTATATGACGATGACATGGATCCTTCCTAATTCAAAAATATGGTCATCAATCCCATAGGCCTATAGAAGCTCTATACGGTATGCAAGTCTTTTTCCACGGTTTCTCAAGCAGCTGCAATGTCTTGTGTGTTCACAGCATATGCGAGCTGGAACCAGTTGTGCCAACATGCCACGGCCATGTTGGAAAAACTTTAGATTCTTCAATTTGAAGTTCGTGCCGCTCTAGCACCATGAGTACTTGAATGTGCAGTGCTGGAGATGGACGCTCCAGTTGGCAATTGATCGAGGCATTCAACAATGGTTTCCACATGTTTCCACCACGTGAAAGAGTTTGATTGGATACAACTGTTTCTTGCACCATGGCCTCACATGGAGATGCAAACTGACGACAGAATAGCTTGCATGGGTAGTCGAACGAATTGCGTACGTGGAAATAGCACTTCAGTGACTTTTATATTAATTCTTGGCCAAGAGCCAAAACATTGCTTCAAAATGTGGAAACCTTTGCTGATAACCCAAGCCTCCAAAATAGATTGCACCCAGCCTTTGACTATACATGAACTTGGATCGATGAGTGATATATTCAAATTACTGGTTGCACACATGAGATCCATTGAACCATGATAAGTTCAAATATAGGAAAACAAAGAACATCTTTTGCTGTCATTGTATGCGCTATACTTTGCATCGGTGCTAAAACAATCAAGTTAAAAAAAGGCAAACAAAGTGCATGCATGCCTAAATGGATTTTTGGCATGGGTGATCCGATAAATCTGGCACAGCTCACGTGGACGATCCCTTCAGCTCATCGTTCGAGTTCTCAAACTCCTCGGTTGCAGCCTGGTGCGAGGCTTTCAAAGAGCGCTGGAACTTCTTCATGTCCTCCGCTTTGGGATCAGGACTGTCTTGATCCTGAAGGGCTTTCACCTGGGCTGGCCACGGAATGACAGGCACATTGCCTTAATTTGATCGAGTATGATCGAGTATCATATTCAAAGTATCTTGCAAAGAATGTTATACCCCCAAATATTATTACAGGGCTAAGGGATGTTTTGAAACAACTTATATTTTTTTGTGGGTCATCGGATGTCCATTCTATATATACATAGCTTTTACATCGACAAACCATTTCCAAATAACAGATCTGGAGATGCTCTTGCAGGAAAACATTTATATATATGATCAAAGTGGGACATCTGTGTAAATGCATGTTAACTGATCTTTACAAACCTGCTGAGTTTAGAATTGTCATTTACCTGCATCAGCCCCATCATGTCAGGGTCCTTGAATCGTTACCCCACTGCACCATCTATAAAAAAGGTTGCGGAATTAATTGCCAAGTAGCATAGAGCTTGGCCAAGCAAATGTTGGTGTAGCAGCAAGTGGTGGGGCAAGAGAAATATGCAATCTGCTTCATCTTTCCCGCTCCTTTAGACTTCGGTTGTGGCGTTTTCTTCCCAGGCAGGTCCAATGTGGCTTTTGGCATTTTGACACCTACGCAGTTTCGAGTCCAGTAAGTTGAAAGATGGATGAGGCCAGTGTTCTCGAAGGGCTCCCAAGAAGGGTGTGTGCAAAAGCTATCCGCACACTCCTTAAGAGTTGCAAGGACCTGCGCCTTCGCATCTTCATTGACCTGAACTGGTTCTTTGGGAGTCTTTGCCTTCTTCTGTTTGGGCTCTGCCTTTTTCTTCTCTTTTTCTTGCTTCTTCTCTGGCTTCTTCTTTTCTGCCTTTGGTTTCTGCTGTGCTTTTGCCCTTGGGTTGCTGTCCTTCTTCTTGGGCTTCTTTTCAGATCCATCACTGATCTCGGCTGATCTCTTACTTCCTGTGGTCTTACTTTTTCTGCTTCCTTTCGTGCTTGAAGACTGCTGCGTGCTGGCATCCTTCTCACAATTCGCAGGCTCTTGCGTCAACTCTTCTGCACCTACCTTTGGGGTTTCGACCTCATCAAGCTCCACCACCTTGTGTTCTTCCCCCTGGTCCTGGCCTGTCTCGGCCTGATCTGTCTCAACCTGATTGGCATTGGCACACGTGCTTCGCCAGCCTGCTGACATTTTTCTGAACTTTGTCATCTTTCTGGTCTTGGAAGGTGATTTGACTTTTCTGTCCGAGGAAGCCACGTCTTGATTCTTTCTGGTCTTGTTTTTGTTCTTTCTCTTCTGTCTCTTATCGGCTTTTGCGCTTGCAGTCTTCTCTGCAGCAGTTTTGCCTTTCTTTGCTTCTTTTGCTGCTTTTTTTTCTGCTTTCCTTTCTTCTTTCTCACGAGCCTTGTTTGCTTTCTCAATAGCCTTCTGTTCTCTTGCATCCTTCTTCGCTGCTTGGCCCTCCTTCCTTCCCCGGAATTGCTTGCGCCTAGTGATGGTGTCATACTTGGGGAGCTCGAACTGCCCATTCTCGCCAATCTCTGCCTGCAGGGTGAAGATAGAAGAGGTATATATAGAAACATTTGTTTATATTCTTATATAAGTTTGCTGTAACAACAGCCCGTTGGTACCCAATTCAATGTATATAAACACATGTTTCAGAAAGTTGCCGGAGGTATGCAGGGTTTATAGACTCTATTCTTTTGGCAGTCGCCTCACCAGATTGTACCTGTTCCCCTCGACGTTGATCATCTTGGTCTACACGTTTGAGCATGTCCACAGCACAATCCGTATTGACAAGCTGGGATGGGGAGCAGGGCAGCAGAGTCTCATGCACTTCATCAGCGAACGGCATTTGGGAGTCTGATAGGATGACAATCTCTTTCTCCCCCAACGAAGATTCGGCACCTCGTTCTCACAAAAACAATTGAGATCGAGGTGAACATGGTCCCTATATAGCTATATATATACCCATGGCGCATATATTACCACCATAATCAACATCGCCCCACCAATCATTTGCGACCTCATTAGATCAAGCAAGTATGTATATAGGGTATATATTCCGATGATCGCCAATGCAAGACAGTGTGTATATGGCCCATGCTTGCACGTGTGAAACAATCATCCGGACCTGGAAAATAGCGCATGCCAAGATGCTAGTGGATGGAGCGCTGGGTGTTCCAAATACTTCGACATCATCTATCCTTATAGCAGCTTGATGGTTTAGCGGCTTGGGATCGATTGAAGTTTCGCAACTTGGTCTAATGAAAACATTGAACCGCTGCACGATTATACATGAGATGATGACTTGGCCCATCAAACCGAAAGGGGGACACTTGGAGATTGAAGGAAAGCCTACATGCCAGCCTTATAAAAACTTAAAAACACAATTTTTCAATGTATAATCGGGCCAAAAGACACTTGCATAGCTTCCATGGCCCTGATGATTGCAGCCACACTCTCCTTGGTTATTGGAGGTGCTGCATGCTTATCCTCGCCCTCCTCATCTGAAGAGACTTCCACCAATCCCTGGTCCTGGCAGGTATTGGCATTTGTTTGGAACATTTTGATGCATACATGAGATATATAGCATTTCGCCATGGGGAAAATGACCTCTTCATGTGATGTTATGTTACTTCCATGGGAAGTTCAAACACTGTCTATAACCCATTGGTGGTTAAGCCCTTTACGGTCCTTAGTAGCATCGGCGCTTGGCAAAGTTGGGGAATGTACATCTTCCTGGGATTCTCCAGCTTCCCCATGGCTCGAAGGGGTGGGGCCAACATCTGCAACAGGAGTGGCAGAATCAGCTCCTCCATTGGATGAGTCTGCAATCCCAGTTTGGTTCGGGGAAGGGGCAGCAGTGATGGCCTCTTCGAAAACCTTATCCACATGCTCAATCAGTTCCTGCAGCATAGAATCGGGTTCATCAGGCAAAGGGGTTTCATCAAGAGCGATGGTAGCCTCAGGCTCATAGACCTGGCCCAAAAGGCCTGACTCTGCAGGCGCTTGTGAATCATCCGCATCATCACCATTAGCAGCAGGAACAATTTCAAGGTTGGAGTTCGAAGTGGATGATGTCAAAGGTTTCCAATCCTCAGCCAAGTTGCAGAGGCAGGTATATAAAGAGATCTTTATCCCAGTTTAAGCAATCATTCACTGAATCAGGGAATGTGTACATATATATATATATATATATTTTGTGTATTTAGACTTTTAAACGGTGCACACTGAGGGCCCAAGTGGGAATATATAACTTCGCATGGTAAGCTGCGCAAAACACATCATACAATGCACCTAGATGGAAATGCTGTGGGGATTAATTCTTGGAGTCAAAAAAGATGCCTCCCAGACTTTGAAGGGCGAACGCATTAACGCATCCAAATGCCATTGCATATATATCATATAATGCCTGACATCCCTTGCTTGCAACCATGAAATCGTCATTCAGGATTTTACTGCAATGGGTCTCTGATCCAGGGACCTATGTAATTTTTCGATCAGATCAAATTTGTCAAAACTTATTTCCGTATATCTTGCATGTGCAAATTCATATATAGCTCAGGTATAGGCATTGGGCCTTGAAGTCATGTTCAGCACATGTGCTATATGCAAACGAGCCAATGTTTACATGTTCTTTTAAATTTCCCATGTGTCCACTTTCCTTTGCCCAACCCAGAGCCTTAGCGCTGAAGCCCAATGCTTCAACCAAGGCCAGAATGCTGGGATCCTGCGATGAGAGAAAGCGTCCAAAGGACATGGGCAAAGTTGGGATTTGGATGGTCGTGAAAATAGTGGCGGTGAATTCTCCAAACATACCTGAGAGTAAGTATATGCATGGAACTGTTGTATATTCCATTTGTTTTGGTCCAGGATAGTTTTGAGGCAATCGAACTCAACGAAAAAAATGTACATCGATGCACTTCAAGTTGGTTTCTAACATGTTGATGTGCACTGATTCTTAAAGCATCTTAAACCAGTGTTTCTTTATACCAATGCCTTAAGAAGAGAAAATATGCTTGATACACCTCGTAGATCATCGTCCAAGTAAGTAGGCATGAAAGGCATTCACGGGCAAGAATGATGTCCTGCGGGGGATGATCTCGATAGAGGAACCTCTTGAGCTTCACAAGGAGTCGCCTGATCGCCCATGCTTCGTGATAAGAATGCTCCAATGACTTGTTCCGCTTCGTGATTTGAAAGAATTCATCCACCGACTGGATGAGGTTGTCAATGCAGGGCAGCATCAACTCATTCTGTTGCATCAGCGAACAAATTGGTAGCAGGATTATATCGTTAAGCTTGATGGTGTCAGTCGTAGCATCCACATGCTCACAAGCTGGTTCTCCGTTTGCATCGAGATTGAGACAAAGGTTCCTGTTCTCCCGAATCCTCTCCCTGACCAACGCATCATTGTCCCAGGATGCTGCCAACCCGGCCAACTCATATCTCCCAACCAAAGTTTGCTTGGGAGACAATTCTTGGCTCTCACTTTGATCTTCACTTCTAGCCTCACCAGAGCTAGAAGCCTTCGACCCCAGTGAAGTACGGGAACTGGATTTGGCCAAAGGTTTTGCTACCGACTTGGCAGCAGTAGCACGGGTCTTAGCCATGGTAAGTAGAAGCAAAGCCCAACCAAAGCCGCTACCTCTTCTCCCAGCCAAAATGCAACCGGAGGAGATGCATGAGATCAAGGTCAACGCAATGAAGCGCAATGACGGCTGGAAGCTGCACGGTAGAAACGCGGATCACTGCATATCCATTTAGTCCATTTGCTCACTACAGGAACTCAAGCAGTGATCCGTTGGATGTAGTTAGCATGATGCATCATATTTCCAATCAAACTTATTGGTGAACATGCAACGTTATCCTGGGTTACTTATAGGCAAGAAGTGGTTCAGCATTGGACAAGGTGATATACCCTCCCTCACTCCAGGCGGGCAAGACATGTCAGTGGAACCCAGTTGTGCTGGAACAGGATCAGCTCAACATTGCTGCGCCACACACCGCTGGCTAAGGATCTGGAAGAATGGCTAAGGGATTACTAAATCGATCATGATTGCGCTGTGTTGTGTTTATATGCATCTGTGTTTCTCTTTCTCTCTTTCGGGGTTGAAGGTCCAATGCTGGATTGGCACATATATCGGTGTTTGAGTCCGCAGTGGTATGGGCCCAACATATCCAAGGACCGAGCTTACAACATGGTGATTACAAATGTAGTTTTCTTGATTCCATATATGCCACACCGTATATACCTTTTATTGGTAACATACGGATATAACTTTTTGAAGAGGGGAACCTCATGCAACCCAATCCCCAAGTACAGTATTCCAACATGAAGTAAAAGCGCACCAGCATATGCCAACAGCATCCTTGGATGCCACCTTGATTGTGATTGGTGTGAACGCACCGGTGATCATCAACAGCGGCGCCTGCTGAAATGATGCGGCAGTGTTGGAGGGATGGGGTGCCTATAGATGGCTCTCCCAGAGCTGCAAGTGGAACTGGCAACATCACGTTAGAAGCGTAAATGTGTATATATGCATATATATCTTCCGGGCACAGAAGTGTAACCACAAGTGAGAACGTGACCATGAATATCACACATATATTGTATATATTTTCATATACATGTTTACATGTTTATACATGTAATATATATATATATATATATATCCATGTATTTAGACATGTTAAAACTCATAAATCCAAGATTAACACAATGTCACAAAGCCCACGACGGATATTCACGTCCAGGATTCTCCTGGACAACAATTGTTGTCCAAAGTGTAAATGGACATCCATTTTTGTTATGGACAAGAATCCTTGCATTCCAGGAGTGCCAGGTATCTATCTTGTGCTTGTTTCTCAAGACAGTGAACCCCCAAAAATGGTTGGCTCAATACGATAAATGACGAACATTGGATGATTTGGGGGTACTCCCCATTTTGAGAAGCCACACAAATGCATGGTTGCTTGGATCTCTGGTAAAAAAGATGGGTACATACGGCCAAAAAATCCCAGTTCAGCGGGAAACCGTCATGGCAAGGAGAAAGCCACGGCGGGTTTAAAGTTTCAAGTCTGACAGCCGGCTGCCACGGCATGTGGAATCTCAGCACTTGCAAAGGACCGAAGCCATATGGCGAAGATCATGTTCTCGCGGGGGATAAATATGCCCAAATACTCGTAACCAACTTCTATATGAGCGTGGGATATGCGCACATCGCTGGTGAGAGATCTGATGCTGTTCGTCATATGATAAGAGTTGACGAACTCGGGGACACCATCGGCGAAGCCAACGTCCTGCTGTCTGTCATGATGTAATACGCATGTGTGGAACATCCTGGGTCAACCCCCACGCGACTCCAGCGTGGCAGGGCCACGGTGGGGCCCCGGGCCGTCCGAACGCATGGAAGCAGCAGCTGCGAAAAGCATCGCTGTGGGCAGGGCTGAACTGCTGCCATTGCCTGCCACTGGCCTTCGGAGTCGACTCCCGGTTGGGGCTCTGTGGGAGGGATGCTGTTTTTCTTGCCGGCTGACTGACTGGTTTCTGAAGCCGTAGGGAACCCCAAAAATGCTTGGTGAATTAGAAAGATCATTCATTGGTACCCCCATTGTGAGAAATCACCATGTGAATAGATCATGATGGTTGACAATGGGTCATCTTGGTTGACTATGGCTGAGAAGAAATAATCATGATCGACATTGAGTAGTCATGATTGATCATAAGTCAAAAAAGATAGTGATGTTTGGTCATGGTTGATGCTCGATAGTGATTAATCATGGGTCAGGATTGCCATTACAAAGATTCATGCTGGTTGGTCAATGAGCTGTCTGTCACCTATTTAGCGATGCCTAGTCAGAACGGGTTACATGTTATCAGAACTGGTCGATGGTTCATGATGGCTATCAAAACTGGCAATCCTACCCGGAATCATACCCTACTCTCCAGTTACCTCTATGCTAAGTGCCCCCGCCAGGGGTTCCCTGGTTATTTACAACATTCAAGGAATTGGAAGGGTAGGGATAGCTACAAATGGTTCGTTGAAAATCATGGTCAGCCATCAACCCGCCCTGCTCCCAAATGCCACTGATGATGCTGAACACTATCAACGATACCAAACTCCTGGAAAAAACAATGGCGAGTAAGGATTAAGTATGCTGAACAATGGCATCATTTTAAAAAGGCAAATAATGAAATGAAAATGGTTGATAATGATTTCAACAGGTCAACAAGTGGTTTTCTTCAGGGTGGACAGTGAATCGCAAAGTAAAACCAAATTCATGTCAACCCCGGGTGAATAAACCCCAGGCCCCAGCTTCATTGAAGGCGGGTTTACCCTCTTTTAATCGGAAACCAAGGCTTTTTGGAGGGCTACTCCCCTATTCGTCAACCAGGGGTAATCCAGGGTTGGCAGGTAAACCATGAACCCAACTTGAATAGGAATTCGCCTTCGCCTCGCAGCCAGTGATGTCAACTTCGACTGACATAGCTTCATAAACAAGCGCAGTTTGTTCATGGAAACCAATGAAATTTATAAATCATAGGCACACTTACAGGCTTTTCTACATAAACCATATACGGCTTACATGTTTCTTTAAAACCACAACTATATTTTGATGAACTCACTTGCTTGTAGCCCCTCCACAACCCCAGCAGCACCCCGATGGCCTGTAGAGGGCAGGGGTCGAAAGTCTTGGCGCAACTGGTGCTATAACCTCTGCGCCGAAGGAGATGTTGTGGTTCATCCTGGTGGTTCATGTAGTGTCCTGTTTGACATCATTCTTCAGATGGCAAATAATGGCTCATATTCACATGGCATTATGTGGGGTACTTAATGGCAATTAGAGCGCTTAATATAGGAGTTATGACCGTGGTGTAACTGGGGGTTTGACATGGCATTATGTGGCATACTTAATGGCAATTGGAGCGCTTAATATAGCATTTGTGACCGTGGTGTAACTGGGATTTTGACAAATGATCTGCATTACAGTGGTGAGTCAAGTTTAGTCCAGGAAAGTCAAGGTCATTCAAAGTTGATAATGGCTATCAACGGGAATAGTCGGCTCATAATTCTTTGCTAGTAATGGTTAGTTAGCAACTGATTAATAGCACTGGATATCCCCGGTCATTTTAGTGGTTTACCTGATAATCATTGGCGCAGCTAGATATTACATGCTAAACAACGCTCAAGATGGAATGCAAGTCTTGATTGACAATTAATTAAAATGGCTGATCATGGTTGATACATGTGATGGTTTCCTAAAATAGGGGACCTCGAAAAATGGTGGGTTTATTACTATAAACGACTTACATTGGATGATTTGGGGGCCCCCTATTTTGAGAAACACCCATGTTGACAAATAGTGAACAAGAAAGGTTTGAACAGTCCAAGGGCCGCACACAAGCACACAGCTAGCATGCACCCAGCAACACGACGCGTTAATTGTGGACCTGTGAAGGTCATTCTGTGTGGCCCTGTAACAAAGGGCTCAACCATCAGAAAAAAAATCAACCCGTACTAACTAACCGATGGTGTTGGGAAGGGAATTTGGGTGCACACCTGCGGTGCAAGCTGATCCCATACACTGTTTCCCAGCATGCAGTGTGTTCAACAGCGTGCGGCTAAGCTGAGGTCAACATGACTGCACAGTTCCATTTATCTGAAGAAATATTCAAGAACGACCCCAGATTTTTGTTATTCACCTTTTATCACTTATCCTTCTAACTTATATATGTGTGTGTGTGCGCCTGTGTCGGGAACCTTGTATCAAAGGGCGCAGAATTCAACCATTCTCGAATCCTACGATGGGTTTTGAAGTCACAGGCAGGGGAACAAAGCTCTCTGATGCTACTCACGAAGCTACGCAGAGAGGGAAGCATCCACAGCCCGATGTGCACCTGCGGGGTGATCCCTGCTAGCTTTGCCTTTCCCTACCCTTCCAGTTACCATTATAGTAGGATACAGTAGGTAACCAACCCCAAACAAAAATGGTAGAAACCAACTCGTTCCTGATATGTAGGTAACTGGAAGCCTAGGGTTGGTTTGAAACGAAACTGTTTCCACCAAATTGAACATTCCCAGCATCGTCAAGCGGCTAAGCCTTGAATCGCCTTGCGACCGATTATTCTGATCGGTACGTCAACGCTATGTGACATTCAGCTCATTTAACGGCTTCTGCAATCTGACATCACAAACCAACATCAAAAAATCATTCGGAATCACTTCGCAGTTCCTTTCATCTCATTTCGCTTATCCATTTGGATTTTTGTATAATCAACCAAGATTTCAGCAACAAAGGGAGACAAGCAACAAACAAATAGCAAAGAAAGGAGATCCATGGACATCAGGAAGAAAACGCTAACTAGAAACAACAGAACCTATGTTGTGTAATGATTACTATGTTGTTAAGTCATGTTAAAATCATCATACTCACATCTCCATGAAAATATACCATATATTGTAAACAGTATAGAAAAGAACTCACACCTCCCATACTATGTTGTAGGCTTTAATATTATGTACTCTGCGACAAATTCCAAGGCTAAGCACATGGATATTCTGAGTCCATGTGGATCCCGACAGCATCTTCTTGGGGAATCGAGGCGCCGAAAGGTCAAATGACTGGAGCTACTTCCCCTGAGAATACCGAAAGCCCTCCCTTCATCCCATAGATTCCTTGCCCTGTTGGTGGAATATTCATGTTAAGAGCATTGGGAGTTGCAAGTTCTGGCTACCCCTCACTTTTCCTGAAGAGGACCTTCGGAATCACAAATCAACTTCTTAGGATTTGAACTTCAGGCTTTGCAATCCAAAGACCCGAGCCATTTGTCAGTTGCTTCCCAACCGTTTACACTGATGAAGCGAACAGGGAAAGCATCGGAACATATCAGAACAATTCGGCCCAGCGACCTTGACGCCCAAGGGTTGAAGCGACATGGGGAAAATGAATGTTGTCACTTGCACTAACTAAACGCTCGCACCTGATTTCAACAGGTGCTGCACGCGGGCAACCGGGTTCGGTCCCGTCGTGGCAAAGCGAGCGCTCTTAATTAATTGATTGATACACTTGATTTGGACAAACTGCGGGGCGGCACAGAGACGGGGAGAAATGCAAAGAAATGGAGGACCCTTTGTCCTGTCCCATTCAAAAGGACTGCTGGGCCATGCTTTTCGAGAATCAACTACTTAGATCTACTTAGATATCTACTGTCCAAACATGTCCAAACGAAAGCTTCACTTTCACGGTAAATGGTGGAACATCTGCAACGGTGCGACTACCGTGCGGCTGGTGGTACAACGGTGGAGCCGAGCTTTGGGAGTTTCATGGGAACTGATGATCTGAAGCAGTTGGAAAAGGAGTCCCATAGAAATGATAGTATGATTGATACTATGACAATGGGAGGACTACCATCTATAGTTTACTATAGCATTTAATGTTTCATGGGAGCTAATGATACTATGGGCCTTTAGAAGGACTAAGTTGGCTCCGGGTTTCTGATTCAACAAAAACATGCTGGTCACATTTATCCTGGGTGTAATGGAAACCAAGTTGGTGGATATGGACACCCAGGAAAACTGGGGCCCATGCTATGCTAGCAATCATGAACCTTCTGCTTACTAGCTGTGAAATGCCCCAGCAGCCCCATGTCCATCACAAAGAGGTTGTCAATCAATGAGGGGTAGTGCCAATCAGCCTCAAGCTGTGACTGGCCAACATAAAACCAACGTTAACCCACAGCTCTCAGCGGTTCTTGTATCGTTGCTCGTGTTGGCCGTTCGTTGTTCAGAAGGCTGGATGGGGTGTATTCCCACAGGCAACATCTTGCTGAACTTGGCAGGAGTGTACAATTTGATTGCATTTGCATTGATGTAATGACAAATCCATATGAATAAACCACCCATATTCGCAATGACTCACCTGCTTGTCCGGAGCTGGCCACAACACCAGCAACAACAGCACAAGAGAAATGGCACCTGCAGGGTCAAGAAAACATTCAAAGGTTTCAAATCCCTGTGTAAGACCTGGCACAGGGCATCGTTGTGTCGGCTTGCAAGTGCTCAACGGGAGGAACTCAGGAGGAGAATCCAGGGAAACGTTGGAAAAATAGAAGCGCTGTACAAGTTTACCTTGTGATTGCTGTCACGTAGATGTGTTGATAAGTCAGAACAGTTAAGAGCAATTGAGTGAACATTGTGAAACGAGTAGCTTATATGATTATATGATGGAATACGTACCTGCCTACCTAATTAACGTATCTAATTAAACAAACTATGAAGTTGAATCATTATTCGGCAACCCCTTAGATTTCAATTCTTCAGTGGATTTCATGGGCAACATGCAAAAAAGCAGCGCGTTCCACTACTGACTCCTGGATCGTCAAACTACCTCCCACCAGTTCTTGCTTGGTTTGTAGACCCACCTCAGTATGCTTATGTGCACTAAAACAGGTACTTGTATTATTTATACATAATACATATTATCTGGTCATTTAATCTACTATACGATCTATCTCTCCTCTCTCTCTCTATATATATATCTATAAAAAGATGTATGTATATATATATATATCAATATCATTATTATATCATATCTACACATCTAAGTTCCCTCTAAACCAGCTTGGCCAAAGTTGGATCGCCCGCCTTGCGAGCGTGGATATGTGTCAAGGCCAGGACCAGCTGGACAAAGATCCTCATGATCTCCCATTCCTCCAGGGCCAGGTGGGGTTCCCCGTCATGAGACCAGGGGAAGCCACGGGAAGCCAAGCAAGCTTGGACAGCTGATAAGCCCAGCAAGGATGCCTACAACTAATATAGGGGGGTTCTGGAAATAAGGGACCTCCCAAAAAAAATTCGAAAAATAGTTGGTTTATGTTGGTTTGTTACTGCAAATGATGAACAACTACATGATTTGGGGCTACCCCTATGGCTTGAGAAACCACCTGTATCATCCCATATCAACCTCTCCCAGAATCCCTGTTCCCCAGCCTACAGCCCCAGCCTGGAACTGAGTGTTCATGTCCTTCCTTTCCTGACGCAGCCCACGACTTCGGAGCCCACCGGTGACCGCTGATGAGTCGAGACATGCTACAGCTGTGCATTAGCACATGCTGGTCTTGACCAATCATCGCTTTTCTATAGCTGTGCATGAGCAACACCCCTGCAGACTGTTTATCTGCTTGTTAGAGATTGCTGTTTTTGTGGCCAGCCATCTTGCATTGCTGGTGTACGTGCGAATCTACTCTTCTTTCGTCTCATAGGTCTTCCTGGCATAATTGACTTGTGCACTGGCTCAATGGTGAGTGCGTATATTGATAGCGTACGTCCGCCAACATATAACGAAATCAGAACGGGCTGTTCCTGTATACATGGCCAGCATTTATTCACCATCATAGCCTTGTCTATCCTTTCACCACAAAACACGCGGGCCGATACCCTTTCATACCCCAGAATGGATGCAAACACAGGGCCGTTTGCCGATCCTTGATCTTGGCTGCCAAATCGCCACCATTTGCATACTCCATGATGATGTACCTCCACACTCCAGGAGCTGTGAGAAAAATGAGAAGGACCACTGATCAGTAGAAACATTAGCAAAACAATAAATTCCAAGAGAATATGTTGATGCGGAAAAACATACCTTTAAACATCAAACAAAAAACAGCTGGACATTTTGATGGTGTCCCAAACTTGATCATTTCTAGGTTTGGAGATAGGAAACATCCATACATAAAAACCCGACAACGCTAATGATAGAATAATGGATGTCAATTGAAGATCCATACCACTAACAATCTTGATGGTAAATCGAATCACCACCTGCTTATGGTGTCTTGTCCAGAACTTGACCAAAATCTGAGATCCATACTGAAATAGCAATTAATATCGATAGAACATGCTTTCCATGATGCAATCCAGGGTGCTTTCCAAAGGAAGCACGCAATTAATATCGATAGAACATGCTTCCCTGATGATTAGTTGGCAATTAATATCGATAGAACATGCCTTGCCAACTAATCATCCAGGGTGCTTTCCAAAGGATTTTTTTGCTACATACCAAGGCTCTGAGCACTGGTGCCGTTCCCCCTCATGTCAAGCTGCTTTGCAGCTTGATTTCCCATGACGCTATTGCCTTATGTATCGCAGGGTTGATCTGATTGGCTTTCCATGTCTTGTCCACCAAGAGGGCAACAACCGAATCCTCCTGCACTGTGCTTCCACCAAATATCAGTTACTTTATAACTGCTAAGTTGGCTCGCCAGTTCTCTCAAGCCAGGCTCTCACCGCTGAGGCGCCCACATCCTGGGACCCTCCAAATAGGAGTTGATGTAAGCAATGATGTTCCTCGGGTCACCGAACTGACTGCGATGATGCCCTTCAACGCAAGCTATGGAGGTGTCCAGGTCTTTATCCAAGGGTTTGACATTTCCGTTGGTCGATGTGCAAAATCTACAGCCGGGGGGTTCTCAAGCCCAAGCCGCAGGGGACCCCCCAAAATGGTTGCTTTTTACTAGACATCGTTGTGAAGTAGATGATTTGGGGGTACCCCTATGACTTGAGAAATCACATGTATTTCCCTGTAGGCTGATTCATGGAATGTTGAGCTGCATGTTCTTTCGATAGGAGACCCCTCAAATCATCCCATGGAAACCATTTACAGCAATAAATCATCCATGTGTGGCGGTTCCCTATGATGAGAACCCCATATCTATCATCCATCAACAATCACTTATAGTGGTAAATCTAACCATTTTGGGAGGTACCTCCAGCAATGGATCGACCATTACAACCAACCATATGGCCGTTTCTCAAACTCGGGGTACCCCAAATCATCCATAGTAAAGAATAAACCATCTATAGTGATAACTCATCCAATTTTAACCATCTATAGTAATAAACCATAATAAACCAACCATTTTTTGGGGGGTCCCCAAACTGGCTCGAGCAACGCCCATATCCCTGCCACTGTTGGAGCACCACCACGCAACAACGGGTTCGTTCAACCAACGCAACTCAGCTTGGCACGGGTGCTTCAACATCTTCAGCACCTCTGACTCGGCTACGGCACCCTGCATGCGTCGATGTCGTAGCAATGGGTGGCTGGTGATGGGTTGGGGATGGCTGGTGATGGCTAAGAAATGGCTGGTGATGGCTAAGAAATGGCTGGTGATGGCTAAGAAATGGCTGGTGATGGCTAAGAAATGGCTGGTGATGGCTAAGAAATGGCTGGTGATGGCTAAGAAATGGCTGGTGATGGCTAAGAAATGGCTGGTGATGGCTAAGAAATGGCTGGTGATGGCTAAGAAATGGCTGGTGATGGCTAAGAAATGGCTGGTGATGGCTAAGAAATGGCTGGTGATGGCTAAGAAATGGCTGGTGATGGCTAAGAAATGGCTGGTGATGGCTAAGAAATGGCTGGTGATGGCTAAGAAATGGCTGGTGATGGTTGAGAAACGGCTGGTGATGGCTAAGAAATGGATGATGATGGCTAAGAAATGGCTGGTGATGGTTGAAATTATTGATGAGGATTGATGATGATTAACAAATGGCTGAGGATGGTTAAGTTGATTGATGAGGATTGATGATGGTTAACAAATGGCTGAGGATGGTTGGTTGATGGGTAAAAATTGTTGAGAAGTCTTACTGGTGACAGGTTTGGTTCTCAGTTCTCAATCATTTGGATGGTTACCATACTACGACTATGCTCCATGAGAGTCAATCACCAACCACAATGATGGTTGATGATGTTTGGTTAAATGGAAAACTCTCCGGCGCCCAAACAGAGCTGGCTGGAAAGTGGTCCATTGCTCTGATAGATTGCCAGAAGACACACCAAGATAACTAGCTAAAAGCATAGTATAGGTCATAATTCAGATCTCTCATAGGAAATCACTGTCCTAGGTAACTTATCATACGAGTCAATCATTCTCCTTGAACCCGCACCAAAATCAGGTGGCTGCCTCACAAAACCGGGCTAAAGCCGGGGCAGTTTTTGCTGGAGAAACGACCGGTTTTTGTTGGTTTCTTATTCTCCAGCTGATGGTTTCAACGCCCAAACAACAGAGCAGGTAGTAAGTTCGCCGTAACGTTCAAGATGGCGCGTTCTTAAAGATAGAGGTACCCCTGAATCATCCAATGTGAATCATGTTTAATAGTACCATATCCTAACTTGTTGACTTTCCACTGAGATTGCCATCGCTATCCTTCTGGGGTCCCAAAGTCAAGCAGTGTCTAGTGGTTCTGTGCAAAAATACCTCTCTACAAAAAAAGAGTTGTATTAAAAACATCCCCCTTCTTCTGGGAATTGAGATACAACAGAACCACTGCAACACCTGTCAATATGACCCCTCATCACTCAAAAGCACAGAAACATCTGTGGGGACTAGTCAAGATAGTCCTTCCAAAACAGTCCTCCAGCTCTGGCAGTGCCTCTCGCTGCTTGTCAGTGAGGTGCGAACTCAGCAGCAATGACGGTGGGCGATCAAATACTCGCTACACTTTGCACCAACAACCACGAACAAAAAGGCGTGGACCATCCCTAGTATTCCTTTAAGAAAACAAGGTTTGGGGCGCCAATGCTACTTGGTATTCAAAAAACACAAATTGCATATATCTGTAACCAGCCAATGACCAATCCCTTAGAAACCCGCTATCATCGCTGTCATCACAAAACTCCTATTCATCTCCCCTGTGTTGATATGAAAAGGTCAAACAATCTGGTGAAAGAAGACAGATTCTAGATTCTAGAGACGTGATACAGCCCATTCCAAATGAGCAGAACTGCCATGATCTAGATAGGGAGATGGATGGATAGATCAGTATGCACATATAAACTCACATACAACAAACAGGAACAAAAAAGAAGGAGCCAAACGGTAGTGTACCGAAACGAATGCCAATTGGCCAGCAAACATCATGGTACTATCAACAAGTTCAAGTCACATGAAAAACAGAAAATACCCCACTAAACACAGTGTAATATAGTGAACGCAATAGAGTGAGTTCAACAATAAATATTGATATCAAATAAAACACACAAAATGATACCGGAACCAAAGAATTGCACATAAGAATCAAAATAACACAGTGATGTAGCAACATCACGAGGGAAGGAAACCTCATCTACTGATCCGGTATTGCCGAATATAAGACTATGTGAGTATATCGGGAATAAAAGCCATGGTGACCGACCTCAATCAAACTACTTGTTTCAGGTATTTGGCGCCTAGGGTACCAGGGTCAACCTCTACATCAACGGTTGGAGGTTTCAAAAATCTAAGCCTCCACACATTCGAATCTCCTTCGCCACTTGGAATAGGTGTCGCTCATCCTGCGAATGCTGCGTCAACAAGGCGTCCCCGCACGAGACTGTGTCCAATGACCAGCAATCATCCCAAGATCTCCTCGTGAAATTCAAGATCCTTGTGAAATGTATGGTCCTTCACACCTGGTCGCCCAATTCTGATCCCTATGGTCTTATTGGATGCTGTGATATTCTGCATATACATCGTACCCTGCACCACAAAAAAGTCTAGAAACTCACATGGATGCCCAAAATCATCCAAAATCCTATCAAGCTCCAGAGAAAAACCAGCGATGTTGCATCACCCCTTGACTCCAATGGAGTTGAGCCATAGTGGTTGATATCAAGCAGCTCCAGAACCAGAAACGCCAACAACTTGGAAGTCAAATGGCTTAATTAACGAGTTTTCAGGGTCTGACTCCTAATGACTCCCATGAAAACCATCAACTACCAACCGCAACCTGTCACTGACAGCCCTCTTTCCTTGGGTCGCACCAAGTAAGCTGCACCTCAGTCGAAATCTTCGACTTTAGTGGATCGCAAATTGAATAGGGCAACACAAAATACTGTAGTGGCTAGCTTTTGTTCAAACCGCATACCTGCTCTTGTCGCGAACATTTCAATCAACGGAATGAACGCGTTTTTATGTTCGACCATGTCCTCAGTTTGGGGGTTCATTTTGTCGAGGACCATCCGCAAACAGAAGAAATCCGTGATGTAGCAACAAACACATCGAACTCAACAAACAGTAGAGAAACTGCTGGTAAATCAAACAACAATCATATCCGCACGCGTACATAGCATGCTGGCTGAATCTGGCTGATGTTCCAAGTAGTGTGTCCGTTTGATTTCCTTTACTATTCTCAACTGGGCTATCGCTCAAAATGATCAACAAAACCATGACTATGGTGGTTCAATAAGAGCTGGATCTACCATCAGTCGAGTTTGTTTGTTGATCACATTGTATGCCCACAATGGATCATCTTTAACATCCCTTCCCTGCCAATTTGCTGCAACATTAACGATCTTACAAGCAGTCCAGTCCAACAAACACACCAACCAAATGTCATCGACATCAATACAATACGCCAATCATGAACATCAAATTGATTACCAGTTGAAGAGTCGTAAGAATCATTTTTGGATTGCAATCCATCGATATCCATCAACCACCTACCGTTGTTGGCCATGAGTAACGATCATTAACCATCATTAACCAATCAACAAACCATTATCAACCGTTCACCAAACAATTTTGATTAACCAACGTCAACCATTATCAACCAATAGACACCATTTTCAACCGTTGGTGATCATTATCAACCATTGGCCATTTTAACCAACCATTCATCAACCGGCTCGTCATCACCACTGCCAGGACTGCCAGGGCCATGCACCAAACTCATCACCGTTGTCGCTGGGTGTCGCACCGAAGGCCCCTTCTCCCAGCAGCTTGATCTTCTCATAGCGATCTTGAAAAGTAGCCCTGGACTCCCTGGACATCCTGCGCTACCGCTGGATGATGGATCCTTTCTACAACTGGAGCTGCGAGGGTCACCGGGCACCTATGATGTCATAGGGGTTATAAATGGTTATCGGCCACCTGAGAGAGGGTTTATTGTCAGGGTCACTTCTCGCGGCGATGACGTTTACTAACTCGAGTCGTTCTAAAGAAATGTGTCCCGGTCCGATTCTTTTTCAACCAACTCATCAGTGCTTGAAAGGACTCTTTGCAGAGAAAACAGAACCCGAGCAAAAAAACAGTGGTAAACTTGCAACAAAAAACAATTGTTGGAACAAATTTGTTCAACACATTTTGTTAGCAAATATATTGAATAAGGAGCCAAAACGAAAAAAAAAAAACAGTGTTTGAACTGAACCACCGACCAGTTTCTGGCCCTGCCGCTACAAGTCAAGCGGATGTGTGCGTCATGCAAACACAGAAAACAAGGTGCATCAAAGCGACCTCATCTGGTTGGTGGTTCCAACTCCTGTGAAAAAATGTTAGTCAACCATTTGTTAATAATCTCTAGGGTAAATCAAAAATGTTTGAAACCACCAACCAGTCATGCATTTCGATAGTCAGTAAGATTGGATAAGCCATCTTGTTTGGGACAGATCAAGGATGGCATTCAAATAGGAAGAACATTCAAATCCACCACATCCGGCAAGCACCCGTCCTCAGGTTCCATGGCGAGAACAAGCAAATGGCCACGGTAAAGCTACCACAGCAATGGTCAGGGTGTGTCCCATGCTACCCTTCAATCAGCGTTTTTGAGTTTGGCACAACTTAACATGGACGGGATCTACCATTCAATGGCACGCAACAAGCTAAATTGGAGCCCTCTCCTCCCCTCCGGTGTTAAGGGATTGGGAAAGCTACAAGTTAGGTTCATGGATACATGCACATAATCATGGTTGTTTCTTGGATATTCCAAAGTAGCGTAATAGAACAGCAAATTTCTGCGAGCAAACTTCAACATTCCAAGGAGGGATGATTGCCACCGTCGTTGCGATTGCTACTGCTATCATCCTTAAGGATCCTTGAGGTACAAAGCCGAAAACGCCCAAGAAACGCCGGCTCCGACAACGCCGAGACATTCTGTCAACAAGCCGCCAACAGCAAGCTCTCTTTAGTCCAAAGAAGCTTTGGGTGGCAAACCATGAAATAATATCACCATGTAACCACCAATAACCATGGATTCATTGGTTGATCATCACTTATCATTGGTTCTTAAGTCCTCTGGAATCCATGATCAACCATAGTTGAACCACCAACAAGTAACCCATCACAGCCCCCAAACAGCTGAGTGTTCCTGGATGTTGGTTCGAACCTTTCGTATATCAGGAATCCAAAAAATGGTTGCTGCAAATTTGTTTGCCTAGATTAGCCCAGCAATTCTTGTGAATCTACTTTTTCAATTGTGTTTCGCAACAATTCGAATGAACTCATTATATATGGAGTGGTAAGCGTCCTGTCAGACTTGAGTGTATGCAATAGAACATGGGATGTCATTTGCAAACAGCCTTGAGAATATCGACTCAAATCATTCGGCTTCAGCTAAGACGTTTTCTTCGAGGTGACAACTAGAATTAGGGACATGTGCAAAGCCTGGGAAACAAAAACAAACTCTGCGGTCATGAAGAACAACAAAAACAGAACAAAGAAGAAAAAAAAGAAGAAGTAGAAAAAGAAAAAAAGAAGAAGAAGAAGAAGAAGAACAACAACAACAACAACAACAGCAACAACAACAACAACAACAACAACAACAACAACAACAACAACAACAGCAGCAGCAGCAGCAGCAAAAAACCTCTAAAACAAGGAAAAAGCAAAAGCAACAACCGCTACAACCACACGCGCCAAAGTGATCCGATCTGCAGGTGGGGGCTGGTACCCTAGGAGAAGCGCCCTCCAAGCCCTCAACGACGGTGATGGTGAGCTGCATCACACGCTCCAACAAGGCCAGCACCCGCCGTGAAGATAACTCCTTGGGGGCGCAGAAGTGATGAACGCTGGTGGACAGAGAATTTCATGGTGACTCATAGTGACTCATAGTGATTCATAGTGAACCATTATGAGTGATTCAGGGTGGACAGTGAACCATTACAGTGCTCACTAACAATTCATAGTGAACCATTATGAGTGATCCATATTTCATAGTGAACCATTATGAATCATTATCCATTTTGAGTGCTGTGAATGCTTGTAATCAGTGAGTGGCCAATAGTGGTGAATCAATCTGTCAAATTGCTGATCATCTCCCCAAGGTCAAGGAATCTAGAACAAACTCTACCAAAAGCCAAAAGGATCAACAAACAAGCAACCACGCAACCGACCACCCATCCAACTACCCAACCAAGCACCCAACCACCCCCACCCGCATGGTTCAGCAAACTCCTTGGCCGCTGGCGCTAAGACCGTGTCACCTGGGTGACCCGATGCCGACCGGAGAACCCACCGACGACGCGCCACGACGCGAATGGAGCTGTCGACATGTGATTTGGAAATGACGGGTTAGTCGTGGTGCAGTTACTGATGGTCAAATCATGGTTACTTACTTTATGGTTGATAAATGGTCAATCATCCATTAGC
>VSDK01021288.1:117166-157166 GCA_009767595.1 Symbiodinium kawagutii
AATAGTGGTTGATGATCCCAGGATGATTTGATGAGGATTTGCTGATGATGGTTGATGATCACTTCATGGTGATACAGGCGATACATGATGGCTCATGATAGCCAGTGATTACTTGATGACGGTTCGTGATAGCTGGTTACTATAGTGATGAATTGCTGATGATCGTTGATAGTGGTTCATAGCACATACCTTAAATATATGATAGTAAATTCAAACGAGGAAAGAAATAAGAACACTTCCAAGGAATGCACCGACTACATAGGTTTATATTGCGGGCATCTCCAACTTGCAGTGGTACACCCCCCCATCCAAGCTATCCTCTAACAAGGAAAACCACACGCTGTGTCCAAAAACTCTACCGTTTGGATCCCACTGGAGACTGAAGAGTAGCATTCCCATCATACAAGTAGTTTTGGCTTTCATACAAACAGCCTTGCACATGAGTTTCTACTACCATTAGCCCCTGAGCATCACTGAATCCTTGGCTTTTCAAGCAGTGATATGCTTGGTCCTGCTTGGTTCCTAAAATGAGGCCAATGAACCCCAAATGCTTGGTGTTCCTGACCTGTCAAACATCATTGTGATTGCTGGACTGTGTGGGGCAAACACCAGTGGCGCATATACCCGCATAAACCCACATTGAAAGTGTCTTCCATTGCAGTCCATCTTTTCATATCCCGAACATGAAGAGAACAAGTCCCTCAATTCCCAATCCAAGGATCACAAGCCACTTGGTCTCTCACTAACACTTACTATGACTTTTTTGATCATCACCAAGTGGCTGTGGGTCAAAACCCTTTGGACCACTGGTTCCCCCATCATGAATCATTAACCGTTGTTTTCCCTCATCATTGTTGATAAATCCTCCATTATATAGTTGGTTGGTCAACTGCTTGACCCAGCTCCCCAAGTCATCCGTCACCGGCCGCTACAGGGTGCGCCGCTTTTTTCACAGCGTGGTCTTGGCCCAACTCGCGAGGTTGGAGCCGGGGGAGCTGTGGAGGTTGTAGGCGAAGACCACACGATGCCGGGGCCCCTGGTGCGGCGCGACCCCGTGCACCAACCAGGAGGGAAAGACCAAGGACATGCCCGTCTTGGCGTGCGAATAAGCCTAGGCCGGCAAACACAGCGCCATGGTTCCTCGGATTTCGACCATGCAAATTTCAATGTCTGATTTACATGCAAGTGGAACTGTTTGTATAAACTAAGGATCTATCTTTGTATATTTGTTGGAGCATTCATATTCAACAAATATTTTGATGTACATGTTACTATACATTGGAATTATGTTGCATACAGGTAACAAATCACAATATCACATGAATTGTGGGGTGGACTGAATTGACTCAGCTTGAAGCAGGAGGCATATCCCCCTCAACCAGTATTATTCCGCTATTGTAACTCCTTTTATCAACCACTGGTTGTGAATGTTTATCCATGTCTATCCATCAACCATTTCTACATGAGCGACCTTTCCGAGATTTCATCAACCCTCATCATGATTTGTTTACACCAACAACCATTCTTAAACATACTCTAACTTCAGGCAACTCCGCACATGATCGACTGATATATGTAGGGGACTGATATATGGAGGTTTCTCAACAATGGGGGTACCCCCTCAAGTTCTCATCCAACGTGAGTCATTTAACAGTTACCCTGAGAAATTTCCCAGGGCTGGACCAACCCTTCCCTTGGAACGACGGGGGGGATCCCGGTGCCGGTCCCTCCAAGGTTCCAAGCGATGGAAGGGCGCCATGGGCTCCGGCGCCGCATGGCTGGCGCTGGCGTAGCGGAAGGCGTTGACTCCCCTGGGATCCGCAAAGACCGTGGGGGTGCGCTCTGCCAGGTGGTCGCCCCCGGCGTCCGCGTAGAAGACGCCACTCACCAAGGACAGGGGGTGGTCATGGAAGGCCAAACCAAAGGACCTGGGGACTGGATGGGACTGGGGGTGGATTTGATGAGGTACTGATGAGGAACTATGGTGAGTTAACTTTGAGAAGGCTGAGAGATGGTGAGGAATGGTGACTTTTAGCTGGATCTAAGGAAATGTTGATGGCGATATAATATATGGCTTTTGTGGTGACTGATGACTTTTTATGGTGAGTGAACTTTGAGGGACTGGGAGATGGTGGATTTGACGAGTTACTGATGTAGCTTGGGAGTCGGGGAGTCGCTGATGAGTGTGTTGCTTGATGGTGCGTCGGGAGTTATTGGTGCGACAAATGATGCGACTAATTGTGCGACTAGGGACGCTTGGCCATAACGAGCGATAAGCACATATTCTTGTCACTGATTGTTGCTTATCCCTCACAATCCCTCATTATGATGATGAATTGTGATGGTGCGCTGGTGATTTATCGACATGAAGAAGCCCTTTTTCTTGCCAACTTGGGGCCAATCAATTGGGCGACAACTGATAGTTCCCACATTGCTCTTGGTGCGGCGAAATGGAGACACGACTACTCCCCAGCATCGTGCGAGCGACTTTGGGATGGCTGACTCATTTCTTTCCTCCAGCGGTGCTGACTTCTGTGATGTCGAATTCAATTGACACACCTCAAAAGATTTCCCCCTATTCCAAAAAATCCATTCGTGTTAAGAGAGCACTTTTCCTGACAATCAACAACTGGCAACAAATAACCATAGTCGACCAACCAAGTCCATATTATATTCCCCAACCATTTCTATAGTAATAAGTTCAACATAAACCAATCAACAACCAAGCAACATCACAGCTCATCCAACCCCTGGATGACCTCCGTAGCTCCGTCGTTCACCGCCGAGGAGCGGATCGCTGGGTGCGCGGTTGGGCGACGTCACCGATGCCCAGATGGACAGCTCCAGGTGCCCCATCTCCGAGGTGGACAGGCTGCTGCTGTAGAGCTCCTGCCTTATGGCAGGGCATGGCATTGGCATTGCATGGCATGGCATGGGGATAGATATAATATAGTGGTTTTATAGCTAATGAAATAGGAAATTATCATGGTGAATGATGATTTAATGATGATCATGTTGGATACATGGCATGGATACATATGGATTGAGTGGTTTTAGAAGGGATAACAGCGTGGTTTATAGTAGGGGATAACAAGCAACAATGATGGTTCAACAACTACCAACTATAGTTTTCTTCTACTAGGATCTTTGGCACTTATCGAGGTCGAATTATGACTGTAAATAGTCATTGATTATTCATTCATCCATTGTTGGATCATTTCTAGGTAACCCCAAAGCTATGCTATCCATGATTAAACATTGTAGGATTTCGGGGTGTTTCTCAAAATAGGGAACCCCAAAAATGGATGGTTTGTTACAAATAATGATTCAGAAAGGATGATAACTTGAGGTATCCTATTCTGAGAAATGTAACATGTATTTAATTATATACAAAAAACAGTAGATATATACATAGTGTTCTCTTCAAATCATTTGTTCATCATGTTTTATCAGTGTTTATCATTGAAAACATGCTATGTACCCTGTAGAATTGGTCCTTGCTCATGAATGTCATGGATATTCCGTTACGCATCTATACATACATGGACCTATACCCCTTGCACTATGTTGCATCCAATGGTAGGGATTGAGGTCCATGATAATATTAGATTGAGTATTGGTATATCATTGGTACTACCGTATGTATTATGTATAATTAAAAACAATTCTACATTGCTAGCCACCATCATTCCTCATAGTCTCAGGAGAAGTGGATCATGTGACTGTCATTCGTCAAAGGATCAAAAGTTGCGGTAACTAGGCAAATGCACAATGAAGTATGATCCAATCACTTTTTTATTGGGGTAACTAGGAATTGGGGTAACATGTAACAACGATCCATTGGGGTGACTAGGCAAATTGCGGTGTATAATGGCAGATCCACAATAGCATATAACCCCACCCATATTTGACGTCAACTCTCAGCGGCTTGGTGAGCAACTGATGTCGATTCACTGCTGGACCTACCCGTCTTCCGAAACCCCTCATCTTGACATCCAGCTGCAGGTATTCCACACAGCACATCTTCACCAATGCCTTCAGCTCAGCAAAGAATGAGTCACCGTAGAGTTCCGGCCACAAAGCTTGGCCTTCTGCGTCCATTTGCTCTGAATGGTGCGTGAGTTGCCAAGAGAAGAAGGCGTTGTTCACCTGGCCATCTCTAAGTGCACATGCGAGAATCAATCTGAACCAAAGTTCATTGCAAGGGTGGCTAATAGTGGTGGTTAATAGTGGGTGAAAATGGCTCATAATGGCTAGTAAACGCCAATTTATTTAATCATTATGGAATTATGGTTAATAATTGCTAATTGGTTCATTATTGCTGCTAATGGTTCATAAGGGCTCATACCGGTTGATCATGGCTTATCCCATCTGAGGGGAACAAACAGGGACTCAAATGAAGTCGAAAGTTGCGACTCGCGCCGAGCTCAGTAACCTTGTTCAACCACCAGTAAGCATCACCTTGGTCAAACATCATTGACCATCACCATCATTTAGCATCACTAAGCATCATGGAGCATCATTCACCATTTCCAAAACAGTAATCTGTTTTTAAATTCACCATCCTTAACTATGACAATCATCATCATCATCATCAACATCATCATCATCATCAACATCATCATCATCATCATCATCATCATCATCATCATCATCATCATCATCAACACCACCAACACCACCACCATCACCATCATCATCATCATCATCATCATCATCATCAAACACCCTTCACCACCATCATCATCATCATCATCATCATCAAACACCCTTCACCATTCTCACTGACGACCTCATCGAAATGGTATAACTCCGACCTCATCGGGTCGATCTGGGTCTGCGAAGCCAGCGTCTTTAAACTCCTCGCAAGGGGGCCCCCATCCGCCTGCTTGGAACATGTTTAGCCCCTGGTTGGATGAGTGTTTAACCATCCAAACGAATGGTGCAAACATGAAACATTGATTTACCATGTAAACCAGTGAAGTTTATTGCTATACTGATTCACCCCTATAAATCCCCCTATAAACCATTATAAACCCCTATTCTTGATGGCTATAAACTTCAAAAAGCCATCATTCGAACTGACCTCAGCACACCGGGTTTAGCACGCTCCTCGTACTTGTCCAGCACAATGGAGGTCAAACGACGACAAAGCCTGCAGCCACGCCCCTGCCATGAAAATTTCTCACGAAGATCTGTGGCCATGATGTAGGTGGGGAAGATCTGCCAAATGCTCCTGCACGAAGATCGGCCGGTTCCGGTGGCGGCTGGGGGGTGTCGGCTGTTGTAGGTATCAAGATATAATGTGTTTCTCAAGCTATTGGGTACCGCCAAAATCATCCATTATTAACCATCTTTAATAATAAACCAAGCATTTTTGGGGTCCCCTATTTTGAGAAACACCCATATGAGTCTTTCTCAAGCTATTGGGTACCCCAAAAATAGAAGCTTTCTTGCTATGAATGATTCATATAAAGTATAAAAAGGATGATTCCGGGGTACCCCTTTTTTTGAGAAACCACCATCTGATTGATGTTTTAATAGATCTCAATGAATACACATTCATTCAACAACGTTTTTTTGCGGGGGGAAAGCGTCTGAGGGGTATACTCTTGGTGAATGACATAGTGATCTATTTGGCCCAGAACTCTTTCACCGATCCTCTTTTCGTCCACATCCGATGGATTGAAGGTCTCTGCGTGATGGTCTGAGACTTTTCTCCACAGGCCTTTGGCAAAGCCCAAGTGCAAATACTTCAACCAACCTCAGACATTGTGATGTTTTTCAACTGTCGGAACATGGCGGTTAGAGTACCGCTGTACCTCTGGCTGCGAATCCAAAAAGTAACATCACTCGTCTTGCTGACGTGATGTCAATAGCCATTTGTGGTAGGTTATCTAAAAATATGGTTCTCACTGACCAATACCCATCTGTTGACAAGTATCCATCATTAGTAACTAAATCCCAAACTGTTAAGCCAACAAGTACATACACATATTGAAATAACGTAATATATATATATATATACATAGAAATAGCCTATCTTCTATCTAAATTCCAAAGTTCTACTGCTGAGCCAATGTCGGGAGTCCCTTTGTGTTCTCTGGGCGCAGGAGATCTAATGAAAACATCGGATTCCGAACCAGGTGCAGCACCCGCTTCAGATGTCTGTCAGGACCAGCCCGTGGTTCCGGGGAGTAGCCGGGCGGGTGGGTCCTGGCTCAACCCCCATGGAAATATATTGCAATTGATACGCCTGTCAACCATCCATTTCCATAGGGAAAATCGTCAATAAAATATTTAAATATTTTAAATACCCCATTCATTAACAATTACATTTGGGAAAATCGTCAAAATCTTTAAAGACCACCAGCCAGCAGACAGGAGTCCAAGTCTTACAATCCACAAATCGAAATCATCCACAAATCGTCCAGGAATCATCAACAAAACCAGCAGCTCAGCTCAATCGGAAGAAATTTTGGCACAGCTCCCAACCAACGACCTCGGGTTGCGCCCAGCAGCTCTGCTGAAATTCCGCCAGCTCTTTAGTGGAACGGTTGGTCCAGGGGCCGCCATGTGACTCCATCCACCTCCGCTGCTGCTTGGCATCACAGAGCCGATCCTCGAAGGGACGATTGCCACAGCCCAAGGCCATAGCAGCATGTGACTGCGAAGCGAAGTCCTTCCAGGGGAGAAAAAAAACATGGAAGGACTCATGGGTTGAGTGGGGACTTAAGTAGGGTCATATGTAAGTGGGTTTTAAGATACATGGATACTGATGGGAGATTCTACGGATAAGTATTTTGCGTTGAAGGATAGTTAGATGGGTCAAGACAACTTATCATAGTGATTTCTGGAGAAAGAAACCTGCAAAAAAGGTTGATAAGGCTTGCTTAAGATTGGGAACGGACACTCTCAATCGCAATGGCTGGTTTGGAGTGGACGTCCCTTCTTGTGAATGTTCATCGTTAAATATCAAGATAGGTCTACCACAGCCGAGTGTGGTACGGATAACAAAATGACTGTAGTAAAGCAGCCCAACTTTGTGATCATTACGAGGTTTACCAACAGCCATAATATACACACTACATTGTCAACCAAACAGCAAAGCTCTTTGACCGCTCCCAAATTGTTAGCCCAAAGTATTTTCCAGTGTCAGTGCCTTCGCATTTCCCAAATCGAACTCAACAGCAAATCATCAACATCAAAAAACAACATCCAAAATCCTCAACAAATCTCATCAAACAACTAATAACAGCCCAGCAAATCAAAAATCATCCAAACTCAACGGCTTTGTCATCCAACAACTTCAATCAAAACCCATCCAACCAACCCATCCAACCATCCTCCCCCCCACCAGCCCTCGCTGCTGCGCGGCGGTTCCGCGTCGCGTCGGTTCCGGCGCCGGTGCCTCGTTGTCGAAGGGCGTCCCCCGGCTGCGTTGGTCCAAGCGACTCAGCAGCCGCGCCACGTGAGCGAAGCCCTGGCTCAACTCCGAACCGCGGCCTGGAGACGCGCTGGTGGCTGCACAGGGCGGTTCGTTCAGATGGCTTAAGGGTGGCTAAGAACAGGTGAATTGATGGTGAATTGATGGTGAAATGATGGTGGAATGATGGTGGAATGATGGTGGCTAATAATAGGGGATGACAACTAATGATTAGATTGGGGATATGTACGAGTAGCAACGATATTAGGCTATGGGTCAATGAAATGATGGTGGTGGTGAAAACATGGGGAAATGGTGGCTGTCTGGTGGTAACAGGTTCTCTCTGTGGTGATTCATATGGTAGTCTTGCAGTAATTGGCGTTACACTCTGGGAAACACTAGTATGGTTGATTTTCCACTGGTTAAACATTACCAACCCGTACCAACCATTGTAACACATCATAACCACGCGTCATTATCCATTGTCAACCACTGATATGCTATTGTCCATGATCTTCGATTTATCCGACAAAAGCAATCATCCATGATCAACCGTCTTTATCATTACAATCAACAATCATGAACACCCCTTACAATCAACCATCATCAACATTAGCAACCACTAGTTACATATTACGATCAAGGTGATCAACCACTAATTATGACATATCATAACCCATCATATTACCATTATCAACCACATATATGTATATATAAATAAAGATGAATACAGTATATTCGATATATAGTATATATAAATCATAAAACGTAATTCAATATAAACATTTACCTGTCTATCATCCACTGTCAACCACTAATCACCCTTGCGCTTCCCTAGCTCTCGTCCTTGCGATGCTTCAGCCGCCAACTGCAAGCCAGCGATCAGCTGGTTCACCACCTGGCGCTGACATCACCCCGTCGAGGCTTAGCTGGTGATGGTTCATCAATGGCTGATGATGATGAGGATGAGGATGATGATGAGGAGGATGAGGAGGATGAGGATGATGATGAGGATGAGGAGGATGAGGAGGATGAGGATGATGATGAGGATGAGGAGGATGAGGAGGATGAGGATGATGATGAGGATGAGGAGGATGAGGAGGATGAGGATGATGATGAGGATGAGGAGGATGAGGAGGATGATGATGAGGAGGAGGATGAGTTGATGGCAAACTGACATTTACATGATGGTTGAATGAGGATCAATGATGGTTGTCAATTGCTGACTAATGGCCGACAAATTGTTCATAGCGGTAAAAAATATGGTTCGTAACCGTGGTTAATGATGGTTCCTTTAGGGAGGTATCACAATTGTCACCAACAAGAACGATAAAATCAATCAATACGATTTATACTGATTAGACATGATGGACAATGATTGTTTGATGGCCAGTGATGCTTTGTGATGGCTCACGGCGACTCAACAATCAAGCTTGATGGGCATTGATTGATTGCACTATACTTCTCAGGCGTTTCCATTGCCACAACCGGTCCATAAGATGAGCAGAAACAAAATGGGTGTTTCTCAAACTAGGGTACCCCAGTTATCATCCAATTTTTATCATTGATGCCATAATCCAACCATTTTGGGGGTACCCCTATTTTAAGAAACCACCACATCAAAGACATAAAAATCAAAAACACATTGCAAACATGATCCATGCTTTACATTTGCCACAAAGATTTGTCATGAGCATGAAATACACCTTGATTTCATAAATGTACTTATATGTGGTTGCCCATGTTGCAAATAAATCACCAATAGGCAACATACAGTAAATACCATTGTGCCACCGCACCATTGTCATAATAAGCAATAAACATCAATAACCAATTCCCTTGATCTCTGCCCAACGCGCATCTTAGACCGGGAGAAACCTGTGCCACTGCGATGCATAATCCCGTTCGCAAAATAACAACCACGGCCCTCAGAGCAGAATTTCAACACAATGCACTGTTAACAAAAAGACACCGCAACCGTAAAATATCACAGTTACCATGAAACAGTAGGCAACCAGCTGGCTTCTTCCAGCTAGTTGCGATGGTGGCACGTCATGTGCTGTCTCCCCATGGGAGACCTCTTCAAAACCGAAAGGAATGACGCTGCTAATCGTAATTGGGGGAAGGACAACAAACCAGCCAACAAGCCAAGCAATGATGACAGTTGGTTGGTGACAGTTGGCTAATTGGCTTGTTGGCTGGTTGGCTGTTGGCTGGTTACTGATGATGATGATGATTACTGATGCTGAATTGGCTTGTGGGCTGGTTGGTGACACTTAATAATGCTTAATTGACGGTCAACTAACCAGCCAACAAGCCAATACATGGTTGATGACAGTGAATGATGGTTAATTGATGCTTGCTGTTGCTTTTGATCATAATTAGATGGCTCAACCACTATGATCAAAATCAACCATCAATTAATCAATCATAGTTGTTCAACCATCAAATACTCATTGAGATTCAACCATTGAATCTCCAGCCCCAGATGCTTAATCACTGAATCTCCAACGTCCCCAGGGACCTCATAAATCAGGTGATATTCCTCCACCGCATCGCCTGGCAATTGGTGCCGCGGTGCTTTCCGACGGCGTGGTGGAACAAATGGGATCAGGAACCAAAGTACACTACTATCATAAACCGACTATACACGCAATTCACATTGATTAATCATGACTTGTCTTCACTTTGATTGGATTAACCATAATAACCATAACTACTGTTTAAACACTGTCTAAAAAAAAGGTGCGAATGCTGAATCATCAAATGCCATCATAACTTGTTTCAATTCGTAACCGAGTGACGATTACACATCATCAAACATCAAGCCGTCGGTCCATGTCACATCCAGCACAACAGGTTGAAGGTGGAACAGTGTGCCTCGTACGGCCATGGGGGGTTCGCCCATCCCCAGCATTTGTGATAGCTAAATCCTTGTCGGAACGGTTTATACATGCAAACAATCATGGTTGAAATGGATGATAATGTATGTATATAAACATCTATCTATATATGAATAGTAAAAACAAAATAAATAAATAAACAAATAAATAAGTAAATAAATTATAAATAAACATATATATATACATAAATAACATTAAATACAATAATTATAGATATAAATATATCTTGCCTAGCAAAAGAATCTTGCCTAAAAACGGTAACTCTTAGAATCCTTCCAAATCATGGAAGTATTTTCAAGTATTTGGAAGTATTTGGAGCATATGGAAGTCTCTGGAAGTGACCTTTTAAGTAGTGGCGCAGGGCTTCTAAATGAATATAGTTGTAAGTTACAAGAACACCGCTGATCATGTTCACAATATAATGATTAGATATTGCATACAAAAATTAACCGACATATTTGATGGCAATGAGCATTGTATATTACCACTGGACTGTCGTAACTAAACAGCATTACATATATAGAGTAATTTGACGATATTGAATAGTCTTGCTTGCCACATGGTGGTTATTACTCATGGTGCAATGAAATATGGTATGACAATAGGATCATTCACTGCCAGCATAGCCACTAGATTTTGTCGTTAGGGTAAGTCATGGGATTTTATTGGTGTATATTCAAAAAAACATATGTACAGAAGTCTTGAAAACAGAACCATAGAACTGGAATGCGATGTTCTTCCCACTGTCAACCAACCATCAAGCAAACGGACCAATTCATCAACAATGATCCACCACTCGGGAGCAAATCACTAGCGATGTTTGATTCTTGTTACCAGTACTGTTGGATATCAGTGATACCAGTATCAAGTATCATCAACACTTGCCAAACATTATGGGCAATGTGAAAGCCGCTTGATCAGTTCTTCAGTATCATCAACAAAAGCTAGACATTGGTGGTACTCACCATGGATAATCAAAGAGTCGTCTTTATCCATCATTAAGTACCAAGTAGCATTAGTAGCCACTAGCAACCATTTGTAACTGTGAGTCACCATGAGTAATCACTATCAAATAATCATCACTAGTCATTGAGTATTGTCAATTTGGTAGCAAGCATCCAGCATCATTGGTAACTAGTACTAAGTATCAATGTAACCATCTTACCATCATTGTTATTGTTACCATATCATTATAATTGTCAACCATCATTGGTAACCATTGTAAACCATCAATCATCATTAGTATTTATTAGTAACCATTAGTATTGAGGAACCACCATTGAATAATCATATCAACCATGATTGGTGACCCTTGTAAACCATCATTGCTAAACTTTGCTCGCCACCATGAACCCGCTATTTACCCAGCAGCCGCTTCCCCTTGGCTTCGCGGCGCGGACGGACTTTCGTACCCTACCTGTCCGTGCAGCTTCAAGTCGGTGCGCTGCCATCTTCAAATAGACCTGGATGGGTACAATCTGCGCAGCTGTGGAAAACGGTTGATGATACCATTTATACCGGGTTATCTTCAAATCTACCACTTGTACCGGGCTTTCCAGAGTGTAAGTGGATGATGAAATGCTGATTCAAAATGGTGATTCTAGAAAATCCATGGTTTACCTCTGGAAATGATGTTTTTTTAAGCTTCCAGCTTGGTTTACCACTTGTAAGTGGATGCTGAATCACTCCGAGTAGTGCTGGAGCAATGCTTAGTTGCTTGTTCATGTTGGTTAGCTGATTTCTAATCATGGCTAAAGACATGATTTCTCATTGACATGAAAAACCCAACAGCCAAGGGTTTAAAGGCGATGGTGTTTGCCTGTTGCTGATGCTTACCATACCAGTCTAGTAATGTTCAGTATGGTAATGGTCAAGGTCAGGGCGGTACTTCCGATGCTTTCCCTGATTCGCACCTGGGAGTTGAGATCCTGATTCGGCGTATTCCCAGGTCATGATTGGCATAAGCAATAGGAAGCCATCTATAGTGGACACCCCAAAGTACACTAAAGAACTATTGCATACATTGATACGCCAAGTTCTTGTCTGCACTTCAAAAATTAGTAATATCATATCATGTAATATCAATACAATACACATATTGAAATGTACTATATGTAAATATATATATATATATATAAATATTATAAATATATTATATCATTCCACCTCCCCGTCATTCATAGATTCACATAGCAACCATCCACACCGCCCCCCCGGTTAGGCCTGCCATCGCCGATGCGCTTCGCGACGCAGGAAGGCACTTTGATCCACGCGGCCAGCGGCTTCCGGAGGCTGGCAGGACCACGGCAGGACCAATGGAGCTTCAACGGTGATGCTGAGGTAGATTAGTGGTTACATGCCAGTTGAATGGTTAGTGGTCAATGATTCAACCAATTAGCGGTTAAAACTATGATTAGTGGTTGAAATGCAGCCAGCAATGAGACCAATTAGCGGTTAAAACTATGATTAGTGGTTGAATGGTTCGATGGTTGAATGGTTCGATGATGACCAACCAGCAATGAAACCATTAAACCATCGAATGGCCATCAAACCAATTTTTTGGCCAATAGCCACTTAGCCTTAATATATGGTTGAATGATTGGTCAATAAAGCTGGTCAATGATGGTTGGTTACTTGATGGCTCATGGTTAGATGATGGCTCTGGTTCCATGATCTTTATAAAAAGAAGTGATCATTAGTTGATGGCTAATAGAGGTTGATAAAAAAAACAATGAGTACATATACAAAGGTCAATGATTCAATGATGGATGATGGTTGCAGGGCTGGCCGTTTTGACAACCAAACTCGAGGTGGCAATAGTCGCATAGTTACAATCTCTATTTATTTGGACCCCATCTTGGGGTGAGATCAAGCCAGAATGGTAGCTGCTTGTGCGATATCCAGCAAAAATAATTAACAACAAATCATCGCCCCAGCTGAAAATCCTTGACTGGTTGGTTTTTGAACCACCCCTATGAAAAATATGCCTTTCAACCAATCAACTATTCGTTCATGCGTTCGGGAAGATAGAAAAGTCAGTCAAACTACCAACTAGTATTTGTTTCACCACTATTGTTCACGCAAAACTCGGACTGATCTCTCTCGCTCAAGGATCGTGCCCTTTGCCTGAAGACAGGTACACGACCCACTATGCACTCGAATTAAATTCTGACAAAAGAGAACATGCAAAGAAGGCCCAGTCACTTGGTCTTCTTGTTCTGTCTTCTATATCTCGAAACGGCATTGTAACGATGGTTATCATCCCCTATTATCAACCATTATTGACTGGTTATAACCCCTATAAAATCCCAATGCACAATTATGACATAAACATGATTGATTGGGTAAAAAATATACGATTATAACCATAGATGAAACCTGGTTATTATCCTTCTTAGTTACCTTGTACAAACCAGAGAATTTCCCTCCAAAACCACCAAGCAACTGATCCCAATGGCTTGAACCCACAATTGCTGGTTGTTATCCCCAATTATCAATCATCATTGACTGGTTCTAACCCCTATATAGATCATAATGGCTTGCACCATCTTGCACCCACCCCCGGGCCGAGAGCCCGGCTTCGGGTCGCCATTCTTTGGCTTTGGCAGCTTTGACCAAAGCAGCGACCTCTGCCGAGAGCCCGGTGTCCGCTTCGGAGCTTCCAGGGGCTTCGCCAGGCGCTTCGTTTGCCGCGCCAGCGTCCTGAAGTGGATGCGTAAAGGATTACCCTAGAAAATCCTATAAGTTGGGGTCTTTATCAGGGTATAATGGGGTAAATTAGATCTATCCAATAATTTTACAGTTGGCATGCAGTGTATAGAGTGCAGTTATCCTATCAAATGGTTAATTATGTGAAGGTGAAAGTTTTGTTCCCCCTTTGATTTTTGATCAGCGCTTTTTAGATGGTAAACTGATGAAGCATCTGTAAATGGTGGATTTTCTACACAATTAGGCGAGTATAACTGCCATAAAAAACATCCGTGCGCTCGATATCCCCAAGCAAAATCTGGCAAATACGAGTTTGTCACGAGGCTATCTGGTCTTGTCCATGAGGCACCTGTCAATGTTGTGATGCTGGTGGTGGGAGGGCATCAACCGCATTCATGGTGACCTGTCCATCCCGCCACTACCACCATCATCATCATCATCATCATCATCATCATCATCATCATCATCACCGTGGATCATTTTTCATATATTATCCATTATTTTCCAGACACGCTCTGCCATTCACAGCATTCCTGTCCATCACCAATACTATTAATTAATTCTCGTCAAGCACCAGCTTCAAGCTATCTATCATTATTTGCCATTAGGTTACTGGTTCTCAACCACCAGCGGTGACTAGTTGCTGATGGTTCATTTATGTTAACGTTCTATCTATTAGATGTCACACCTGTTTAACTTTAGCCTATTCTATCTGTTGACTACACACATTTCAATATTCCATGTGTTTGCTACTTGGTATACCGTTCTTAACCAACTGTCTGGTTAATATCCCAAATTCTAAATTCTGACCAAACTACCAATATTTCTATATCATAAGTGCCTCGTAGTAGAACATGTTTTACCCAACCATTCTTAACCAACCATATGCTAAGTAGCACATAGAACCAACCATGTGCTACTGTTGTAATGTAGCAACCAATAGTAGCTGCTTGGAAAAGTGCTACTGGTAAATAATCAACCAATAGCATATTGGTTCTGTTAACCAACCCTACTGTCTGGTCAGAACACCCCAGCTCCAATTCAGCTTCCACTTTTTTCCAGGACTGGATACCCCTTGCGCAGCTCATCGCTGAACCATGAACAACTACCATTCTTCACTATCAAAGCCATGAATTCTTCGTTTATGAACCAGTATTAGCCATCATTGTTGACCACTACAGACCATTGTTAAGATTAGAAGCCATCATTACCTTATTCCCTCAATCATTAGTATTTAATTCATTCTGAATCACTCTTCACCGTAACCTAAGCCCAGCTTCAACTTATTAATCATAACCTAGGCTGGTGCTGGGGCATATGTTGAAGCCTTGAAGTAGGGGGCCCCATGGGGGATGTTCCTTCCTCGGGGGGGTCGTTCTGTTCCAGGAGGTGTTCCGATCCATCTCCAATTAATTTGGAACCGCCAGAAACCATTCGTAACCACCAGTAACCATCAGAAACCATCAGCAATGCAACCATCAGAAACCATTCTCAACCGGTTCTTAATTGGCTATCAAATCATTAATGAGTGGTAGCCATCTTGGAAAATGAAACAATCAGAAATGATCAGAACTGATAACCATCAGGAGGTGTTCCGAATGATCCATATTCGTAACCAAGAGAAACGATCAATAATCCAAAAATATGCACCATCAATCATCATCAAAAACAATCAGAAACCATCAATGCAGAACCATCAGAAATCATTCTTGACCTGTTCTAACCATCATTAACCCAACTTCAGCAGTGACCTGTTCTAACCATCATTAACTCATGCAACTGAACCGCAGTTCTTAACCATTCTCAACCATCAGCAACTCCCTGAGCAACTGACCTGTCGGATAAGCCACCTTGCTGGCTAGCCAGTATCAACCCACCAATTAATTCATTCATGAATTATCATCAATAGTCATTCAATTAATTCATTATTAATGATGATAATTGGTGGGTTAATAATTATAGCCAGCATTATCCCACCAATAGTCATTCACCATCATTGATCAATCATCAATTATGATTCACCATCATTTTACCAACCACCACTCAAAAACAACTTAACCAACCAACCAACCACTGAACCATCACTTTTCCACTGAACCATCACTTTACCAATGAAGCATCACTGAACCATTTTCAACCATCTGAACCATCACTTAACCATCACTTTACCAACCAAGCAACCACTTAACAACCACTTAACCAACCAACCAACCAACCAACCAACCAACCAACCAACCAACCAACCAACCAACCAACCAACCAACCAACCAACCAACCAACCAACCAACCAACCACTGAACCATCACTTTTTTCCCACTTGGCCATCCACTTAACGACCACTTAACCAACCAACCATCACTGAACCATCACTTCTCACCCCCCATCTTCTCACCCTCCGAGCTTCAGCGAAGCCGTAGCTCTTCGCCAGTGCCGCGCTGGCACCGTCGATGGCCAAGCGCGCCGCGCCCGCGCCCGGCGGCAGCGCCGGCGCCGGCGGGGGGGGGGAAGGCAACGGGGACGGGACCGGCCTGGCGGGTTGGATGAGGCCCTGGATAGGGCCCTGGATGCTGGTTGGAGCTCAGTGAAGATGGTTGATGGTGGATTTTATGGTGGATTTCGTGGTGGATTTTATGGTGAATTCGTTGGTAAACTTCAAGAAGTGATTGGTTAATGATGGCTACTGCTAGTTGAAAATGATGGCTGATGGTGCGGAATGTTGGTGGCAAACTTCATGGTATCAGTGATGATCATGCTGCTTTTCTCATGGGGTCATGATGGTTGATGACGGTGAATCAACAGTTGATGATGATTAAGGATAGTGATTTAGTGATTTCATGATGAATTGATGGTGAACGTATAAAAGCAAATAATGGCAGAAAACCGTCGGTCCGTGGCAAAGACATTGCTAACAATGATCAAAAGTTCTTCATTGATCAGTGCTTCACCGTGGTGGCTTATAGATCCCTTGCTAAAAATATATTTTTAGTGGTTATATGGTAAATCAATCATATCCCAAAAACACTAAAAACCTAAGTTAGTGGGTATAAGCCATCCAGTCACCGTGGTGGTCAAGAACCCACCTTCATCATGGAGTGCCACTACACACACACTGACGTTAGAGTGAGACTTGACAGTCGTTCATGATAGTGACAGCTTCTGCTATGGCCAAAACATCAAAAACCGGTGATGACAGGGTTCCATCAAGAACCATTTTTTCACTGATAATGTTCATAACCATGAATAACCACTAGTAACCATTAATAACCATTGGTTAATAACCATTAATGACCAATATGGATCTATCAATGTTGACTACTTAAACTCTTCCGTGGGACATTGGGACACCCACAGCACTTAACCAGCATACAGGTGCAGCTTTCTTTTGCACATTGGTACCATAAACTAAGCTAGCTGCGCGGTTTTAATCGCACGAACCTGGAAGCTCAACATCATCATGCTTGAAACTGAACGAAGCATTTCTATGTTTTTTTTTTGACGGGTAAGCCACCACAAGAACTGGATCTAAATGGTAGATGCAAACCGTGGCTTACGCCACGTGATAAATGGTGCAGACCTTCAACTTCCGGGAGCTCAGGACTAGAGTATGGCCGTACCAAGTCACTGCCCGACTACTCTAGCAACTACCCCTCAACAAGAATAGGAATGGAGAAACACACTTCATTTAATAACCATGACTATGGTTCAGTAACTACTGTGAAATGATTAAGTAAACATCAATGATTAATTATGTTTGCTTTAGAAGCATACTTACAACTCCATGCCTTCACACTCACATGGTGGTTTCTCAAGTCATAGAGGACCCCTCAGTTATCATCCTTTATCATTTCAGTAATAAACCAACCATTTATAATCATTTTATGGTAAACAACCAACCATTTCAGGGGTTCTGAAGAGATAGTAAATGGTTGGTTTCTCAAAATGGTTGGTTTCAAAACTATAATCACTAGTAAAAAACCAACCATTTTTAGGACACTCCCATGACTTGAGCAAGCACCATGTAGTTGGTATATTCCCTATCTTCGGTTATTTTCCCCTTGTTAACAACCATTATTAACCATTACTAACCCATATGGCTTGAGAAACCACCATATGAGTGTATCATGAGCATTCATGAACCATTATTAACCCATGTTGAAGCAATTATTAGCACTTATTAGGTTAATGAACTTTAGTGATTAATTGTTTAAAATCGGTCAATAAATGGTTCATGATTAGTAATAAATAATCAGCAAAACATAGCAAACTATGTTGGTTATAATTCACATCACTATGCTTGCTATAATATAGAACTATAAACAAATTATTAGCCATTCATTCACCTGTCATTATCTACTAGCCATTATCATTATTAACCTTTCATTAACCTGTCATTAACCTTTCATCAATGAACCCACTATTAGCGGAGAATTAACCACTATTAACCTACTTAATTGATAAGGTTAACCATTAATGATCATTATGCCATTATCAACCCACTGTTAGCTCAGCATTCTACACCACTCTGCTTGGGCTCAGCTCGCGCCTCGCCACTGCGCCCGGCTCCACGAGTTCCGCTGCAAAGGTCCACTCGTCGGCAGCCGCTTTGAGCAGTGCGCCGGGCTCGGCGTGGGACCTGACGCGACGCGATGTCACGGGACAGGTTGACAGGTGGACAGGTGGATCATGCAAATTCATTTGTGGTTTATTGATGGTTTATTGGTGGTTTATGAATTGTTTTTCATGGTTTATTCGTGGTCTATTAATGGGTTTCGGTTTTATCTTAATAGTTTATCGATGGTTTAATGATGTTGTTTTTTTAAAGTACGTGCCTAAATGATGGAGTTCTCACTTTTTGATTATGATCACTTTTCTGCACTTCCCTTCACCTGCGATTGTTCGACTGGAGTTGTACACTAATGATGTATGCTCTACGGGCATCATTTGCAGCGATCGACCATCCGCCACAGCCATTTCTTTTGTTGGCAAGTAAAAACATACAGTTGTTCTAATGATGATGATTGTCCAACTATTCCCTAAGAGATGATATAATCCATAATTCTACACACCATGTAAAAGCAATTGTGATCATGGACTGGTATGCTTTCAGAAGTTTGAGAGCTCCAAGCTGATGGTGAATAGGTTACTGGTGATTGAGGATTGCTGGGTAGCGCAAGTAGATCCCTGGCTATTCTTTTCATATAGCGATAAAATGTATTGACATGTGTTAAACAAACCATTTTTGAGGTCCCCTATTTTGAGAAAGCACCATATGGTAAATCTCTCTATTACCAAACCAACCCAAATTTGGGTTGTGAATGTGTTTTTGTCAGCTAATGTTGACGATCACACAGTAATCTGTCCAAAGAACGTTGATGAGTCGTGTCTGCAAGCTCATTGTCAAATCCCCTTCACAACAGTGTCAAGTTTCGAGCTGGGGTACAGTAGCATACCAGATGGTTGCACTTGCAAGACCAATGCATCGAATGCAATCCTGATCCAATATTCAATCCCATCAAGATCCCAGTAGGGAATCTAGAATTGCCAGTCCAAGGAAAAGGGGAAAGGAAGAACTTCATCTCGAGTTGACTAAACTACACAACCATTGATTGGTCATCTTCCGGCTCATGGGTTTTGATTGCTTTCATGACCGGTCATCAACATGTTCAATATTTTCTTCAAAAACCAATCATGAAAGCAAACAAAAGCCATGGTTCCCCTATCATTAGCCATTGGTTCTCTATTATTGTTGGTTATTATCCCCCTTTATTGGTTAGTTAATGGCTTGACCCATAGCCATGTGATCGGCTTCTACCACCACGGCAAGCGTCCCCCAACGACGCTTGGGCGCCTGGCAAGTAAGACCAGCAACGTCACGTGTCCGCCCATCGCTCTGCATCGCCATGCCGCCGGTGCGAGCGGATTTGGTCACGGGTGCTGGCAGTTGCGGCTCAACAAAACGTCCTCTGACATCGCTGCTTTGACTGGGAAAGGTCACCAAAAACAACTTGGGAGGTAGATCAACCCAGTGAAAGGGTTTAACTTCGTGGTGAATTTTCATTTCTTAGCTCCCCGTATCAACTAGTGAAATCGTCGGCAAGTGCACTCATCGGATGTTTTGTCTCGTTATTTCTGGAGCCAGTTCGAGTTCATGACTGGTCCCATACTTCAACTGCATGGTATGAACAAGTGCGAAGACGTTTTGAACATCAAAATCAGCAGCTTTAGTACGTAAACCACCAAAAGCGGGGCCACCATATGCTTTCAGGGCACGCCCATCTAGAACACAAGCGGCAATGTATATCGAATGCTTTCATCATGATTGGAGAGCGAATGGCTGAAGAGTGCCACATAAATATTAATTATATAATATAGTATGACAAAATCATCTGGTTGGTGGTTTCAACCCCTGTGACAGGTATGAGTCAACCAACCAATTGTTAATCATTACAGTACTAGAGAAAATCAAACATGTCAATCAACCCACCAACCAGTCATACATCATGAATTTCCCTGCTATCTTCCCTAGTAGTGAGACATCCCAGCAGGGCCCGTCAAATGACCACTGCGGAGCTTGTGCAAAGGCTTGCCCGACTCGGGTTGACTAAGGAATGCTTGAGCCATCTTGGCGGGTCATAAAAATCAGCCTGGTGCCAGTGTCTCCATGTATCAACCGTGGAAGTCTCACAGCCTTGGACCCTGCATCAACAGCCGGTTGCCAAGCAAGGGCCAAGCAAGAGCAAGCAGCACCCGGAATCAGCTTCTGGCATTTTTTCTTGTCCCTTTGACTCTTGAAAATTAGGGATGTCAATATCTTGGTTTTGAAAAAAATGCTAATAATATTCATCTTTAACCCTAAGCTTCCAAAGGACGTTAAAATAACGTCCGTTGTAAGAAAGGCTATTAATCGCTCAAAGGCTATTAATTGCATAAATTCCAGCTTACTCTGTACTGCTCTCTTTTTTAATCTTCTCTCCTAGCCCTTGAGCTGCGTGATCACCAATCGGAACACACCTTATCGGTTCAACCTTCAACCATTGCAGGGCCCGGGCTGAAACCAGAAAACCAATGAGCGAAACGCAGAATATAGGCTGGAGAGAACACAATCGTTTTGAAAGTATTTTTTGATGTATTTTGGTGCCCAAATTCTACGGCAAAAAATCGTCTTTCTACGATAAAAAAGTACTTTCTACGGCAAAAAACGTCCGTTCCACGGTTTGTCTACGGTTTTGTCTTTAAAGATCTTTTTCACATCATTCAAATCAAGGAATTAAAAAAAACAATCTAAGTAACCAAATGCATCGTGGGATCACCTTTGCATCCTGATAGGTCCACCTATCTGGTTTGCCTATGGTTTGTCAAGTTCCAATCCAGAACACCTGAAGCTGGCCTGTGCTGAGCATGGCAGGGGATGGGGAGGGTTAGCAATTAATAGTCGTTGTCTGCAATTAATAGTCGTTGCTGCAAGGCCGTTAAATTAATAGTCGAGGAAGAACAGGGTTAATGGATCACATGATTTTTGACTGTCCATGCCTCTCCTCTGTTTACATGGGCCCTGACATGGGCACCGTGTCGCACCAAACCTGGGAACGTTCCCGGCAAGTCACGCATCAACCTGGGACACCGAAGAAGCGCAGCAGCCTGTGGCGCGAGCTCGTTGAAGCGACGCCGAAACCCATGGGGCAGTGGGAAAGCAAATGAGGGTCATTGTTTACATGAGTTTTTTACATATCTAGAAAACCATTGTTTTCATGAGGGTCATGATTCATGAAAACCATTTATGATTTATGGTGAATGATACATGAAGATCATTGTTTTCACGAGTTGTTTTACATTTCTAGAAAACCATGGTTTTCACGAGGGTCATGATTAATGACCGGCAATCATGGGTGAGAA
The DNA here is from genome assembly GCA_009767595.1 of Symbiodinium kawagutii. Taxonomy (NCBI): domain Eukaryota; class Dinophyceae; order Suessiales; family Symbiodiniaceae; genus Symbiodinium; species Symbiodinium kawagutii. Next base: position 139,097 of record VSDK01021288.1, read on the forward strand.
CAATTATAGTGATGAATATTGCTCTGGTTGAGAACGGTAAGATACTTCTGACAAAGAATGATCATTGATGGTCACTACTCGCTAACAACGGTTAATGGTGACTTGTAGTTGAAAATTCTTGATGATGCCTAGCAATGTCTACTAATGGCTAATAATGGTTCAGAATGGTTGAAAATCGTTTAGAATGGTCAAGCCTGGCTAAGAATGGTAAATCATGATTAGTTTAATGGCTAATGGTGGTCTATCATGGCTACAAGTAGTAAGATTGAGGCACATTAGCGAATGAAGTTTTTTCTGTCTCACACGCATGGGGTCGGGCACGCTCGCTGCCGCCTTCGGGCATGCGCAACACAACCAGCGCGTCGGTTTGGCTATTGGCAATGAATGGTTGAGGATCACTGGTTCAGGGCATGTCACACATGACACCACGGCTTGAGCCCACTGAGAGCCGTCGCAAGCTATTGCAGTTTTACACTGCAAAATGCTGTCTTACAAAATTTGAACAGACACGTGGGCAGGATGATATGATATAACCTTTAAAATTGTAGACCTGAGAACATATCCAGTTCACCTTTCAATTTTGCAAGGCAGCTTCATCGAAAGATGGCGTGTCCCACTTGCAATCCACCGCTTGAATGATTCATTGGGCTGCAATGATTCATAGTTCGTCAGGATACAGTCGAAACCAACAGTCTGGTGGACAGCATGCTGGGAATCACCGTATGTTCTAGCACAAAAGCAACAAAAGAAAAACTACTGGTCCAGGGAACCAGCGCCACAAGAGCGGAGACATGCACCTTTTTCAGTGCGACATGCACCAACAACAACGCTCAGAAAGGACCAACGTCGCCCATGTGAAACACTGCAGATCTTCTGGGAACCATGGATGGGAATCCTTGGTAGAAACATAGTTGATTGATTCAAAAGTGTTATAAACGTACGTTGAACCATCTATTCATTCATCAAGAACAATATCTGCTACTGTAATGGTTGGTTGACATTCTAAACCATTTAGAACAAACCAATGCTAAATTGTGCTTTTGCTTGTTGATGGAACATATTGCCACTATCGGTTGGTGAATATCACTCACAGTAACCATCCCTCCTGGTTGTGAATGCTTGGTTGAATTTGCGCGTGATCACCTTTGTTGTTTTCCATCGTTTTTTGCAGCAAGAACCAGCTGGTTCTTATGGAGAGGTTGCTTCTCTACCACTTGAAGGATCAACTTTACCAACCTTGAAGGTTGCTTATCAACCCCCAAGGATGTTTAAGGCTGGTTTTAAGGCTGATCGAATTCCAGGGTGGTATAGCTGATCCCAACCCTGAAGCTAAGAAACGCCGATGGCGGAAACACCGCTGGCGAGTCAGGGGGAGCAAGACGCTTCTTGGGGTTGCCCCCCTTGGCTCCAAATCGCTACCAACCATCAGCCAGGTTTTAGGAATAAATGATTCAACAAATGGCTATGGGTCAATACCAACCAACCAATTCCATGGGGGCTACAACCAACAATAACAGGGAAAAGAATGGTTAATAATGGGAAACCAGGGGTACGGGGTTTTGACCCACAGAGAAATGATTCTTTCATGAACAACAAAACAACCAAAGGAGTGACCCAACAAACCAGAAGTACCTGCCCCCTGTAACCTCATCTCATTCAATCTATTTAAACCTGTCTCTCTTTCAGATTCTCCACAGCTAGTGGCTTACTCGATTCATGATCGTGGCTTGGGATTGCAACACCACCAAGCCAACAGATCTCTCCTAACTCCGTTCTGCACATATCCTAGGTGTCAATCTCCAAGTGCCGTTGGTGCAATCGCAATAAATAAGATAACCGATTGGCAAACTTCGATCATTGTCCAAAGCTCAAACCTCGGCCAGCTGGACGACCGCGGCAGTCTACGCAGGAGATGTTCCACGTTTTCTCCCTTTGAAACAGGGGGATTACTCGGGGAACCGCATCCTTTCTAGGCCGGTAACAGTCGAGCAACCGCCATGAACCAGTACTTTGGGAAACAGCCGCCATCCTGGTTTTGAATGGCGTTGAGTTATTGCCAATGAGATCACATACAGTACCACAAATGTTCTGAGGGATTATCATAATTAATAGTCACGGGATGCTGATTCATCATGGATATATATATAGATATATGTATATCTTTAAAAAATAAATATATATATATATATGTATATATATATATGTATATATATATATATATATATATACGGATATATCTTTAAGGACCCAATCAGCACCATGTGTAAAATCCAGCCGCAAAACTGGATTCCATGTGAATGGGTTGTTCAGTACCTCTGGGAAAGCAAGCACCCCCAAAAGCCATAGACTGCCACATCAGGAAACCAACCGACCGAAACAACGATTATATACCCCCTGAAGCTTCAGAAGCACCCATGCACAAGAACCATTGGAGTCAACGTGAACCAGCAAGCACAGCCATGTTCTACCACTGCTGATCATGCTTGGAAAGAGCAGTAACTTGACCAAGGGAGATATGAGCCAGCAATAACCAGCTTAATGAACTGAGATGTGAACCAGCAGTGACTAATTTGGAAAAGTGTCCGAAATCACTAGACTTGTAAAACCACCAACCGTCCAGCCGTGATTTTCTCATAATTCCTGAGGTGACGTGAGCACTGAGCACCAAAAAGATCAACTATAAAATACAACCAACAAATAGTCCCTGACCGAGCGGCAACTTTCAACCATCAGTTCAGCTTCATAGCTTCAGTATTCTCTTGACAGGGGAATCAACCATCTGCAAGTCGATGACTTACCCGTTGATGGTCATGTTCCATGACTTTGTTGGATCACCAAAGGGTAAGTTCAAGGAATAATTTCACAACCATTCAACAAGCTTCGTCGAATGCATGACCACCAGCCCAAATGCACAATTCCCAAAGAGCCTGTAGCAATCCCCAGTTGGGTGAATGTTCTCTGCCTGGTGAATCTCTTGATGATTTCCCGTGGGCCTGGTTCATCCATGCCTTTGAGATGTCAACAAATGCACATTGCACCACATAAAAACGTCACTACTATTCCTTGTGACAAACAATCATCGTGCATTGCTTCTGATTTGACCGATTGGCCCAACTGCCAACATTCGCTCAACTGCCAACATTAGCTCATCAGCAATACCATAGTGACACCTCCAAATGAACATCTACAGATCATCTATATATCAGCCACCACGAGCTTGCGCGCGCAGCCCATGGCATGCTCCACTGCTGGGCACCCCCGCGACCTGTGACGCAATGACCTGCGGGGCACCTCATTGAAACCGAGACGTAACGCATCGTGAAACTTGGAAGAGCTCACTCCCACCTCGGCAGCGACGTCGCGAAAGGCAGTGCCAGCGGTTCGACAACAAACGAAGAATAGTTGGAAGTGGATTCATGATTTTCTTCATGCCAAGAAGAACAAAATCTGTAGAAAATCATTCATGATTCATGTTCATGAATAGATGCGTTGAAAAGAGACTTTAGGTATGGTGAGAACTCAGGGAATGAGCTCAAAAGCATCAATGTTGGGGGGTTTAGTGTACTGTTTCAAGAGTGGAAGCCAGTAAGCAGCTTTCAATGCAGGGTTATCGCTGGGAAAACGCATGTTTAGGTGGTCCATTGTGGGCGGAAAAACCCTGGGAAAAGATAGGTCTTACAGTATCCCCATCATATAGCTTCCAATTTGCTCTGCTTGACATCTCTTTCTCACACTGAACATCAAACTTGGGCATGTCACATGTGACCCTGGGACACCCATGTTTTTGCGAAGCATCTCAAGGTTCACCGCAAATTGCTTGGAAAGGCAGTGGGCCTCCCAGTGGTCCAGCGAGTGCCGGGCACTTGACAACAGCTCAACAACTGGGTGCCACAGCCGCTGAGGTTCCCCTGAGGCTCCCAGCCACAATGGCGATGCTTTGTGTCAGTTAGTTGTGATGCTGGTGTAAACAAAGGTGCATAATACCAGTTATCATCCTGACTGCCAAATTCAAACCTGTTCAAGGTCAGTCAAACAGTCAAACTATTGATTATGACAATCCGGCTATGTAGGCCAATATAAGAACAACAAATGACATTGACATCCAATTCAATCAACCCCCATGATGATCCCCAAAGAGTTTATCACATTCCTTGTGCCGCAACAAGGTTGCTACAACCTACCAAGCTCACGTGCTTGGACGCGGACCATTGTGTCCCTCTGTGTGCCCGACTCGATGGTAGCAGGAGGCTTAGAGGATACGTCATAGCAAACTCGGTTGATTCCCTTGACCTGTGCCGGTGCCAGTGGCTCCCAGTGGCTAGTTCAACCGCCTCTTGGAAGGCCCAAAAACCATCGACGGTGAGAGCTTCACTGGTGAAGCAGAGCTGAATCAGGTTGAGGGGTGCCAGCTGCTCAGCAAGAAAAGGGATGGGCCAACGACCAGTGCCCCATGGCAAATAGATTCAAATATGGCCTAAGCTTTGACAAAAAAGGTGTGTGGATCTGCATGAGAGTATGTTACGCGTACGGAGTGAAAGAGAGAAAGAACGACAAAAAAAGTAAAACAATCATCAGTGGTCGAAGCAAACTGTGGCAAAAACAATTTCGGAAACTGAGAATGACTTACGCACGTGAAACAAAGAACGAACATCTTGAGTTTGCTCGGCTTTCAACCCGGTCCCGAGAGCATGAGGCAACATGAGGCTCTGGGCCTACACTATCTGCAACTTGGGTTCTATTGTTGCCCGTTGGTCGACATACCGTTCTTCTGTTTCCATTGGTGTTGGTTCGTTAGAGCACTATTGTTGGTAGTTGTAGGTATTCCCACCAATTGCTCCTTTGTGGTCTATCTCCTTCGTTGTACATCCCCACAGGAATTTAATGTTCATGTTAGCTGGATACAACCTGTGATTCTTAAATGACGACTATGAGTGTATCAGCCCAGTTAGATATTGTAAAGTGTGAATTCATGTGCATATAGACAGTATCATAGTTAAATCAAAGCAAGTAAATCTAGCAATCTATGTGTATATAAATTATGTACGCATACATATGTTCATACGTCTATACATATATAGATCATTATAGATACAAACGCATTTTTTTGTGATTGTTTGTGACCTTTCTTAAGCGTTTGAGAAAACAACCCATGACAAATCATAATTTCCACATGCCGCTTTTAGGTAATTTGGGCTCAATGGCCCCTACATATGTCTGAGTCTAATATGCATTCAAAACGATTCAAATGCTCGACTGGCATTAGCAACCAGAAACCTCTAGTCACCAGAAGGGCAACCTTTCCACAATCTAGTGCCTCACAAGTTCTCTTGATTTCTCTTGGTTGACTTGGTTAACTTGCTATCTGGTGGAAAAATGGTAGTCAACCAACCAACCAACCATTTGTTAATACATTTGCGAAAATGCACGCCAATCAAACCACCAACCAGCTATATGGATCTATATATATATATACCATTCAAATACCATTTGTTCACCTGAAACTGGTGGACAACCAGCCACCAAGTAGCGATATGGTATGCCAGTTCAAGGGCAGACCTGCTTGTTGGGGCACCAGACATCACCAGGTTCAAGGCCGGCGCCTCGTTAATGATACGGTTGGAGATGCGGGCCAGCACATCATGTGGCATGTCATACCAGTCTGCCTGGGAGGGGGCACCAGGTCAGCTATATGCGGTTGGGGGTGGCCCCACATCTGCAAATATGGCCATGGGTCATTATTAACCAACCAATTTCATGTGGCTTAATAACCAACAACCACAAGAGAATCAATGGTTAATGATAGGGGAACAAGGGGTACAGGGTTTTGACCCACAGCCATATCACAAAAGGCTGGCCTTCCTTCAGCTGAACAGTTGTCACCTCCGCTCATCCGCTCGGAAGGTCATTAAGCGAAGGGCATTTTTTGGAGACCATTGATGAAACGATGCACGCAGCGTGCTCCAAATATGATCCGCAGCCTGAAACATGTTGACCAAATAGGATCATAAGGGCTGATTGATGGAACCCCCAACTGCCATGCAATTAGCATTTCAAAGATGGAACCTCCATATTTTCGAGTTGCACCGGTTCTGGACGCTCCAAGGGCTAAGCCAATAATGCAGCCTTTATACACAGGCCTGTTGCCACTGAGTAGGCTCGGATCAACCTTCGTTGATATCAAGGAGAGCGTGGCAACGTATATGGGAAGCTATCTGCCCCTGCCCAAATGAGAAGGTATAGCATTGCCAAGCCGTCCTTGAAACCGCCAGAACATGTCCTATGAGTTCACAAGTCGTAGGACTTGGTAATCTCATTCATTCCCTTCAACATTTGCGTTGGACACCTCGGGTTGTCCAAAAATGGTGGTCCCGTTAGTACCTACAAACCATCCAATCATAGCCAGCGTTAATAGGCAAACTGCGCCAAACCATTTATTGACAAACCCACATCTCGGTGTTTGCTACCCTCTCGTCACTGGTCCTAGCTTCGCCAAGCTGCCGTCATGAAATCTGTTGTGGTCACCGCTCTCAGAACGCAAACGTTCTCATAAGTCCTGCAAGGCGCATCACTGCCGCAGAAATGACAGGATTTCCGTCATTCTTCAGAGCTACAAAATGCCAACCCCCCCAGTGGTGCGATGGGCGTAACGGTGGTGTCACCTAGTCACGTAGCAGGGGTGCGGTCATGACGGTGGTCAACAAAATTGGGGGCATAGACATGGCAGGGGCAGGGTGAGACACAGAGTGTGATTCTGGTGATAACCACTGCTACCATCTGCCACCCAGTTGTTGAACTACTGATATCATTTTGAAAATTGGCAGTTCTTTCAAATGGTGGCTCTCCACATCTATGTAAGTTTAAGCCAGGGTATCTGATAATGGCTCTGATTATGTCGAAGTGTCTCTTTCAGGACACATTCATATTCAAAACAAAATGGCCGTGGGTCATACCTGGTACCCTCAACAAGCCACAAGTGACCAAACTGGTGAACTGTTGGAGTGCTCACCTAGCCTTCTATAGGTTGGTTCATGTTGACCCAACTCGCCATGTCTCCCAGTTGTCCCCCATAGTTGGATCACTTGGGCCATGCACAAGGGGTAGATACACCTAGGTGACACCAATATGTAGAAACACACAGTGGCCAAGGTAAAACTGGCGGTTCCATCATATGGCTGCGGGTCAGTTCACCCTGTACCCCTGGTTCTCCATCATAAACCATTGTCTTCCCCATTATTGTTGGTTATTATTCCCCACTATTGGTCGGTTGATATCGACCCCATAGCCATATGGACCCATTATCCTCGACAAACTCAATGGGCACGGCAACTCAGCGAACCAAGCAAACTTGCTTGGAGCCATGCTGCACGCTACGCCACGCTGCGTCCTGTGGTCACCCATGACACCCACTGAGCGCACCGTTGGGAGCAGAACCGCAAAGGCCTAGTCGGTGCGATTCGATTCCAACTTGGATTCGTGGTGGTCTGAGACTGCTGGGCAAAACTGATGGACTTATTCGAGACATGGTCACATGGCTGCTTCGCAAAATAGGGGGCTCTCAACCATCCACTTTATTAACCATTTATAGTAATAAACCATAATAAGCCAACAATTTTTCGGGTCCCTATTTTAAGAACCCACCGTATCAACCAATCTTAGATGGGGGGTTTCTCAAAACAGGAGTACTCACCAATGGTTGGTTTATTGCTAAAATGAAAGAAACCACCATATCAACGATATTAATAGCATGGACCTGGACATAGACCTAAAAGTACTGTGTTGTATCATTAGTCATGATAGTTCTTGTTGTACCTGCTTAGAAGAATTCCCTGGCCATGATCTTTGCAGATGTGCTTCCGATTTTGTCATCGAATTCCGTACGGTATCATATCCATCATTAGCCACCAGACCAGTTTGCTGGATAACTATATATCTACTGCTGGATTCTTTCGGGTCACTCAACCCAGCCATGACATTGGATGCCTTCGCCAGCAATGCACATTCGACCTGTTGCCATCCCTGCCCAGAAAGAAACACAAAAAAAAAACAATCCTTCCCTGTCACAAATTGTCAACCCCGAAACAAATATGTAAAAAACAAAAACAACAAGGTTAATTTCATTGTATCAACCCAAAGCTGATCAATGTCTTTGCAGCATGGCTGCAGCAGCTGAGCTAAAGGTATATCCTACACGTCAATTCCTACAAATGTAGGTATTTCATTGTATGATTTATTTCTGTATACGTACTTAAAAAAAACATATATATATACCAGTTTTAAATCATTCAAATGCATACATGTGCTAATTACCACTATTAACCAATATTGATCAAATTCAATATGAATACATGTATCAATCAGCTCCTGATCATTGCCAAAGGTGGCTGTTCCGGCAATGTCTTGCCTGACCGATCTTGTCATAGTGCCCTGTCTTTCGCAGCTCCTGACCGTGATCACGGAGAGGTGCGGCCCCCAGGTGTGAGCGAATGGTAGATATAACTAGTTTGTTAAGTGGCTTACCAACACTACTAGGGGCTTGCCTACACTACTAGGCTGTTAGATAGAATTAGTTGGCTTGTTAACGTTTGATCGTCGTGATGATGCTTCAACAGGCTGATGGTTGCAAGGGTTGATCAAGGTTCACGGGGGTTCACAAAGGGTACATGGGATAAGTCGACATGGGTTGACAGTTGTATCTACTGGATCCAGCGTTCAGGGGAGCATCAAGCATGTGATGTGGCAGCATGATGTACATCTACACACGTATACATGTACATGTTTAGAATCCTAAAAACAAAGTAATAGACATATTGAATACATACACATACGTACATATACATAAGATATACATACATACATACATACATACATACATACATACATACATACATACATACATACATACATACATACATACATACATACATACATACATATACATACATACATACATTCATACATACATACATACATACCTACATACACATCTAGAGATATTGATACACATATTCTAGATATATTGCTCTACATATCATATCAGCCATCATCATTTAGTCCTGCAAGCCTCTCCCGCATTCGTTGAAGCCCAGGATTTGCGCCCGGACCTCGATGTAGATGTCATCTGCCAAGGACAACGTGTCTGCGCTCTCCTTGGTCACCTGGGACAGCGGTGCAGCAGCGGGCTTCGAACTCGATCGCACCAGGGAACTCGGGACGCACCGATCTGGCGGTTGAAGTTACAACCAGTCCCCAAATAGATGAAATCAAGGGAACATCCACAGGTTCCAATCAGAGATCATCATGGATCTAGTAGGCACATTGGATTTCACTGGGTTAATGTTGGTTTCTGAGACTTGTATCTACCTGTTGGTTTCATGCCTATTTTCACTACTTTAGGGGGGGTTACACTAATCAGAAACCAACATTAACCACGTTGAAATTCATTCCCAGGTTTGGTCAAATATCGACAAATGTGTTTGAAACTACCAACCGGTGTATGACCACTTGGTGAAAATCATGTCCTCTTAATTGGTGTTAAGGTGTTTCCACGAAGTTCCGCTTGGTACCCATTAGACCTGTGTTGGACTGACGCCCGTTTGGATCATAGCCGTATCCGCACGAAATATATCAAGCCACATAAAATGGCAATCCATGATATTCCCATGCACTCCATACCTCCCCTCCTGCATACTAAGTGTAACATCATCAACTCTACTAAGTGGACCCTCAACCAGTGGAAAGCTGATATGACAAAGTTTAGGTGGGGTTATTTCTACTGAGGTCATCACTCAGGATAAACGTGTTTGCGGCCCACCTTCTGGCACCCAACGAAGACAGTATCAGCTGGGAGTATCCAAACAACATAATCTTCAAGCTGTGGGTAGTCTGCTGATAGTGTCCTAGATGGGTCAATTTCAAATGTGCAAGCATTTATGGAGCTAGCTGGTTACGTAGATACATCTACGTATGCGTTTTCCTGCGATGCTACTCTTGCCCAGCACGGTTCATTCCGATGGTTCTCATAGTTTCAACTATAACCAGCTTAATGACCATCGAATATAGTATATATATATATACATATTTCCTGACCATAGCTCAATTCTCACGAAGTGACCAACCAATCATTCAGACGATGGTAAACCACATGTGTGACCGAAAAAGGCTCTTGTCATTTGACTTGAGTTCGAGGTTCGGCCCGTCGACGTCAGCTCCAAGTTGGGTTCTGCGTCATGAGTACCCTACTTGGGTAGTAGGGAGTGGTTCATTAATCGGTACTAAACTTCGAATTGCTAGGGTCTAGGAGGCCACCTTGCATGCAACAAAAACTTTCACAATTTACATTTACTCGAGATTGCTGTTTAGGCTTGTGAATGTATGATTCGTGGACGTAGTACACGCAGGTTGTCACATTCCATTATAATGGTTGGGAAGTATGCGACATCTGCAAGAACACAGCATGGTGGGGTATATGCTTGTCAACACAAATCCAATGGAACAAACCAACGGTTGTTCCATCACAGGATTGTTTTTGGCTAGATGTATTTAATGTATTTCATCAAAGAATTGTGCTTACACCAAGTACAGAAAAATCGACTCAAACATTGCACTGCAACTCTGCACTGCTGCTGGACATGTCCATACATGACTTTGGCCGCGATAGGCACCAAACAGAAGGCCAGTGGCTGAGTCTGGAGGTTGTACCCTTGACCAACGTTGAAACCATGGATGGTGAGCTGGCCAATTGGCTACTCAATGGTTACTACTAGGCGATCATGACTATCAAAAATAGATAACAATTGGCCATGGCGTCAGTACCAAGCATCCAAAACTGGGTACTCCCATCCCAACGGTTGGACTGTTTGAGAATTCTTGGGATCACGAGAATTGCGTTCGTTTCGGGGCACTTGACAGGCCTTGGCCCATGGTCAGTTGCATCCCCTGTGGGTGCCCAAGCCCGGCCTCTCCAATGATACGAATGCCAAGGCCGGGCCCAGGGAATGGATGTCTCATGACCTGGAGCTTGCTGCTCGGCCCCGCGACCAAGCTCCGAGGGTCCTTGTAACCATCTCTGGTTGGTGGTGCTCACCCCGTCATGAAAGCTGCGCAAGTAAAGCAATTCACCATAGCTAACTCAGTACCAGTGGGAAAATGTAAAAGGTCAATCAAACCACCAACCAGATTTGTAAAAAGGCTGGGATGTTCAACGCAATCAGGTGGAATGCACTACCTGGGTCTACGTGTGCCAAAAAACGACAATGAAAAGAACTGATGGCTGCGGCTAGCAGCCATCTAGTTGCGGTCTTTCACCCTGGGCACAACGTAGCACACATGGCCCCGAAAGTTTAAACCTAAACCTGGGGTCAGTCGTCAGGGAAATTTATCAACCATTATTAACAGACCATAGTTAGGGGTGTTCAAGTCTCTCTGAAACTTGAAGCTTGGGGATGTCATGTTTTGGGAGGGCCCTAGATGCCCTAGTCAACGCAATGTTTTTTGGGAGCAGTTACTATACCCCCGATAATCCTAGTTGTTTTACCATTATTGCTGCTTGCTATCCCCTGCTATCAACCATGATTAGCTGGTTATAACCACCAACCAGTAGTTGTTGAAACAACCTATGATCAAATCCACCAACCAATAATTGTTTAACCATTCTTGGTGGATATTATCATGTGGGTGATCTCATGTGGTGATCACCCATAGTTAGCCTATAGATCCCCTATAGAACCCCGCACCAGTTGTGATTAAACCAATCAGGTATGGTCCTTTTAAAAGAAACAAAAACACCAGTTATGGTTATATAGAGGTTATCACCCCTGAAAGACCTCTATAGATGAATAAAGACCATTATTGACAGGCTATAATCAACCCGATGTTTTTCGGCAGCAGTTGCTATACCCCCAAGAATCCTAGTTGTTTCACCATTATTGCTGGTTGCTATCCCCTGCTATCAACCATGATTAGCTGGTTATAACCACCAACCAGCCTATAAATCCCCTATAGAACCCCCAAGAATCCTTGGAAATCCCAGGCGTTTTCTTTTTTTTTTTTCGGTGATCGGATCTCAGGTCCCGGACGGACGTCACAGGAAGTCCCAGCTCGTTGCCTCAGCGTGGGATCAGCCATGCTGGCTGGGAAATGACCCATGGGATCCCAAAGCTTTGTCCATAGCCATGGTGGAACCGGGCTTCAGGCACCTGAAACTCAAAATTCATCGGTATTTACGGTGTTTTATGATCACTCTTTGTCAAAATTCACTCCCCTACGAGGGGCCGCTCTATTAATTAACCAGCCTGGTGCTGAGTATCTTTTTAGGAAACTGCCAGTTTTTGTGCTACACCATTTATGGACAAAGCCGCATCCAGGAAGCAACAATGGTCTTGTTGGTGTCATTGGCTCCCATTGGATGATAGAGTTGGTCTCTGATCTTAATTGATAAGTTCTGATCTTAATTGATAAGCAACAATGCTTAAAAATCGACCCCAATTCATCCATTCTGAACGGATATGAAGGTACTGGTCACGAATGATCGAGAAACATCAGTCACCGGTAGGTTGCTAACATTCACGGTTGCATGTAGCCAGGTTGTTGGAACATGTGCAATGTTGATATTGTTAGTTGTGTTGCTATAATGTTACTAAGTGAGCGTCATCTTACTCGTCATGTTTGCTGTTAATGAGCAAGACACGCTGGAGTAATCACCAGCACCAGCAGGGCACGCAAGGGACGCGATCAACACTCAAGGATCAATGATGGTTCCTAGTAGTGGAAAAGTCATGGGGAATCTTAGCCAAGGACAAGTAACGAATCATGGCAAATGACCTTTCAAAACGTCTGACGGACTTCAAACATATTTACCATGTATTTAGCGTTAAACATCATCAACTACTCTAGTTGGATGATCATCCCATTAAGTAAGTAGTTAGTAACCATGGTTAGGAAATGCTGGTAAGAACAGCAAGTGGTCAATAACCACAAGTAGCAAGGGCACCCTGTTCGATTGGAACATGCACCTTGCTTCATGCACGGTTCTTGGAACACCGAGCGTGTAATGCAGTGCTTCCGTTTTTTTTTTCAACCATTTCTGAAACATTTCCAGGATCATCTAAATGTGGATTTTACAAGTTCAGTAAGTTGGTGAGTTTGTCGCACGAGGAACGTTCGACTTATAGTGAATAGTTCCTCAACAATCACGGGAATAATCATCCCTGAAGAGTGTCAATAGATGTCAATAGTTCATACCAGCAGTGAAACGGCGTCCGTGCGTCATACTAGCTTACATTGACCAACTCTTACTATACTACGGACACTTACTAATCATAGTTCTATGCAATGGATAGTCATTCACCTTTGCCGTTATATATTTAATACATATCTACAAATCATATCTAATCACATTCAGTTCATGATATCATATCATATATCACCATTCCCTATGAGTCTTTCTCAAAACAGGGGTACTCCAAAATCATCCACCTTCACCATATGTCTAGTACTAAACCAAGCAAAACTGTTGGTACCTTGATGCTTGATGCTTCTACAGTTGGGTCTCAAAATAGGGGGGGTCAATCATCATCCAGTTTGAATTCACCATTTCTAGAAATAAATCTCAACTATAGCCCAGGGCGTACCCGAGTTCCTGGCTCCAGAAACCACCAATTCGACCTTTACGAAGTCCTTAGCCATCTGAGTCCCCGAGCCCAAGGCACGAACCTCGTCCTTAAAGAGGAGCCTGGGTCAAGGGGCACATGTGCTGCTGATGAGGTGCTGGAGCCTGTAGCACTTGAAGGTGTTGACTGGTCGAGTTCTCCTTCTTCTTCTTCTTCTTCTTCTTGTTCTTGTTCTTGTTGTTGTTGTTGTTGTTGTTGTTGTTGTTGTTGTTGTTGTTGTTGTTGTTGTTGTTGTTGTCAACGCTGGTGCTGTTGGCCGTTTCAGCCATGAAATGAATAGTGTCGATGTGACAATATACAAAGAAGCTTTGTCTAAACACGTCCGTCCTCTAAATGTCCTTCCGCTAGAGGCAATGGCCAGCATTCTCAAAGCCAGAGTCATCGAAAATCATTCATCACATGCATCACGATTATGATGATCACCGTCTAAGACAAAAAACACAAGAAACAAGCCTTCTGATGATCTGAACCTATCTGAACCTATCTGAACCTATCTGAACTTCTGATCATGATAACCTTCAGCGAAGCTCACGCCTCAAAGGTTCAATGACCTCCATCTTCATTCGGTCCGGCAAGCCGCCCACCTTGGCCCAAGGAGCTTGGCAAAATGGCAATCCATTTGGACACCAGTTCTCCCTTGAATTTCGGCGATTTTTTTACTCAAGGTATCAGGTACAAGGTCAAAACCGCACCTATAGCAAACTGGTTGTAGTTACTACATATGTTGTTTTGTTTTTTGAATTTTCTTCGAGAGTTTCTTCAAAAAAAGATCAAGGACGACTTGGGGATCAACCAGTTTCACTCCCCACCACTCACCCGTCCACCACGACCGAGCCAGTCACGTTGTGGTGAGTCTTGATGACGCTGGATGGTCCTGAGCACCGGTAACCGCTGGGAAATGGTAAGTGGTCATGCCTTATCTCCAAAAGCAACAGATTCACGATGGGAGATGATGGCAAATGGCGATGGGTCAATATCAACCAACAATAATGATGGATAATAACCAACAAAACTATAAGGAAAACCATTGTTAATGGTAGGGGAACCAGGGGTACAGGTTTTTGACCCACAGCCAAATGATGGGAGATCAATAGGAGATCCGTGGAAAACAATGGAGATCCAGGATGATTTCAACCATCAACAGTTGTCGCACTCAACCCATGGATATGGTTGCTGGCAATTCGTGGGATGGTTATCCGACCGAGGATCTTGGCCTATTAGAGGGTCCGCATATATCAGGATAGGCTGGCTGTTCATGAATTGTACTTGCAACATCTCCAGCGTGTATCTTGTCATCTTGATGGCTCATAGATCCCCTGCTAAAAACTATGTTTGAGTGGACATGTAGTAAATCCATATAATCTAATTCCAAAAGCAGTAAACTGGTTGGTGGTTCAACCCCTATGAAAAATATGCTCGTCAGCCTACCATTTGTCAATAACTAATAAGGAAAATAAAGAATGTCAAAAAACCACCAACCAGTAGTTGTTTAACGATTAGCTTTGGTAGTTATGATCCCCTGGTATCAACCATTACTAACAGGCAACTTCGGGGTAACGTCTCCACATCCCTGGGATGATTTTTCATCGTCGCTTGACCTTGGGGATGCGGTGCCAGTGGAAGAAGTTAGAGGCAAGTCTTCGTGGTTAAAAAAAATGCTTAGTGTTGATATTTGATGTCGGGTTGGTGTTTGCCACGTCAAGTCGTATCCGGTCTTTATGGCCATAGGCTATAGCCAATATCTACAAATGTTGAACAACTGGTTGGTGGTTTCAGCCCCTATGAAAAATAATTCTCAACCAACCAACCCTTAGTTTATATTGGGGAAAATAGAAACTGTTTAAAGCCACGATTCAAACAACTCTTGTTCTCATTACACACCCTCAAAATCCATGCGTCTCAGAATGTCCAGACCAGGAAGGCCCCCCAAAGCGACCAGGAGTTGCATCACCACAACATCAACCACTGACAGCAAAGCCACCATCACAACCCTGCCGTAACAACAGACCGTAACAACTGGCCTCTGTGAACAGCCGTCATTAACACTTGCGAGCCACTATTGACAGCCTCAACGAACCAAGAATCAACTAGCACAATGATACCAAACATCAGCATTCGCTGTTGAGAATCATTAGAGAAGCCTTTCATTTGCCGCTTCTTTTTGCATGTTCCTAACCATTTACCATTTATTCACCGCAGCCAGAAATGATGACGCGCCATGCGCCAGGCAGCCGCAGGAACCCGCGCCTTTGTAGGAAGTGGACTCGATGACGTCAGGATACAAAGTTCCCTGCAGCAGCAAGCACCTGGACAACGGGGCTTCCGAACTGGTCACTTCTTTGCTGATCATTAGCTCCAGAAAATATCATGGAATCTATGGTATGGGTTTCCATTTCATTGCGATCATACCCCAATACCATTAGCTCCAAACATGTGAAACTCGGCAAGTTTCATGAGCACCATATGCTTCACATTTTTGGAGCAAGTTTCCATTTCATGAATGGTATTGATCATATCATTGGCCATCATAACTTTGGGCTTTCCCTATTTTTTGGAAACCACTCTCCCCATGTTGCCTTCACAATCTCCTGTCGCCCAACAGCAAATCCAAACTTATACTTCGCTGTTTGTTGCTGGATCTCTGGAAGGATGAGTTTTCAGCTTCCATTCAACAGCTCACAAAGCTGTTGTCACCCTGTGCTGCCGATCATCACCAACAAGTACAGCAACGCAAAGCAAAGACGGCACTTCAAAATAGCATCAATTCGGGCCGGATCAATTGGGTGAATATCCCAACAAAGACTGATTTGTTTCATTGGCTGATGTTAGCCAGGGGCACAGGGGCCCTTGCCCCACAACCATATCACGGCCCAATGTTATTGATTCACAAACACTTCAGCAATCATCTACTTGGATGTGCAGCTCGGGTTATAACCAGGGTTGTGAACTCTATAAGGTAGCTTCGAACCACTATATCCATGCTTGGTTCCCACTTAGTAAGTGCAAACATTGCATTGCAACTTGGGAATATTTGTCATCGACTCGGAGCTATTACGAGCTAGTACATAAAATTCAATCTCATAATGTATATATCATATACATCCATACATGCATGTGCACATTGATACCAGTAATGAACAAATGATGTCAAATATGTCTACAGGTGTATATGTTGTTCTTGCCGTGGAATATTTGTTGATCTACTTGCATATATACACGTATAACTATACATCGACAATGCGTCTCAAATGCGAAACAATTTTCTGGGTGGTGGTCCTAAGCCATCCCAAGAATATGATATAGTCAATCAGCCAACCATCTCAAAATCTGGGGAAAGTCACACCATTAAACAACCACAAGTTTTCGTTGATATTGTGCTGTGGCCACGGCACAAGCAGCTCCGGTGCAATTGAGTCACTTCTCGTGTGGCAGTCCCATCTCGGAAACTGCTTTCTCGAATGCTTCCACAAACAACCTGTGGCTGTGCAAGGAACAACCTCAGAACCCTGCAGATCCCCAAGCTGATTGATACAACCAAAAGAAATGACAGATTTTTTCAGGTGGCCGGGCAATGGCACGTGCACTGCGGACATCATAATATGGGGGGTATGGGTACTGGGGTGGTCCCCTATAGGACCTGAAGATTTTGTCGACATAACCTAAGTTCAAGACGACGTACTCCTGTGTTCATCGGATCATTTTGTCGGATACTCAAATGATGGACCAACCCATATACTTGAGGGTCAATCAGTAGCTGGATGACCCATATATAAAAAATGTACCCTACTAAGGCTTGTTTCTCTACTTAAAACCCGTTCAATGTGTAAATGGTGGTTTCTCAAATTAAAGGACCCTCCAAGTTCTCCAATATGAACCATTTATAGTAATGAACCATCCATATTCGGGGTCCACTATTTGAGGAAACCACAAAATGTACACATATAGACATAGATCATTGGCTGGGGTCAATCATTTATAAAGATAACCCTGGACGATTTAGTAACAGCTGGATCTCCCACTACTGACCATCATGAACAAGTACTCTCCACCACTATTGGTTGAAGGATGGCTAATCATCATCTATGAGCCCCAAAAAAAATGAATTGTCATAGATTCACTAACAGCACATCATAACGCATAGTCTTTTGTTGGCACATAATCATTTATATTACAATGGTTTGCAATGATTACTAGTCTTAGACCATGTTTATGGTTCTGATTATGCCTATAAAGCTTACCTGGATTCTAGCCATAATGGACATTGACTAGTTTTGGTATTGATTAAGCATTATCATCATAATTATCATTTGGTTGTTGGTGGAACCACCCCCATGAAAAAAATACTCTTGTCAACCAACCAGTTGTTAACAATATTGAAAATGTCAATCAAGCCACCAACCAGT
>VSDK01021288.1:165884-218151 GCA_009767595.1 Symbiodinium kawagutii
TGGCTACTGGTGCAGCTGGTCAGCCGCTGCGCTGCTTGTTGTGACTCGGCTGACAGGTTGTTGGGTTGGTTGAACCACGTTGGGTTGGTTGAACCACTCCTCTGAAATATATCAACCGTCCCAGAGTCATTCAAGAAAATCCAAGAATGGTTGAATTTCAACCAACCAAACATTAAAAAAAATCTCAACCAACCATGCCAAAAATTATGAAACCACCCTCTGGATGACTTTTTTGGGGCAACCAATGGCAACCCGGACGTCCATGCCAACCTCATTCCAAACCGTCAACCGAAACATTCTCCAACTCAAGTGGTCATTGTTGGCAAATTGCCCATGCACCGATGGTGGATGAGAATCACAGTTTCCCTTTTCCAAAACATCTTAAATGTCCTAAGTACCAAATCAAACCTCTGCATATCCTGATCTTTCCCTTTCTTTCCAGTTAGCTATCTCCCACACCTACATGGTGGTTTCTGAAAAAGGGGTTGCCACCAAATCATCCCATGTCAACCAAACACTAATAAATCATTCGTAGCTTTAGGGGTCCCCTATGGCTTGAGAAACGCTCATGGGCTGGTAGTGAATGCCTGGTTACCTGGTGATATCATTTACTACCTGGTTACCTGCTGATATCATTTAGTATATGGGTGTGTGCCAAAATAGGGTAACCAACAACCCACCAAAAAATAGTACAGGACTTTACTCCGAAACCATTGGTTGTGGGGGTACCGGGTACCACTATTTTGGCACCTGCCCAAATCCTATTACTTCTGACCGGCTTTCACGTGCCACCAACCCACAAGGTCCATGCAGCCGGTCCTGCCCAGCCAAAGGTGCCTCTGGGTGGAACTGCACGCCATAGATGTGACGGTCCTGGGGGGAAGTGGATGCTCATAATCCATATGTCGTACCATGTGTTTAATTTTAAACAGATACATCCATTGCTTATAAATGTATTACATTCTATTCTATATATGTTTAAAACTAATATGATGGTATCATTGAATGACAATAATCATATATAAACATGATACCCATCATCTTATATACCTGATGGTCCTATAGCTGCCACGTAGCACCATGACTGCAAGCCACGGCAACTCACTTAGGATGCTAGGCGTATCATCGTCTAAGGGTTGCGAACAACATTAGATATACTGACAGTTGGACCCCCTGCAGTTGATGCTCCTGAACTTGATACCAGAAACAGTCCCTGGTTGTTTGTAGTCCGTCTCAAGCTCCCTGGGACAAAACAACCTATGCGTGTTGGCACTGAATGCTAGGGGATACTTTGATAAACGGATCTCCAACAGCTTTGTTAGCATGAAACAATTGCTGTTGACATGTAAAACTTTGAGGTGCTATCATCGAGAAATGTATCCATGATTATTCTCGAGAATTACAGATCCTGAAACCTTGAAACATATCTAGAACGAACTATGGTTCTCTTGCAGAAGTTAGATTCTAAATTTCAGCCCACTGATTCTGAACAAACTTCAGCTGAAACCTTTCACTTCAGCTGGTCTTCGCCCCTCGTCGACCTGATCTTCCACAGCGGCGAATTCGGTGTTGGAGGTGTAGGCGATGGATGTGAAGCCCGGTGGAATCTGGGTGACCTCACCACAGCGCAGAACGCGCACCGACCCGGATGTTACACAAGTATGTCAAATGCCTGCTTGTTGTGTTTCAATCACAAGTATTTGGTGGTTTCTCAAAATAGGGAGCCCAAATAATGGTTGGTTTATTAGTATAAATGACTATTAATGGATGATTTGGGGGTACCCCTATTTTGAGAAACACCCATTTTTGTTTATGCTACACCAGATGAACATCTGGTAGCATCAATCACAAGTATTTTTGTCCGTTTTGGATGACATGCCAGTTTGTTTAGTTTTCTGGCGTGTCCGGTGGTTTCAATCACCTTTGTCTGGTCACGTGAATCAAACTGACGGTGCAGCTTTGGGGATGGTGGGCTACAAGCACCAGCCAACGTGCTACATGCAGCCTGTAGTACCAGCTCCATTGCAGTAAACGAAGCTACTGCTGCTAACTTTTGCGGAAGGAATGAGCACAGAACTTCTTACGGTCTCAACCAGCACTGTCAACCACAAGCACAATCACATGTCGGTCAAAATGATTGGAATTGCATTTTTTTGTCGAATAGTTTTCACACAACTAAAAACTGGCAGCCAAAAACTGGCCCCTGCAACCATGATGCAAATCAAGGTGATTTTGCTGCTCCCTGAGGATAATCAATGGTTGACCAGCATTCCATTATGCAAAATATGTTCTGCCAATATCATTCCAACGGATTCCAATTGTCAATTCTCAGAAACCATCGTTACCAACACTATCTGACTACTTCTTGGAAATGAAGGAAGCAACCTCATTTTTTTTAAAGGGGAGTATTCGTTTATTGAATTCGGTACGTACGAGTACCACTAGCCATAGAATGGCCTGCAAAAAAAAAGTACTAGAATGCTACAAAAAACATCTGTTAAATGAGCATGTTTTGTACTTGATAGTTATTCAGAACCCTCTTATTTCGAATAGCCTAACAAACACATCATGCTTACCCCAGGGGCCAGTTGCCGATCGTGAACACCAAACTCACAAGAGTTTAAGTCAGAAACATCCTTAAGAAACACCCGTTTGGTAGTTTCTTGCAATGGGGGTACCCCCAGTTTTCATCCAGTTGATTCACTAACTGCTACATAGTAATAGACCAACCATTTTCGGGGTTCCCTATGGCTTGAGAAACGGCCAAAAAGGATTGGTTATCATTAACCACTGTTTTCCCTATGAAATTGTTGGTGAACATATCCCCCACGACAGTTGCTCGCCATATCCTCAAGAAACGCCCATCATTAGCCATTGTTTTCCCCAAGATTGGTTGGTTAGAACCCCCTATGATTGGTTCATACGGCTTTGGGTCAAAACCATTGTTCCCCCGTCATTAACCAGCCAGTTTTCCCTATAAAATGGTTGGTTGTTATCCCCCATTATTGCTGGTTAGGATTGACCCAGCTCGCCATATTGACTCATGACCACCAACCACGTTCCTTGCAAAACTTTCACGCCCACCTTGTCACCATGGCTCATCCACACCGGCACTTTTTCGGAGGAAATGCCCTGAGTAGCGGCCCCGGCAGCTACGCTCAGCTCATGAATGGTGACTTTAACAACGGCTGGTTATGATTCTTAAGATTTGTTAATTTGATAAAGTGTAATGCAATTTAATACGAATATGATAGTGTAATTCAAAAGGCTATATGATGATTTCATGAATGAATTTTGATAAAATAGTAGGTGCGTTTCTATGATCAATAGGCTCGCTGTCAAGGGCGGCAAATCATGATTAGCAAGGGCAGATCATGTTGTTTCTAAATCCTGGTTTATGTTATTAAGTAATAGCCTACAATGATGCTTGCTCACGATTCAAAGGGTTTGGTAATCATAAATAAAGGCTAGAAATTGTTATTAATAATCTTGATGGATCATGGTTGAGACTTGTTGCGAGTGGCTGACTTGGCAAGTAATGTTTCATACAATGCCGAAAGTTGGTACCCAACAAAAAAATGACCCTTTTCGAGTTCAACCGATTTGGATTTTCCATGAATCCAGCGGAAAAAAGAAAACAGGTGTCCGATTGAAGAGGCTGTGGAGGATGGAGTGCGCACCCTAGAAGCCATGGACATACACGTGAACCTGGCCATGGTGAACAAGGTAGCGTGGATGTGTCGTGGAGAGACTGTGTTCAATCTGGATATATCCAGCTCGCAATGGCTAATTAGCCCAAATATTGCTCAAACTTACATTATATGATATAGTCGTTATTAGTTGCAAAAATCAACAGTAGTCAACCATGTTTAAGATAAAGTACGAACAATTCAGAATATTTGACACAAAAACATACGACCAACAACCATGAGCACTATCACTACCCTTAACCGCTATGTTACTACCATAGTTAATGAATACTAATAAATGCTTACCATATGATTCATATTGGAAGCACTGACCATGACGCCCACAACTATGACCCGGTGGCAGCACCAACCCAAGGTGTCGGCTGCTTCAGCCACCATCACAGCGACAGCTGCCATCATTCACTGCGACAAACAAATATCAACATTTGGCTATGGGTCAATATTAACCAACCAATAATGAGGGATAATCACCAGCTACAATAGGGAAAACAATGGTGAATGATGGGGAACCAGGGGTACGGGGTTTTGACCCACAGCCGCATTTAAGCTTGTCACCAACAACCACAAAATAAGCTTCAACCATTCATTCCAAGAGTAGAATTTATCATTTAAGGATTATCACCATGATATCATGGCAAACCATTTCCAAACCACGATATCCACCGTGTTGGACGAGTACGAGCCAATATATCGACTACTATTGGTTGTGATTGACCATTAATTATGTCGGTACTACAAACCAAAATATCAACCACAATCTTTCAATCTTCACCTTTCACGAACATGCTTTGCCATGATCGACTGGTACATCAACCATGACATCAACTCCCAACTGTTAACCATCACAGTTCATCCACATCATTCACCGTAACTGACCCTTAGTGGTTTATGGATCAACATGGATCAACCATAACTAACCATCCATCCATCCACCACCCATCCACCACCCACGACCGGCCGCACCTCGAAGATGGGACTGCGACCCTTGATCTTCTTCTTGCCATCCGCACTGAGATGAGCTACGTCTTCCCTGAGTGAAGCCATGAAAGGTGTGGATTTTTCGGGTCGGGATCTAGGTAGGTTGACCACATTTATAAACCTACTTCTCATCGATATTACAATGGATATAGGCCTCTATAGGTGTGGAAAGGGTTAACCACCTTGCAATATCCTTTGGAGATATTTGTTTAAAGATACTACAATGTATTTTTTCAAAAGACATATTGCAATGTAGGTTAACTACACCCCCAAAATAGTTACAGTTGACTTTGGTTTGTGGCTGTCGGCTAACTATCAGTCATAGTAGATATCATGGATATGACTTGTTTATACCCATCCTGGAGTAGAGACATCGAGTTGTTTGCATAAGCAAGCCAAACACATTCAAATATGTGGACATACCCATTCTTGGGTAAAACAACCATCTAAAATTGGTTGTTACTAGGTTGGAAACTGGAGCATGCTGCATATGGGTGAATCAATGATATTTGTGGCCCAATAACGTTATTTTATGATTGTCACCTACAGTACATGTACCTATATGAATGTCCAATTGCCTTTATAGCTTATATCAATGTCCCTTCAAACGTGGCTAATGTTATTGGCCTGCTCAGTTCCTGTGGTTAGAATCAAGCTGCAAATGCTGATGAGCATCGCTGCCGGTCACATTCACTATATGGTTAATTCATGCTTCCAAACAAGGTTCGTTGCCATCATGGTTCCAGTTACAATGCTGTACATATCAGCATGTGCTTCTACAAATAACTGATCGCATAGAAATCATCTACTGCACTATGCAGATATAAAACATGCTAATTAATTAACATATCTAGTATGCACATGCATCCATGAAATGAATTGACACAAAGTGACATTGATGTGAATGTATGTTTACTGTAGACACACTAAGTATATGAACATGCATGCAAACTGTCAAAACAAAAAAAAACAACTACAAATCGTGCCACATTCCAATAAATTCCGATATATGCATATATGAATATATAGATGCCATGTGTGATGTGAACATGAAAGTATGAGCGCAAACATTCCTGCATTAAAAAAGTATGAAATGTCATATTACTGGCACTAACATGTACATACACATTTATAGCAAAAGAGATACAAGAGAAAACTTCAAGTTTATGTGTACTATCTATTAGCACACAATATGCAATGTGTACAACATGGGACCTCCCATTAACATGTTTGTGAATGAAACATTGAACTACATTTGTATGTACAGTACCTGGTAGTTACCCTGGTTATAACTTATTACATCCCTTAACCGAGTGCAAAGTGCCGCGGGGGGGGTCACTTAGTATATATGCATTGGTTCAATGCGTTGTGGACAACATAGACTGAAAACGTGACCCACACTGACCGTCAACTGAAAACCATAGTTTGCCCCAAACCATGTCATGCACTAAGAAGGGACAAATGGACAAATGATGCTTGTTGCCATTGGTGCCAAAATCAGTTTAGGATTCCCCCAAATTGATTATGATTCAACTATATTGATAGGGTACCAAGTTGTTGCTCCGTTCGTTTTGGCCAAACCACGTCTACACCCATCATATATGCATATAAGTCAGCCTATATGACTGCTGGTGAACACTATGTACCCCTTGTGAACATGCCCAGAATGAACAAAACACCATTGGTTGGGTTGTTTACTTACTCGTGTTTCGTCATAATATGATCTGGTTGTGACCCCCAACCAGACTACCATTTGCTTAGGCCACACCTGGTAGCTCCTCTGCGGACGTCTCATGGTCTGAAACCGATGCCGAAGCATTGAATCCCACACCCGTGTTGGGTGGTGAACAGACAAGTCTACCAGGATGGCGTCTCGAAGACATGATCATATAATTATCACCTGGCATCTCATTTGCTCCCCCGGCCATAGGGATACCCCTGGCTCCTTAGTTTCTTCCCAACCAAAAGCCAGTCATAGGTCGGGCTACCTGATGAGCAGGTCGGCATGGCCAAACTCACGCTTGACGCCCGCTTCCACCTGTGAAGGAAGCACGGGATATGAAATGGGCCATACTCGCGATGAAAAATGAATGGTGGGTGATGGCTAATGATGGTTTAACTAGAGGGGAAAATAATCAAAATAATATACACCCATAGGGATTCATGCATAATGATGGCTAACGACAATGAATTGGGACTAATACTGGCTATGATGATGCTTTACGATACCTCCAGACTCCAGACTCCTTCTACACCCACAGAACTGTGGTAGTACAAACGGCACGTGCCACTGTAGACAGGCTGCAGAACGAAGGGGCAGCGAGTGGTCAAGACTTGCCATGAGCCACCATAAACCATGGCGATCAAAGGAAAAGTATCAATTCACCATGACTGATCATGATCAAGACAACCATGATTAGCCCAGATTAAGAACTGTATTCACCATGGACTGATATTGCCACCTCTTCCAACGCAGAGGTGCAAGGGATCTCATGGGGAAATGTGAGCGATAAACCATCTGTAGAATGGTATTCTTAGCACTACGGTCTTCGCTTTTCATTTCGGCAAGTATCCCTTTAACCATCATTCGACCTCGTCAATCATCATTATTGGTTATCCTTCACCATCGCTAATCATCATTCATTACACGTCGTTCACTATCATGAATCACGATCAATCAACATTCACCATTATCAACTATCATTAACAACCATATGATTTTTTGCAATATCCCACTATCAAAAAGTACCAAATAGGGATCACCACAACACAGGTCACCAAAAACACCCACAACTCGATGTCAGGGACTGGGCAATTCATGCCTTCAAAGTGGGAGAGCAGCGAGCAATATCAAGCATTCTCAACCATCACCAAACCATTGATATGGCTGTGGGTCAGTTCACCCCGTACCCCTGGTTCCCCCATCGTTAAGTATTGTTTTCCCTATGGAATTGGTTGGTCATTATCCCCATGAACGTTGGTTGGTCAATACTGACTCAGCTCGCCATATTGGAAAAAAAACAATGGACACAAAGGATCATCATCCCTCAGGTCGATTTGATCAATTGACCCTCTCTCTTTTGTTCTCCAACACTAAACACCATTAATCATCACCAACCGGCTTGATAACCATCTTTAACCATACTGAGCCACAACGCAAAAAAACATCAACCACAATTTGCCGTTGCAATGAATAAAGAAACAATGTTCTTATATTGGAAACCATTATGAAACAATGAACCATCATTTATAAATCTTACATTCATGAATGAAACATTATGAAACAATCAACCATTATCTATAAATCATGATGAATCATTAATTGGTCCATTGTTTCATAATGGTTAAGGAAACAATGATTTCGTAACCATTGTGAAACAATGGACGTTAACAATGGTAAATCATTAATAATTCATTGGTTGCGACTACGTTGATAAATAAATCAAACATTAATAATTCATTAATGAACCGTTTTTTGTAGAACCATTAATCATTCATTGACCATTCATTGACCATATAGTTGGTATATATCCCCTATACTTGTTAGTTGTAACCCCCTATTATCAACCATTAACCATTGGTTGGTTGACCATTCATGCCGCACAACCGTCGTGCTTAAATCACGTCCAACGGCCTCGCCTTTCCACCCAAGGTGTGGCACAGCTCCTGTGAAAGGCGGGAAGCTGGCGGATTTTTCCGAGCCATGGTTGATGAGCCAGCGGTGAATCGAATGGTGAAGTCATGGCTAATGGTTGGAAATGGTCAGACATGGTTGGAAGTGGCGAGTAAATGGCTAAAAT
This sequence comes from Symbiodinium kawagutii, assembly GCA_009767595.1. Classification (NCBI taxonomy): domain Eukaryota; class Dinophyceae; order Suessiales; family Symbiodiniaceae; genus Symbiodinium; species Symbiodinium kawagutii. The sequence goes on from VSDK01021288.1 coordinate 174,373, forward strand.
GGTTGGACAAATGGTGAATCATGGTGAATTCATGGCTCATAAGTGGATAAAATGGCGCATGGCTAGAATATATGGCTAATATCATGGTGAATTCATGGCTAAGTGGATAGAAATGGTAAGAAAATGGTCAGAAAATGGCTAAATAATGATTTAATGCTTTAACAAATGGCTGGTAAATTGCCGATTCAACCATGGTTGATGGTCAATCAATGGTCGATCATGGTTGGTATTTGGTGGTTAATTCATGATGGAAAGAAATGGTTGAATGATGAAACAATTGCTAAGAACTTGTTTGATAAAGCTAAATGATGGATGGCTAATGGCTGACCGTACTTGAGATCCAATGGCAAATCCAGCGGTTGGTAAACCAGTTGTAGTGAAATCCAGCCAGCGCCGTGTCTTAGAGCCTCCGCCTTGGTGAAATGCCCCAGGGTCCACTGGACCGCAAATCCACGGTTGACCGCCTTCCCCACGGCTTCAGCGCCGTGTCCTGAAGACCATAGCAGATGCCGAAGACCTCGGAGACGGACTCGCAGAGTTGGGGCTCGGGTGGTGGCTTTGCCAGTGGCCACAGCAACGTGGCTGACCTGGACCCCCTTTCGAGTCTAAGTGATGGTTGGTTGAGGTGGTTTGGTGGACTTGGTTGGTTGCGGTCGCAGCTTAATGTGCCAAATGAAAGAACCATGGACATCAATACTGGGGCGGGGGGCTCCAAACATTTTTCACCAACACTGTACTTGGAAGAACGTCCCAATATCACTGTCATCAAGCATTGTCAATCATCTTTGGCCATGTGCTGTCAAGAACAATGATCAGTGCCAATCATCAATGATTAATCGATGGCCATCATCATCATACTTTAATCTCTTTGATGGTTATGTATTCTCAAAAGCAATTCACCAACACCAATCATCAAGAATCAAATATATAGTATCAAGTACTGCAATCATCAGTGACTGTCGTGACTGATGACAATGATCCCAATGCATTCCCACATAGCATCGCCCATTACCAACCCACACTAACAACCAAGATCGTTCATCATCAAAAAAGCACAAAACCAACCATCAACAATCATACATACAAACTATTGTCAACCATTAGGTTGTTACTCCTCATATGTGAGTTTGGTGCTCATCATCGATTATACTACCCATATTTGGCCATTCCCAATCCTCATTCATCAAGCATCGAATACCTATTGTCAGCCATGATAAATTCATCATCGCCCATGATTATGAGCAATATCGACTATGCGAAACTGTCCTTGTCAATCGTGAACCTACAGTATTTCAAGCATCAAGTAACGCCATTGTCCATTCCCAACTACAGTATCATTACAGAATCACTACGCTTATCATGTCTAATCAAACAAATACCATAATCATGAACAAATGTGAACATCCAAAAGCATCAAACACCTGCATCAAAAATCTTGAAGCAAAAGTTATCGCCCACTCAGAAATAAACTTACAGTAACCACTTTGAACCATCCAGCGTTGATTTTCTCATGCAAAGCAGTTTGAACCATGGATGATGTACACAGTTTCACGCCCCCCCCCCAGTTCGTGAACTTAGGTAATACTGTAACTAGGGTAACTAACCAGGGTAGCTTCTTTACAACCATATGGCAGTGGGTCAAAATTTGCACCCCAGGTCCCCCACCATTAACCATTGTTTTCCCTATGGAATTGTTGGTGAACTTATCCCCATATTGGCTGGTGAATATAGACCCAGCTCGCCATATCTGATTGTCTGATGGATCATTCTCAAGCAAGTCTGCAGTAGGAAGACCTCCTAGGGAGGTGCTACCCCTCCAAAGTTGGTGATCCTCAGCGATTACTGGGTGACTTGTGGGGTTAACATGGCACCAAGGTGGTACCCACCAGCGCCGCTGTGAAAACAGCCAGCCATGATAAACAGGGAAACCGCCAGCGGCTGTAGGGGACACCAATTTTGGACAAACCCATGTTTATGGATAAGTGGTGAATGAGTGGCAACTGCCTGATATGTGAAGCCCAAGTTATATAGTTGGATATCAACCTTCAACTGGCAAACATGGGCGCAAGAGACTGCCAGAGATTTTTACCGCGGAGTGGTGTCGTCAGCGCCAAGCTCAGAGGCCTCAGGGCACGCCTTGATTTGGATCATTTCGTGGGCACAGATTCAACAACCAAACTCCCAGTGGAATCACTATTCAGGTTCACTATCTTAAGGATTGTGATTATGATAATCCAGGTTCAACTACCTGGAAAAGAAACTCTGCTGCACTATCCAGGTCTGTTACCTCAATGAGGTAGTTGACACGCTGGCGAGGTCCACATATTGGTAGAATACCAGATGTGGACGTCGCCAGCGTGTCAAGCAACTTTCAGAAGACCAGCCGGCCATGCACATGCCAGCAACGATTTGGCGATTCAAAGAGCGTCCTGTCCAGTCCTGGCAGCTTTGAGTCGTGAGCTGCGGAGCAGAAGAGGAACCTGACCAATGGCCATGCCGAATCATCGCCGAAGACCGGCTTTGCCGGGATGGATCCTGCAGCTAGCATCTCAATCCACTGATTTGAAAATCGGAGCACCCAAGGTATCCAAAACTTAGAACGAAGGTAATGGAACCAGTTCCCATGCTGCGTCTCATGGCTTTCCCATGCCTGATGCTCTCCATTGGTCGCCACGACCAAGATCTCCCGGCCCAACGGCTTGGCGCAGTACTTGTTTGGCTGGAGATGTCAACCTACCGATTGGCCTCCCAACAACTTGGAGCCCAACTGTTTCAGGCACTTGATGCTTGCTGCTGCTTGCTGCTTCTTGGTGTAGGAAGCCCCTCGTGACTGACCGCGCCGTTGCGCTTCTGTGTGGCTGAAAAGTCCTGCACTTTGAGCCACAACTCGTGACACTGCTGAACTGCAGAAGAGCTTGGACGAACTGATGATGGAAGTCAACTGGGTTACAGTAATCATCATAAATCATTGAGCATAGTTGGCCATTATCAAACATCAGTACCCATCACAATGTCTATTACTCATCATTCTTAACTACAGGAAATGTTATCATTGACAATCACCAATTATGATCACCATGTGTCGATAGTGGCCGAAACTTATTCTTGCTGGTATAGTGACCAATAAAATCCTATACCATATGATACCAAGGTCATGCTGGTATCCTATTCTTGTCGCTATCACTACCCATATCATCACTAACAAGTAGTGAATCTATTCTTGCTGGTATACCATTGTTATCGCTAAATAGGTTGGATTCCTAAAGGTATCAACTAACTATACTATGATATCACCTATAGTGTTGGAAAACAACCATGATCACCACTTGTTTCTTGTGACCTGAAAACGTACTGCTAGGTCTTCGCACCGGCAGCCTCTTCTCATCGATGTAATGCCAGATCTGGCAGGGCTCCGTTGAAATCAGGGGACGCCAAATGACTTCAAGGCATGGGAGGACGCAGGGTGACTTCAAGGATCATGAGGGACTAAGCCTGTCAGTGGTTATGCCAGGGAAAAGTGGTCCGGTTGACTAAGCATACAAATAAAACGCCATGGATAGTGGCTGGATTTGCCAGCCAGTAACGTATGGCTTAAGCCTGTTTTCCTCATGGTACCCTACCAATCAACTGGGAGATACTGGGAGTTGCGGCAAGCCCGGCGTCAAAGTACACCAGAGTGTGAGCCACCGTGATGGAAAAAAAGATGGTTGATAACAAAGTCAGTTCATGTGTTTAAATAAATGAAATCATGAACTAACTACTATGTTAGTAAATGAAATCATTATCGAAACAAACTTATGATTACTGTGATCATGAAGGTTGGTGCTGGCTGTCAATTTTTTGAAATGGATAACAAATTCATAAAGGAACATATCAATATGAATAAACCACTGGCAACGTCATCGGTGATGAACAACCAGCGAATCCACAAGACCTAATCCAACTACTCTATGTATCATAATATCAATATCCATACCTACAACCTGGGCCTTGTCATAGATGGAGTATCTGGATAGAATGAAAGTAACAAACCAACTGAATCCGAAAACATGGTGATACAGCAGGGATGTAGGGCGAATGACTGACAGGAAACTACAACACCCGCTACATATGTGATAAAATAACTTCCTAAACCAAGCACATTTGCAGGGATCGTGTTTTTGTCCAGGAGGGATATTCAGGGACATGAACATTCTCAACATGATAGGAATATAACTACGGTAGCACGACACAAACACAATATGTGTCCGCAAACCATTGAAACACATCCAACCAAAGATTCAGCGCATGGGAAATGGTTTCCTGCTCATCCCTCTTGGCGCGGGCCTAGCCATTGGATGGCTATCCCATGGCCCCGCACCACGGCACCACAGCTCCCTCTCCAAAGGCCCACGCCACCTGGTTGCTCAAATGGGGTGCATCCTTGTCATACACCGAGTGAGGTCCACCGCCTCAGGATGCCCCACATCTGCGCCCGCCAAGGTAGCACGCTTCCGACGTGTGCAAGGGCGATGGGTTGAGGCGAGGGAGGTGGTGAATGATAGTGACATGTTGTACGAATACAGGTGGTTCAGGTTAAGACTGGAATCTGATTGGAATATGGATGGTATGTGGGTTTCAACCCCTGAGATATGCTGGTTCATGAATCAATGCATTCCAGGTAGGAATTCAAATGCACAACATGTCTGAAACCAACAGTAGTTGTCATTCCAATCATTGTGTTAGTCAGGATTATATTATATTATGTGTGTGTGTGTGTTTCTCAAGTCATAGGAGTATCCCCAAATCATCCTTCATATCAACCATTCACAGCAACCGACTATAGCTTTGGTGTACCCCAGTTCCTGGCTTTAGAAACCCACACATCTGAGACCCTTCAGCCATCGAGATCGGTCACAGCCATGGAGAGCTCAGCTCCAACGGCCGTTCACTTCACCAACGGAGGTCACACCACGGTCGCCACGGTTCACCATGTACTGAGCCGCCGCGCTAAGAATGATGCCGTTGGGGTGGAAAGCTTGGACATCCTCAATCTTCAGGAGGCAAGACCTGCCAGGTCCATTGAGGTTTGGGTTGGTGAAGGTTGGTTGGCTGAGGTTGTTGAGGGTGGTTCTTCTGATTGGTAAAGTTGGCTCAAGGTTGATGAAGCTTGGTTAAGGTTGCTTATCAACTGTGATCAACCGTCCCTAGCCATGACTACAACATTCAATCAACCACTGGTTAGTTAGCTGGTAAATGATGATTCGAAACGATTAAGAACTGACTATTGCAGTGTGTAACCAACCATAGTAAAATTAATCACGACTAGTTTGTGGATATTTCTATCAACAGCAATAGCGTGTTCTATGGACAATGATGCGAAGCCTATTTGTCCATTAGGGAACTGGTTTCTAAGGTACGTTGGTGGACAGGTGGGCTGCCAACAAGTAAGACGGTGAGAGAATCACCAGCTCAGAACTGGGATGCTGTTGAGGGTGGGCCAAGGTGAGCTGGACGTGTACGTGTTGTTCTACTTGGTAGGTCCCTGCTGTTGTTGTTGTTGTTGTTGTCGTTGTCGTTGTTGTTACTTCATTGATGATAAGTTACTTACTGTTGTGTAACTAGTAAGTAGTGGTCAATGACATGTCAGAAACTATTGTATCAATATTCAAGTTAATGAATCCATATTCTTGTTGTAGTTGTACCAATATAGCCATATGTAATTGTCTCTAGATAAGCTGTAGATGACAATATCAGTAGTTGACATTTTTGCACGGTCCACTAGTTTTGATTAGTTGTCAGTTTGTAAAAAACACTAATTAGCAACATTGTAACTATAACATCAGTAGCATGATTAATGGGAATGATTATTAGTAATGACAACGAACACTACTAACATTAGTAACATATTAAACTAGTTCCTTGATTGGTTAGTTTGTTTCTAACTGACAACTAATCAACCATGTTAAGATGTTGATTAGTTACATGATTAATTCACATGGTTCATTAGTCCATGTTGGTGAACATGATTGACCACCACCTGAGGGACGATGCAGCCTGGTGGGATTTTGTGGCATCTCCTGCAGAATCGTGCAAGGGCTGTGTGTTGTTTAAAAACCGCCGTGGCACATGGGAATGAAATAACCAACCAACCATTAATGAAATAACCAACCAAGTGGCTAGTATACATTGGCCATTAGTGGTTCTATTTGCTCTAAATAGGCTGATAATTACTTCATCATCTAGCTGCTGTGAGCTGGCTGCAGATTTCACAGCTGGGATGCTCTGTCTTGTGGTAGTGTGAATATGGCTGTGGGTCAAAATCCCGTACCCCTGGTTCCCCTATCATTAACCATTGTTTTCCCTATACTTGGGTGGGTAATAACCACCATTATTGGTTGGTTAACTGCTTGACCCATAGCCATATTTCACACAGCTGGGATGCTCTGTTCAAAGCGCACCTCAACTCGCAGTACACGCCAGCTTCCCGGACACGGCGGCAAATGAGGTGGCTGACCTTCCCCGTTGCGACAAGTGGGAAGGGACAAGTAGAACGAGGGCATCGAGGGCATGTGACTAAGAGAGACGTTAAATCATCTTTGGACATCTTTGATCTAGATCTGCCTGTACATATCTATATAATATATATATATATATATGTCATTACTATTACTATCTTCCATATAAAGTGTTTCTATTCGTGATATGTCCATTCCTGAACAGTAGCAAAAAGATATACGGCAATTATTGCAGAGCCGTGCAGCGATACAGTGGTCCTGAAGGGTAGTCTGCATTACTCACCGTCAAGTGTCGGGCGAGTTGAAAAACATATCTTTCGCAATCTTCAAACACCGCTAGTCAAACAACAACCCAATGAATATGATCAGCTGGTTACCTGTTCGCGCTTATCATGGTTCGCAATATCAAAAGTGCATTAGACTCAGCTACAAGTAGCCTCCTTTGGAATCGTTCTTACCGCCCAGTGTTCCTATCGTAATACGGATGTCATTTCTTGAATATTGGTAATTGTGTTTAGCAATAACTATAATCATGGTGAGCATCATCAACACACACAAATTACGCATGTGTCAACCATGAGCAACGCAAAATTTACCTTCACTAAGCATCACTAAGCATCATCAAACTACACATTACCCAAACCATGAATAACTACCAGAAACCATTGAAATTTCTTTTGAAACAACTTATATAAATGAACCATAAACCCAGCATTATGAACCCATCACTATGAACCCATCACTATTAACCCATCACAATTACAGTAACCGACCATTATTAACCCATCACTATGAACCCATCAGTATGAACCCACCATCATTAACCCATCCTGTCCCCTCTCCTGGTTACCCCCCAGCAACGTCCGCTGCTGAGCACCTGGGATCCGAAGTCGATCACTAGAACTCGTTCCTGGACCCGAGCGAGGAGCCACGGCGCACGTCCCAAACGCTTGGGGATTTTTTCATGGTCAGCTGGTACCGTGAAGACTGCTAAGCAGTGAATTTATCTGAAGAAGGTGCGTCTTCAAAGACTCTGACCGTCATGCGAATGAAATGAAAATGGTCAGCTGGTTGGTAATGATGAAGTAAGAATACATGTCATGATTAATGAATTATCACTAGGAATTAATGATGAACTATCATTAGTAATTAATCATGAACTATCATTGGTAATTGATGATGAACTATCACTAGTAATTAATCATGAACTATCATTGGTAATTGATGATGAACTATCACTAGTAATTAATGATGAACTATCGTTGGTAATTAATGATGAACTATAATAGGGCGGTAATGATTATATATCTATGATGAACTAATACATATCATTATCATAGCTACTTAATCAATGATGACCTAATAAGTTCGTTGGAAATGATGGACAGCAGTTGACATTATACATCACTATACATACATTTGTGTAGAATTATTAGGAACACATGTTGGACTATAGAGGGAAGTATGTAGACCGCCAGCAAATATTGGACTGTGTATGGCCCGATGACATATATATTGTGGTATACAAGTCTGAGAATGTCTGAGAAAAGTGAAAGCGTTCAGCCAATGGTTCAAATATGGATAACAACCAACAAGAATCATCGGTTGGCGATTGGCTGGATCGGTTCTCTGGCTGTTTAACAGTTGCGTTGATAGCTGGGGTTCTTATGACGCATCATTACTTCCTTCCGCACTAGAAACAAACACTCTGTTGTCAGTACGCCATGTAATTGTTCTTGACTCATACCATGTCTACATTCACATACATATCTAATCATATCTATACATATACATATATATATATAAAGATAGATTGCACTGAATTACTATACGATCACATACAAACAAACAGGATCAATAATAACATGTACACACAGTTGCATCAGTATGTCAACGTAGATCTATTTGCATATGTATCTGTATCTGTGATTTAATTCTATACCGGCATCAAGCGGCAGGTGGTTGGAATTGATATACCTATCATCACATTAAAGTTTATCTAAAATACGTGATGCCAAGAAACCGCCAGAAACTTAGGTATGAACAATAACCAGCCAGTGTTGTCTGTCCAAACTGACTGATTTCAAGCCAGTGATGCCTAGGTCACATGTTTAAACTGATCCCGTTTTAGGGGATGGATTTGGGGGATTGACTTTGATTTTTTGGCGTCGGTGATGATCACAAATTCCAAAGCGTATACTATGTAAGGCAAATACTCAGCGACGCTGGCCAAACTACTTGGATTTGAGAAGCAGAGAGGGTTTGGGACGTGGATGTAAGGAGGAGTTCGGCTTAAATGGTTGGTTAGCAATGGTTAACGGTGGTTTTTTGCGGCTTTTGCGGCAGAATGCTCTGAGCTGTAACAATGGCCGGATAAATCGCGCCATCACTACCCTAATCAAGACAGATGAAAGTCCTATCGAATGAGGACACTGACGGAAAGCAAGACAGTGCAACTACCCTCCGGCATGGGAAATATGTTGTTGGACACACCAACTCTTGTTCATGTTCCTAACAGTAGATCCATTGGAATGAAAATACTGCCAAAGCTTTTCACAAGAATGTTGCATGTTGGGATAAGTGGCGCGCACATCAAATCCCATGGCATTGTATGAATATCCGAAAATGTGAAGACTACGGCAACGTGTCAAATTGAAACTGCACGATGATACTCTGTGGTACCATTTCATGACCTTTATCCAAACCTGGCTCTGAGTGGCCAGAGATGATTCTTTGAGATCAGCTCTACTGTCATCTTCCCGTAAAAAATACTGCTTATCAATAAGCACAGGCACTTGAGAACCAGTGGCAATCGAAAAAGCAATGTAAAGCTCAAGTGTGCTGGTTGGTTCGCCACTTCCCCACCTAACGGTTTGAATCCATGCAAGAAAACGCAGAGTGAACTTCCTGCCAAAGGGACTGGAGGAAATGTCCGCATCTCCAATCGGATCCAGGGTGACTACCGGGTTAGAACACACCAAGCACTCACCGAAGTTGGGCATGTCATCAACACATTGATGAGTAGGCATAACCGCACAAAATTTCTCATTGATCTCACACAGATAGTCATGGAAAAGTCGAGTGCTCTCTTCAACTTTTGTACGGTGTTCAACTATGGCCTTCATTTTTTGATATGTATCAGCAGCATCAACAATAATGGCCTGTTTGGCCATTTGGTCTGCAGCGTCATTGAATACAGCACACATCCTGTCATATTCATTGTGAGTAGTCAGAACATCGACGTGTGCACGTACTTTATCAACAGTGACAGTTTGCGGAGGTCGTCTGACCAAATGCCACCAAATATCACTCCAAATATCCAGATGTGAAACCAAAGGCAAAGGTTTCCCTGCAATAACACAATCCATCATCAATTGAAAGTGCGAAATGACAGCAGCACAATCAACATAGAAATGGATGGACCAACACTTCTGCAAAGCCATCAAAAGTGCGTAGCTCTCAGCCCGAAAAGAAGAATGGTCCAGGTAGGGAATAGCTTCCCGGCAGAGAAGTTCCCATGTTCCTTCGTTGAACGAAACCTTGACAGCAGATGCTCCAGCAATGCAACAATCCCACCGTTCCTGAAAAAAGGATGCACCGTCAGTAAATAAGTGCACCTCCGTTTCATCACAAGGGGGTATAGCCAAGGTAATCGGTCTAACCAATGATTTCTTATACCGTAATGGATTGTCTATTTCCAGAATGAGTCCGAAAGCCATGACTGCACGGGGTTGCTTGCGCAACCACTTGAGAGTTCCCGAATGCTTGACTCTCAATTCACGCAACTCTTTGCAATGATATATTCTATGCTCTTTACTATCCTCACATTGACATAGAGGACACAGCTTGGAATTGAACTTGCGGGAGTAGTGCGAAAGTCCATCATAAGTCACATGTCTCCCGCTAGCAACAGCTTGAAGAAATCCCTTTTGTTTGGGTGATCTCCCAGCCAAAATTCTTTGAAAAGCGCTTCCAGAGAAGTGTTCGACATCGAAATTAGGCCGTTGCACCATCTGGCACACATATCGAGTCCAAGCCAAATCAATGCAATTGAAAATGTAACCGATTGCATCCTTGATCCAGTTGAATTGCAAACCACATGAATGGACCATAACCCCATGAGGTTTACAGCACCACCCCAAATCACTGAAAGTGTTGACAAAGTGTGTAGCCAAACCAACTCTCAAACGCTGTCCATGGGAAATGCTGTGAAGGAAGGCAGTCTTCCTCTCTGGAAAATGCAGAAAATATCTACGAAAAAATTTAATCTTGCGCCGAATCATCAGCACCTGCGGATCAGTGTAATCACCTGTCACATTGAGAGTAAGCCAAGAGTTGGCCCCTGATTTGTACAGTCCAATGGCATGTGCAGTGGCAGAACGCAACCGATGCATCTCTTCCTTAGAAATGTACTGTAATTCCGCACCATAACCAGCTACGCCAACACCCAATGCCTTGGTCATGCGATGTTTGAAAGCTCTTGGCAGCTTCTTGTTGTGAATCTTACGCAGTTTGGCAACGGCTTTTGTGAACCTTTGCTTCGAAACCTTCTTGCACTTTCGTTGAGTGTAAACCACGTCACACCCCAAATCTTTAGCAGAATGTTTGATTTGTACACTGCTCCCATCCAGAGTAACATCTTTCAACTTCTTCCGCAGCTTAGCAGACGTAGCCCATAGCCAGGACTTATTGGGGGCAATGCGCATACCCAGAATCTTGACCAGATGTTCAAGCCTGTGAATCGCTTCCTGTAAAACATCTACATCGTCGCAAGCAATACTCCAGTTGTCAGCAAACATGAGTATGTATATATCAATTGAATCACCCATCAACGTAGCAGCGGCCAGAATGGTGAGTGCGGTCATGGCGACAACGCTGTATGAGCAACCCTCAGGAACCCCGCAGGTACTCTGATGTGAATCACCAACTTGCCCTGCAATGTCAAGGATTCTCGAGAACTTATCCATCATAGCCCGATGAGCACGTGTATATGCCTGTGGAAGTCGAAGCAGGTTGAAGAGTTGTTGAAGTTGAACTCGAGGTACCAAGTTAAAACATTTAGTCAAATCCAGTACCAAACCACACTTGTGCACCCCACTTGAATGCGCCACTTCCAAAATGTCCAACATGTAGGCGGATAGAACATCAGCACTCAAGCGACAAGCAATGCCTCCAACCGCCGGGGGTACCAAAGATCCCAAGTAGGACAAAACCTGCAAACTGCGAAAACGAGACCAAAGTCTATATATGGCACTCATGATGGTTATAGGTCTGATAGACAATGGTCTGTTGCAGTCTTCTCCGGGCTTAGGCAACATAATAACTCGTGCTGCATCCATCTGAGAAGGCCAGTTGGCACCGTCTTCAATGCATCTGAAAATGCAAAATAGCCAATGAAGCAAACATTGAGGAAGTCTGGATACATCTTTCATAGAAAATCCACAACACCCACGGGAAGATTTGAAATTGACTCCCCGCATCATTGAAGCCCAATTGCAATCATCAAAATCTTGATAAGGACAAGACTCACAGTCAATGAGACTAGTCACAAATTCAGGCTCGATTTCGTTGTCGGATGCAGGAGTTTGCCAAAATTGATTCCAAGCACAGCTAACCAATTCCTGCATGTCTTCCGGTTCAGTTGTATGTTGAATCTGTATTATATTGTTGTCATTAGCATCGCGACATGTGACACGGCGATCAAAGAAAATTCTTTGTCCCTCAACAGCAGTGATGATTACCGGTTGTTCGTGAAATGTCGCTGGCATACCAGGGGTTAGCTTGCATTCACCTTCAAAGTGTAGCCAATCCCGACCATCCAAAGTCCATCTTTGTCTGCACACAGGTTGTACCACGGTATGCGTAATATATGAAATGGGTGGTTGAACATCACGCAATGACTTGAAAATACGACCACTTTTGCCGCTTTTGCCGATGATCAAAGCACGCACAACCTAGTGGTGGAGCATGCTTCACTCCCGACCCACACAGGGCCGTAAACTTCGTTCTATGTCAAAAGATGAAGATCCTTGGAACATCTAAAAATGGCCTTCGTGGCGGAAAACCATCTGTCGACCTCTTGCTGTCTCTCTCGTCCAACTTTGACATTGATGCAGTTCGTCCAAAATGCCAGCACACAGGATTCAGGATGTGCCTTACACCACGGAAGCTGGAGACCGATCACTTTGGCAATCCCCTGAAGAAAATCAGTAAGCCAACGACTTCGTTTAGTGAAAGGAACATCTGGCATTGTGTCTCCTCCCTCCCAGCGCTGTCTGTCCGCATTGAACCACGGGCCCCGTCCAGGACACCGTAGTTGGAAATCTGCATAAAGTTGGTGCCATGACCACCACTGAACTTGATCTCCTTCTTGAAGAGAGTGCAGCCAGGGCTGAATGAACCCCCAATCAAGGATCCGATACCGGTTAGCAGCATCTGGTAGAGCAACGGGCATAGGCCATGGTTGAAAAATTACCGGTGGAGCCCGCGCATCTTGTGGAAGCTCTTCAGGAGGATCTGGATGAGCCACATCCACTGGCTCGGAAGCAGCAGAACTGGTAAGCACTACCTTCTCGCCAATGGCAATGATTGTGGCATGGAAGCTGTCAATCAACTTCACCAGATCCGAAGATTCGGCTACCAACTGGGAATGTAAACTGCGGAGCTCAGGTTCGCTCAGCAACGCTTGTTCTGCTGCCCTATCTGCAGTTTCATTACCAGCACAAGCCCAACGTTCAATGGGGGTCAATGATTGAAAATTCTGATGACTCACAATCTTCATGGTGCCCAAATGGAAATGTCGAACCTGTTGAACCAGAGAAAACAAACGATCAAGCAAATCATGGTTGGGGGAGGAAAGCTTACTGTGCCAAGTGTCTCTGCCCCACATGGCAGACAGCTTCCGCCACACATACAGGTTGTCAATCCAAAGGCGGAAAGGCCGCTGCACCGCCAGGACGAGGTGCAAGGCCGCAACTACCCCGGTGAGTTCAGCTCTGGACACTGTTTGGTGGAACCCCGGTACTACTCCTGAAGCAACCGTAACATGATCATGAACCCCTCCAGGTGTGGCACAAGCGACTCCCCATGTGGCCAATCGCAAGTACGAGTCCGTGCTATGCAAACATGAACCATCGGTGAACAAGTCTACAACTTCAGGTAAGTGAGCAGGGACATGAATCACATCAGTGGTATCAGATAACATAATCAGCTTTTTACGAAAAGGCAGCAGGGACTTAGGTGCTGGAAACCATCCATGACTACCGGTGGCCAAAGGCATGGCAGAAAGCTGATCAATCTGAGCTGGCGTCAAACATCTTTCCCTCTGGAAATGTTCACATTCAACATGGCGATGGAAAGGGCTATCGAAGCATCCACAAAACCGACACCTTTCGGTAGCATCGGGTTCCCGATGTTTCAACCTATCAGCCGTGTAAAAGGTACCGACCATGGTTTGTCGCAGCAACTTTGCTTTGCATGGATCCAAAAGCTTGGTGCGACGGGTGAATCCTGCATGCATGTGTGAAATTCCCTGAAAGGTCTTCCTGGCTTCGAGCTGTAGGAAAACCATATGTTGCCAGGCCTCACGAACTCTGATTCCCAATTCTTGGATGCAACAATTCCACAAACAAACCGGCAATCCATAGTGATCACGGAACCCCTGGTCCCAATACCAACCCATCTGTTCCAGTCTGTGCAACAACACTGAACAAGGACCCGGAGGTGGTCTCTGCCGGGTGGACGGCTGTGACAACTCATCAAGGATAGCCCAAGCATAGGACATAGGGACATACTGTCGGAAGTCCACAATGGTGTGCCATAGGGCATAGTACCCTGGGTCTGAGAATGGTCCTGCAGTCAAAGACAACAGTGCAATGGGTGAGGTCCCCGGGTGATGCTCTTGCAAAGCTCGTACAGCTTGGGTACGCATGTGGTCAAAATGGGTATCCCCCAAATGAACGGATGAGATCCCATGAAGCGTGTTGGCCCAAACCACATTGGACAGGATCCGCAGCTTCTGCACAAAAGTGGCTTTAGATCGAGTGAGATCACCCCACCGCACATCAAAACCAGCTATCTTCTTGACTATGGTCGCATTGGTTGTTTGCCTAGTGTACTGGACATGAGCTCCAAGGTCTCTGGCCCCACTCTGTAGGGGCTTAGCATGGGTCCGCAGAGTGCGGCGTGCAGCTGGAGAGTTGGCCCAAAAGAAGGTCTTTGCGGTGTCCTCCTGTAGGTCCAGTTCAGTGCAAAACTCTTGTAGGGCAACATAGCCAGCCAACAAATCATGTTCATCCCCCGCTGTTACCTCCCAGTTATCAACGTAGGACCAAAGACTGCAGGATGGTGCTTGTATCCGCATCCACTCAACTGCTAGGAAATTGCATGATAACATAGCCAGAACACTCAAGCCACACCCCTCAGGGTAACCCGTGGCGCTGAGTAAAGGGGGGCTGACTGCACCCCTCACCACGAACCGTCGCTGCATCTGCGACAAAGCTGCCGTCCAACCACGTATCACAGGTGTAGAAATGCCCAGCTTCGCACACACCCCCATCAGCGGAACTCTTGGTAGGCAATTGAAGGCCTTGGTTAGGTCAAGCATGCACCCAGTGAGCTGCTCCCCAGTGAAGTAATGATCTTCGATACATAGCTGAATCGTGAACCAGAGATCCTTGGCAGTTTTCTGGGGGAGACTACCAAAGATAGTAGGTGGTGCCCATCGTGCAATATGCTGGATTGCTTCCCTGGAGCGAATAGAGCTCCAGTTCCGATACGCCAGTGAAAATACACAAATCGGTCTGAACTGCCCGACCTTGGAAGCATGAGGAACCTTCTCCAAGGAGTGTATTAACCCGGTAATCCACTGTTGAGGCCAAGCTTGTCCTGCCTCGACCGCAGTGAGAATTCGCAAAATTTCTTCGGTGAGGTCCCGTGGAAGTGCCAGCAAGTCATGCTTTGACAGGCCATCTGGACCAGTGGCACATTTCGTGGGTTTTCGTTTGAGACTGCTGATCCATCTATCATAGTCTATCGGTGCATACTCCATGAGGGGACACTGCTGCACATGATCTTCGATAAAGGTATTGATAACATCCCAGCGTGATTCAGGCACATCGCAGTGTTTATCCCAACGTTCCCGCCATGCATCGGTGAACTGCTCAAAGAGGGTGACCAAACTACCGACATATTTATCCTGCAGGACCTGCATCCCTGGATTCACACTATCTACACTAGCCAACCAGAGCTTATCAGGTTCAGCATGGAGCACGGAAAGAGGTCCCGCACTTGTGTGGATAGGTTGATCCGCATGAAAGGTTGCAGGTGGCTCTAGAATGACAGCACTCTCATCTGCAATCACTTCAGCTATGGTGGTCTGCACAGAGTTATCAAGGATTTGAACAGGCGCCACCCGAGGTTTCCTGACATCTTTGAACACTTGATTAGGATTATCACGTCTATTTTGAGCAGCCCTAGCCGTGAAAGCCATAACCATCTGATGTTCAAGGTCCTTGACAAGAGCATGAAAAACCTCACACATCTGAACCACCACTGAGTGTCTAGGCAAGTCTTCAGGCAAATACAAGATGATACCAGCCTTCCCATGAAATCTAGTCAGCCACCACCGACGGAAACCTGCAGGGAAACCAGGTGCTTGCAACACTGCCCGCCATTCCCTGGACATGTGAATCTGCTTCGAAAGGCTTGTCCCCCCATTCGCTCCAGCATGTCTGAGGGATTCAATTCGTCGAAGCTGTCTGACCCACCTGTTGTACTGAAGAGAAACACCCCCAAATTCAGGTTGAAAACTACCCATACGTCCCGGCTTGGCTGCTTGGGTGTAAGCAGGAACAAAGGTAGGCTTGAAAGTGGTGGCACGTCCCAGTTGGGTGGGCAAAGGTGGTGATCGTTGATGGGTGCGACACGTCTCCACAACCCGTTGTTCATATTGTTGGGCCAACGCAGTGCAAGCCTTCTGGAGGGACATAGATGGATCCCCTTTATACCCCTCATCTCGCAAGGTGGGCACTTTGTCACTAAAAGGCTTGGGCTGTTTCCACAAAGGCACTAACTCAGGTGGTCCAAAGGGGGCCAATACAGCCCCAATCACCGCATGGTCAGGAAAAATGGAAGGCAAGTAAACCATGTCCCGGTAATACTCCACCAATTCCGGGCTCAGCCACACATAATCCTTGATGGTTTTGTTGTGACATGTGGGTCTGGGTTCTTGCCCCGTATGCATGTGATGAAGGTCCTGAAGCTCTCTCCATCCCAAGGAATGCCACAGCTTTGGTTGATCCAAACTATGGGGTTCTTGGTTGAAATCGCCCATGATAAAACGCTTTCCCTCCATAGACATGACCACCCGTCGGGTGGCTTCCGACAGCAAAGAGTCAGTTTCATCTCGCACTTCCGGTGATGCAGCTTGCGAAGCCTTACCATATATCACCACTCCATGAATCCAATGGTTTTGATGGAAAAAGGTATGGCCTGAAATGCGAGCAGAGTCATGTATATCTTGATCCCATGTACGTACAAGAGGTCGACTTGGACATGTGGTCAAAAAACCTGTTCCTACCTGTTTGCCACCAATGGCATGCTGTGACTTAGAACGAAGTGGTGCAGCAGCACCGGCATGGAACTGCAAATGTTTGCAATTGAAGCCTAGCTCACGTTGGAACTGTGTGATGCCAGGCCGCGACAAATGAGTCTCGGTCACACCCCATATGGCCGAGCCTTGTGGTAACTGCCCCAAACTGGATGACTTATGGCGTAATCCTGTGGGGTTAAAGGTCCCCAAAATCAAGGGCTCTTTGGGCCCTGGTGTCTTGGCCTCTCCCACTCGGATGAGCATAAAGAAGAGGAGCAAAAATTTCAAAAACGAATTGGACCGCTTCTGAAGCGGTCTGCTTGCAGGTTCACCTCTGGAGCCTAGTCACTCATGAAGTTTCGCGCGTTTGTTCAACAGGATTTCAATGCGCGACATCTGATCTTCAAACTTGGTTTCGATGGCACTCTGAAAAGCAGCAGCATGAGCATCCAACTGGTGTTTCAACCCCCCAATTTGGTTCTGAACATGATTATTGTGGGCACCTTGGCTCTGCTGCTGAGCAGTGACCGACGTACTCAACTGCTGAAGGTTCTCACTCAGGGATTGGACCTGAGCCTCCAACCTATCTACTCGAGGGTCTGCTTCACTCATGGGTGCATCTGCCTCTGCCTGTTTCACCTGGGCCATGACCTTCTGAGTGATCGTGTTCTCCAGGGCTGCGATCTGAGATGACACATGTTTGGGTGGTCCATTCACGCCTTGGTACTTAGCCCATGGGTCAGCATCCAACCAAGGATCATTCGTGGAGGCAGCTGGCTTGGGTCCCTTCTGAAGAAAATTCATGG
Organism: Symbiodinium kawagutii; assembly: GCA_009767595.1. Classification (NCBI taxonomy): domain Eukaryota; class Dinophyceae; order Suessiales; family Symbiodiniaceae; genus Symbiodinium; species Symbiodinium kawagutii. The sequence continues at coordinate 192,267 of VSDK01021288.1, forward strand.
TCTTCGTGGAAGCAATCACCTGTTGACGAACCGGAGTCTGTGTAGGTTCCTTGTCATCTCGCACCGAAATCAACACATCGCCATGTTTCATAGTGAACAACCAGTGAGAAGGAGGTGATGTCGCAGTAACTGACCAAAAACATCCCTCAGAACTCTGCCCCAATGGTTGACCTGGATTCGCCAACCACCCCAGTTGCTGGAGAGCCTTCCCCAGAGCTTTCTTCGTCGTACCATATGGTAGTGGACCGATACGATATGTGACCTTTGTCCCATCCATCCAATCAACTTCAGGGCGATGCTGAGCGTGCACTGCCTTTGCATCTTCTGTTTTGACTCGCAAGCCAAAACGGTTTCCACTGCGAACTACTGAACATGGATGAGTCGTGACATGCTTAGCCATCTGAGTATCACCGAATTGTTTCTTAGGCAACCACACTACACGAAAAGGATCCGAAGGACTTCTCCCATTGTCACTACGGGGCTCAATAAACATGCCTCTGGTAGCATTGACAGATTCGAGAACTGTCATGTGTTCAGCTTTGATTCGCACTGTCACCGCAAACAAAAAAGCATCCTTTGGAGAGGATCTGCGAAACCCTTGGTCCAACCATTGTCGATCCCACAGGTCAAGCAACAAATCAGGACCAACCACCTGCAGTTCATCAGCCTGTAAGATTGTCTTGACAGGTTTCTGAAGAAAGGTCTCCCATGGACAATCCAACTGATCACGATACACCAAAATCCGATAGGCACAAGTACTTACTTCGTCAATGGCAGTGATGTTCGAAGGCAAAGCTCGCTTGATCTTGATCTTCCCCAGGTGTAGTAACGACCCCCGCAAAATGACTGGTTCATCAGTAGCACAAAAATTTGCAGGAAAAGAAATGACCTCTTGATTGGCAGGCAATCTCGCATCAGGTTCACCAAGGACAAGCAGCGAAAGCCCCTCTTGACTCAGCGGGTCAGTAAGCTTCAAGAAAGGACATGCCTGATCTGGTGTAACCACAGCAATCCCTTTGGCATTTGCTCCCACCTGATGTAAACCAATCTGTGACACCATGACTCCATCATCCTGTTGAAAGATGCCCACAGGGATGTTGATTTGATCTGGGGTGATGGTCACCGGAGGTTTCACAGGCTGCTTCTGACTGTTGGATTTCCGTCCAAACGTCTGTCCACTATCCACTCGAGCCTTCACTGCAGCTTCCAGTTCTGAGGCAAGCACCAGTTGAATGGCTGGGCGACATTGAGACGCCTTGGCCTTCAGGTCTTTCCACGGCTTAGGTGATTTCATGGTCTGCTGAATGCTGGTGGTACCCAGGGTCCCTAGGAGGTTCTGTGCACATGCATGGGATCTATCAGGCGAGACGGCATGTTCCTCAAGGAGGGCAACCAACTTTGCAGTAAGAGAGGCATCGGTAGTACCCCCAAAAGCCATGAAAACCTGCATGTCTTGCTGACTGGAACGCAAATGAAGTTCAAAAGCTGATCGCATGTTGACCATCTGGGAATCCGAGACCGTATGTACTTCATCAAGATTGCGTTGTTGACCATCAATCCAGGCAATGCTTTGGAATCCACAATCATGTGCAAACCGATGACCGAAAGGACGCATGTGAATGGAAAATCCCTCATGGTGCATGACATCCAACACATCTGACAGCTGTGTGACCCCATCGGGTGAGGTGCGCAATTCAGCAGTTTGCTGAGTGATCCGAACAGCCAAAGGCATCCAATGCTGCTGGTAAAGCACTGCCGTGTAGCAGGTACATGGTTCACCTTTTTCAACGAAACTCATCACCCATTCATCAACATGCAGACCCAAATCACACTTGTTCGCAGCAAAAATGGGAGGTGTGGTCTGGCATTCTGTCGCCTGTTGCATCACACGAAGGTAGAAATCCATCTCATCAAAACCTACATAGCCTTGTTGGTGCCACAGTTGACACAACCGATCTCCAACTCTGGACTCTTCTGGGAGTTGGGAGACGTATTGAGTCACATCCCAATTGGTAGGATACAGCATGATGCGCTGGCCATGTGAAAGCTGTTGGGTAATGTTGACAATTTGCCCTACCGGATCAACAGCACAGATGAAAGGTTGATTGGTGACCTTTTCTTCAGCCATGAGCAACTGACCTACCGTAGTACCCTCTGTAACCATAATCACGCCTGGATCTTCTCCTGGATATGCAACATACACACAAACATTCTGCTGCAGCTGTGCACGTGGAGTTTCCTCACAGTCCCCTTCGAGAATAGACTCGGGAGAGACTGGACTTTCATGGGGGCTAACTGGCTCAGGAGAGTCAGTTCTCAATCTCTTGGGCTCCGGCTGGTCTGCAACTTCATCAGTGGGATATTGTGTCCATGCACAGGTTGGTTCGATGACAACCGCTGGTGCTGGTGTGGACGCAAACATCGCAACCCCTCCACACTCAGTGTATGGTGACGGGGCAGCAACTGGATGAATTGGAAAACCTTCAAAATGAGCTTCATCTTGTTCATGGTGATCATGTGTGATTGCAGCTGGCATGGCTACACTACGCAAAAAAGTGTTGGTGTTCAACAAGCAATCCAAGGCTTGTTCATAGCCTTGCATGACCTTGGTTGACTCTGTGAAGCCCCATACATGATCCCGTCCCGCAAAGACTTGCCCAAACAACTTGATCAGTACCTGATTGGTAGTGGCTTCATTGGGAAAGATGCGCAATGAATCCCAGGTCTGCAACAGGTTGGACATGATCCATCCCGATTGAAAAGGTGAGGCCATTTGTCCCACCCCACTCAGATCCAAGCGACAGTTTGTGGGGAGATCAGTTTCGAGGTACCGAGGATCCAAACCATTCATGGTGGCGATTTCAGCAGCATGAACATGGCGAATGCGTGGGAAAGATCTCCCTTCTGTGGTCACCATGCCATCTAATCCAACCAACAATCCGTAAAGTCCCTTCTCATCCAATCTTCGTTGAGAAAACCCGGTGGCCCTACATGAGCATGCGCAGCCTTGCAATTGATTGCCAAAAGAATGTGTGGCAGTGGGTGCGGTCTTCCAAGTATCCAAAATGTGATGGACAATCCCTTTCGGATGTTTGTTGAAGCACACATACTCATGTTCACTGAGCAACAACTGGTCTTCTTCTTCCGGTGTCAACTGCAAAGTGCGTGGAAACATGTGAATCACCATGGGTCGAAATGGGAGTGATGGCAATGCAGGAATGGTACAACTAGGCAAACTCGGATGGGTCAACAGAGCCCACCAACGTGTACGGGATGCTGGAAGCAACCAATGCAGATCCAGAATGACCTGTTCAATCCGATATCCTGTTTGGGCAGCAAACTTAGACAACACGTCCTGAACCCAAACCGACTCCTTAGCTTCCTTGGTGCATTCAATCAAGATCACCCCCATGGAAAGGAAGTAACCCATCTCCAAGGTGCCTGTGAGAGAGGTGGACCTAGGATCCAATTGCTCACGTCTGTCCCCCAAGCTACTGAAAGGCTGGCAGGCCACACCACTGCAAATCATTTGTGAAGTGGGAGCTGCTTGTGCAACTGCCATCATTGTATGCTTGCTACTTACATCTCCGCAAACCACTGGAACATTGGTTTTGTGTCGCAACCAATTGCAATACACCTCATTGTAGTCACAAAAACACTTGGTTTCAATGCCACATGCAAGGACCCCTTGCCCTACAATCCCGTATCCAGCACATACCTCAATGGCGGTAAGAGGCATCTGAAGGTCAATGGGTTCAACAGGTAACACATGTGAATCGATGGATGGAACCACCCAAAAGACCCCCTCCTGTTGCTGGATGTTGACGTCCAGCAGGCTAAAGACATCAGCTTCATTCAATGCAATCATAGTGCGAAACACTTGGCGTCGAAGGTTGGAGATGCAAACCGTATATGATGCTGTGCGTGCCACCACGTGAGCCATGAGCGAGCATCGCTGACCCACACAGGAACCCAGAGTAGGCTCAATCGCATCCATGGCACCACACCACTATGAAACTACCCCACCCAGATTTCGCAAGGGCCGGTGAACCCACTGGAAGGCCTGGGCCAAACACCTGAAAATACGACCACCCCCTTTGGCAATGTCATCAATGTTGATTTTGTGCAACTGTTTGCTTTGTCTGTATCGCTCCTCATGTATATCCCTATTGACCTCATGTCTAAAGACATCATGCAGTTCTTCAATGAAGCTGGAGTCAGGAATGCCTTCAGGGACAAAGAAACCAAGTACATTCAATGACCAATGCTGGAATCCACCAGGAAAGCCCGCAGCATGAATAATGCTATCCCACAACAAGCCACATTGCAGATGCCCATTGTGTGAATACTTCCTTTCAAACGCTCTCTTCTGTCTGACCATGCTTTGTAGTCGCCTGGATTGCGTGATCCATCTACGAAGACCAGTTGAAGTTTGACCAAAAGGAACATTAAGCTCCCCGTTGCGTGCAGGTTTAACCACCGGAGCACTGATGTTCCGCTGCTTGATGATTTTGGTTCGGCAACGTCCCCATGCAGAGTTGGGGATATTAACCATATTACCCTCCACATCAATAGCCGCTGCATGAAAAGTTTCATCAAAGGCCAGAGCAAATTGTCGCATGGCTTCATCTGTGTCATCGGCTTGCAGAGCAAACTGAAACTTATCACACCTCTGAGTAGTAACAGCCTTGGATTGACTGTCAACAACATCATCGTCCAAAATGTAACCATCAATAGAATGTGGAAGTGTCCAAATCTTCCGACACAAAGGCGCATCACCCAGGTCAAAAGTTGCCTCAAGAACAGGATGAGAATCAAATTGATAGTTTTCTGAGACAGCACAATGCACCAACAGCGGCGCAAGAACTGAATTGACCAAGATGTAAGATCTCCTTGTGCTGTCACGACAAGTAGGTTGCATGGGTTGTCCAAACCTTTCCCACGCCAGTTCTGCACAATCATGCCATCCCATCCTCCGAAGTTGCTGCCAAAATGCAACGTCAACCAGATCACGATTGAAGTCACCGGTGATAATAGCGGGCCCACGGAAAGCATTGGCTCTTTGCAGACCCGGTTGCGCAGCTTCCAAGAAAACCCTTTCACCATCAACGTATATCTGTTGCGTCTGAGGTGGTCCATAGATTGCACAAATGTAAGCACGAATCCCACTACCGATGTTTACGATAGCATCCACAAATCTGCTCCCCGGCTTGACATGCTCAGGAAGTTCCATGGGATAAGGTTGTAATCCATGTTGGCTGAGGATCACAGTTCCAACCGGTTTGCCTCTGTAAGCACCACCGTTAGCAGTATGTTTCTCAGCAGGGTGACTGAACACGGAATTGACCTTATGTTTCCTGAAGCGCTTCATGGACACCCCCATAGCAGCATGGGTATGTGAAGTCTCGCATCCGGTATTGATCCCTGAAGTCCATTGTGCAATTTCGTCTTCCCTCCCCAGCAACTGAGTAGGATTGAAGGTTCGCACAGTGATAGGCCCAGGGTGTCTCGCCTCACCAAATCTCTGTCCAGCATCAAGGTTATGATGGCTGTCGTTAAAAACTGCAAATTGGTTTGCATGGAATTATAATATACGCACTTGCACGAATCATGTGAATTGCTGCAATCACCAATGGAACATTGATAATGGTACACATCGTCCGAAGACACGTCAACTGGAACTGGAGATGATGCAGCATGATAATGCATGAATTTACCGCTCAGCCTGTTATTGCACTGGTCGCAAGCAAAAACCGAGTGGATGCAAAAGCACAAAAGGATATGCAACCATGTGACCCAGGTAAAGGGGTTGCTGCCTTTACCTTGTCCTGACCTTCACGATTTGGTTGCAAACGGGTCAGCCTTCTGTGGTTTGTCAATACGGGCTCTCTTCTCTGGATCAAAACTCTCTCCCATTGCAGCGATGCTGGCTTTCATGTTAGCATCCATCTCTTTGAAGAGGGTATTCATTTGAGTGAGGATCAAATTGGAACTTTGCGAAACAGAATTCTCAACCTCAGCGATTTTCTGTTTTGTAAACGTCTGCTCATTCTTCATGGATTCCAATGCACAAGTGAGCTCATCAATCCTAGCATTGGCTTGCGCCATACGGTTGTCAACAGCAGTGGCAATCTGGGTTTCAACCTGAGCTCGCATCTCAGCATACCTCGCGGAAGTACTAACTGACACTACCTGATTCTGGGCATCCATGACTGTGTCGACTTTGTATTCCTGGGTGACAACCATGAGCTTTTTGTTGCGCTGACCCTGGATGCTGTCAACCGTAGCAATAGTACCATTAAGGACCAAATGATCACACGGTGGCTCAGTCTTTGCGGCAACAACCCAACGACTGACCCCTTGTGGACGAACCGCGGTGGCATTCCACCCCAATTTCTGGAGTGCATTGGAAAGCTCATCCCTCCCCACCTGTGGAACGTTTCGGAGAATGAAAAGGGATTGGTCTGCATCAAAGCTAGCTGTTTCAACATACGCTGATTCTGGAAGCAGCTGAGATCTGACAGAGGCGGCGTCCTCTCGTTTGCATCTTGCTGCGAAGCCTTCATTCAATTTCACAATGCCAATCACTTCAGAACAGGATTCAACCTTGGAGTGAACCTCGGGCAACTCACGATTCGGCAAAGGAATGACAATGTACCTTGGGTCGTGTTTTTTCTGCGCATTCTTTGGACTCATGAAAATCCCTGCCACTCCTGATCGAGTCAGAACCTGGTCAAGGATGGCGTCAGATATTCTGAAAAAGCCGTGCCAGTGAGTCGATTGGGAATAATGTGCGGGTTTGTCCCCCTTCCAACTCTTTATTGACCAGGTACTCAACAAAGCACTGCCTCTCAAGGCAACCACATGAACTCCAATGTAATGAAGGGGGATTGCAGTGTCTCCCCAGTTCCCTGTGAGCTTGCGCTCGATGGTGAATTCCACAACCGTGGAAGGGAGCTGTTCAACCATGGCCGAAGGCAACTTGATGGCAGGTTCAATGGCAATGTCCCCAAATTGAATGAGACAAGCATCAACCGTAGTAGGTGTTCCATCCAACAAGTGAGCAGGAAAGCATGCAGTCTTCCCCAAAGCTTTAGCGCCGTCTCCAATGACCAGAAGAGCCAAAGCCTCCATACTCCATGGTGCATTCTTCAAAACCTGACGAGCCTCAACAGGTGTAACTGGGCACAAACCTGTCATGTCCGGACCAAATCTTCCGATTTCAAGCAAAGCAACGGATTCCCCATCAGCAATGAAATGAGAAGGGTCAATGGTAACACCATGTGCATCAACCTGGGTAGCAACATACGATTTGGGTTTTTTGTCACCCTTCTTTTTGTTGTTATCACTGCTTCCTTTGGATTGCGAACGTTGATCTTTCTGGAAAGCCTTCAGTTCGGCAGGGAGAATCAGCCGGTACTTGCAATCTGTGGCCAAGCGTTTGACCTCATCCCAAAAATCCTGGTCTTTGTCTTTCATATGTTCATTGAGCTTTTCAGGTGCAACTTTGGCAAAAAAGGCTGAAACCCGATGTCCCAGGTCATCCTCTTGCACCCCCTTGGAGGCCAGCAACTGATGAACACGTTGTTTGACATTGTCATACTTGGCACCACCGATCAAAGGGCACACCCGAAAAGAAATCACCGAAAAACCAGGGGTATGTTCAGCAATCATCTCAGGATCCATCATCACAGCACCGTGTTGACATAGAATGCTTGTGCACACTTGTGAGGAGGCAAAAAAGCTGGCAGCAATCTCTGTGAGAGTCATCCTTCGACACAGCCAGATTTCATCATGTTTCGCTTTGAAGGGACTTCTTACTGCCCGCTTCACCCCGTTGTCAATCCTAGATTGAACAGTGGGAGAGTCCACTGGGGCAACCAATGAAATCCTACGCATCACTGTCACTGGTAGAGGCCGAAAACTATCCCATTGGATGTCCAGCTGCGGGTATTTTGCAACAGCCTCTTTGCAATCAACGAGGACTCCATTGCAGAACACGTTCCAGGCAACAGTAGCATGAACATCAGGGAAGAGCAAAGCCACCAACATGGAAATAGTGGTTTCAGCATCAACAGCAGCAGTTCGCACCACCTTTTGAAGTGGATGACGCGCTGCCCATCGAACTTGACCGTTGACTGGCTGCATTCCTGGATCCTGTGAGGCCGTAGCTGAAGGCGGTTTGGCCTGTTCCCAACTGACATAGCCTGGCAAACAAGCTTTGAACCTGAATTCCGCCTCAACGATATCATAGCCCATGAGGAATTCATCGTCGCACATCAACCTATCATCTTTGACCATACCAATTGTATCAGGCACACAACCAACTTGCGCAGCAATGAGCGCACAAGCAGTTTTGACTGTCCATGTGACATCACACCGAAGGTTCACACTGATTCCCAATGATTGCTCATCGCACTTGACATTGGAATGGATCACCTGGAAAATCAACTTCTGAAATTTGCCAGTGGGAACAACATCACCCCATTGTACGCTTCGATCATTGAGTGAGAAGGCATGAAAGTGTTCCACCTTTGCATGAGGCAAACCACGGCATATGACATCTTGTACCGTGGCATGGGACCCGAAATTGACATACATCGCCCATTGATGCTGGCTATGAAGGAGCAGGGCCAACCCCCCTTCGGACAATGATTGTGCACCATCATCGTAACGAGGATCATCAACACGAAAGAAAATGGGTAAACCATCCAATCCTTTGAGCTTGATTTCATCATATTCCTCAATGTCAAAAGGAATCGTAGGCTCAATGCATTCATCAAACTTTCTCTTCTTGCATTGCTCGACAGTTTCATCAGGAGAAACCGGAATCAAAGACCAAAAGTTCCCGTCAACCATGGTTTCATGATGTGAAAGCTTGATGGCATGTTCAAGAATCTCCTTGACAACCTGCTGGGCATTGGCATCACCACGGAAGGGTGTCTTATTCCCCAGCAACAAGTGCGTCTTGAACAGCTGCAAAAAGGCCTGGATTGGTGACAGGGCGTTTCCTGCAACCCTCCATGCATCATGAATGTCACATGGAAGAATCACCTTGGAGTCGAAGGCCAACGTGGCCACCATTTCCCAGGGTGAGATCATGCGAATGCCTTTGTCGTCATGAAAGATCATGGTGTGTAACCCTTTCGAGGCCAAGAGTTGCTCATCGATTTCGTGCTGCTTCCCGTAACATGCCATGAACCCCTTGAAAGGACCATCCCATGAAACAGTTCTACCTTCAACAAGGCTCACAGGGGATAAATCATCACAAGCATCACGCAACCACTTTGGGGCAAATTGTAGGTTTCCCATCGCCTGGAAGGCCGCATCAGGCACAAACAGTGCTTCACGTTCCACATTCCCCAAATTGGTATGAATAACATCTCTGGTAGCGATGCTAGGACAGACACAGACTTCCTGCAAATGACCTTGAGCGAATGAAAAGCTACTTGCCAAAGAAAGCCTTTGTACATCCACTCCCACATCTTTGTGCAAGAATGTTCCTAGCCATCGATCACGTTGGACCGGAATGACCGTGTGAGCTTGAAACACTCCATGCAATCTGAGGCTCATACCCATGTTTTCGGCACCCTCCATCAACTTGCCAAAGTCAGCATGACGAGAGAAACCCGGCACATTCTCAGCTGAGAAGCTCTGGATGTGTGCCAAGCTAGCCCATTTCACGCAATCGAGGAAAGCCATGCCATCCTTTGAGTTGAGTCCAGAACCATAGCCGGCACCAGACCACGGCTGACATGGTGGACTGCCAGCCACGTGTGCAATGTTGCACAGGCCAAATGTCATCCACACCAAAGGGTCATCGACCGACCCCACAATGACACATGGGCTGTCATCTCCAGCCAGGGCATCCAGAAATGCCTTGTCGACTGGTTTCATAGGAATATCATGTTGTCTGCTGCAAGCACCCGCAGCAATGGGATCATGGTCAACAAAGAGATGAGTAGGCACTCCCAGATGTTTGGCAGCAACTGACCATCCCGAAATGCCTGAAAAGACTTCCGCAAGTCTTTGATCTCCTCTTCGTGGATTTGAATGCAGAAGAATGGTAGCACCTTCTCCTGTAGCATCGAAGCACACCTCCCCCTGCTCCCAGCGCACCTGGAAACCACAAAGGGTAAGAGTTGTCCCCACCGAAACATGTTTGATCCACTTCTCAGGCAGAATCATCACTCCGGAGCAATGAGCCACCTGAACTCCACATCGACACATCCCAACTGATGTTACCAGCGCCAGTGCAGACCCACCCGACGAGTCCATGGCGCAACAACTGACAAACACAGCCCGGTGTTCTGTAGTACACCTGCCGACTGCTGGGAAGCCCCGGGCACCACTTGGGCAATGCGGCTAATGGTTAACGGTGGTTGATGATGCCCGTTCTTTTTCTCTTTTGGCAAGAGTCATAGTCTGTTTGCCCTCTGCCAATCTCCAGTTGCAGTCAGGACACATATTGCACGTAGCCACTAATCCCGACCCTCTGATTTACATTGATTCGTCATGACATGGGCGCAGCCATCAACATCAATTAATATTGGCAATAATTATATGTTTTCAGCAATCTTAGTTGTCACAAACCATTCTCAATATTGATCATTTCACTAATAACATCTATAAAAACCATTTAATCCATGATCAAATCCTGTACAATCACCAGCACCGTAACTAATCTTGACCAACAACGGTGTACCTGCGACTCTTCACCAAGCGGGGTCCTGCTTCTCCATACCAGCAATCATGTCAACAGACATGGCTGCAGCCTGGGAACAAAGAATCATGAATGGGAATAATGCCCCAATAATTGCTACATACTGGCTGCTTAAATGGTGAGTAATCACTGGAGAAATGATGGAAACTAATGGCCCCTTGGTGGTTAAGGATAGTCACTGACAATTGAGAGTGATGTTACTGGTGAACAATGGTTACAAATGCTGGTTGACCACTATCAATGGTGAATAACCGACATTTGTTACTATAATGGTTAATTAAGCTTTGTAGTGGCTTATGGTGGATAAATGGTGAAGAAAGGTGAAATGTTGCCCAATGGTTGATAGTGGTCATTACTGGTTAAGAATGGCTACTAATTGTTGATGGTCATGACCACTAATGGTGAACAATGCTGCGCAAATAAGTGGTCGACTAACAGTGACCGTGACCGTGGTTGATCTATGGTTGATCCAACAAGCACTCAGAATGGCCAATGTAATGGTGAAATAATGGCCATTCATGGTTGATAACTGATAACAGCTACTCATGATTGGCAATGGCCAATCACAATTCCTAGGCCAAAGTTGATGACACTTCAGGGCAACAGCGCCTGGTGCATGAATGACCATGAACTCTGGCAAGCCACGACTGCGCGCCTTACCCCATTGTGACATCGCATTCCCCTGTGGTTTCTGGTGGTCAGTGAATGATCCGAGGTGGTATACATTAAAATCATACATGGCATCCTCACCAAACTTGGACGGTTGACACCAGCAGTGAGCTCACGAACAGCCCACGGTCGCCCCCCCTCCCAGGGAGAACTCGACCCAATCGTCAGCGTGGATCAACTGTGTAGGTGACCATTCCGCAGGCTTGTCGCAATATCAACGCAGAAGCGATGGGGCTTCTTGGCATCATGTAGTTTCTTTCCTTAGACAATTGATCAACACTTTGATGAATTGAGGTGTTACGTGGTGACTGTGGTGATGACCCCTAGCCACACATAATTATCCATTCTGAAGGATTGTTGTTAATCCACCATTTGTGGTTTAATGTTAATACTTAGTAGATGATCAACTGACCAATATTTAAGACCATATTAGGAATCCATACGTATCATCAGAAGAAAAAAACAAGCTAGTAGAAGAAGAAAGCATCGATTCCATTACTTTGTTTTACTAATCAATTCTTGCTCTACTCAGATTGCAATCAATTCTTACGAATCAAGTTTGGATCAAATTCAGGTTGGTTCACGAATCATTCGAAATCAAATTGCATGTGTCAACCAACCATTCAACAACAATGACTAAGTAGGGAAAATAAAAAATGTGAAGCAAACCACCAACGAGTTGTTGAAGAATCATTGGCTATCATCCCCTATTATTCCCTATAAGAAGGCAGTGCGAAAAATGTTAAGCAAGCCACCAACCAGTACGATTGCCTTCTTCTCAGTGCCTTTGCGCAGCGACCGGATCCAACTATGACCCGCCCAGGAACGCCGTTGGAGCTCATGATCAACGACCTATGCCGGAGAGACAGGCACCATCCGGGGACTGTGAACTTATAACCAAGGTAACTGCCCAGGCTGAGCTCATAACTAGGCCAACTGCCCAGACAAATGGAATAGATATCTAGATACATGATCAAGTGTATTTCAGTGACGAATCTCAAGCAACTTTATTGCAGTAGTACTAGTAGGGGGGCCACACATGGCCTGTATCCATCACCATGTGACGGTTTAGCAAGCCGGAAAGCCTTAAACATATCACAACTCAAAGGTAGTTTACCAAGCAACTTGCCCAAAGTTGCCCGAGTAAACCACTATTCAAGTTGCCCAATGGGTCAACCCATGATGTTTTTGTGTCATCATCTAAGTTGCTTCACAACAACGTCTTTTCCCGCCCGTGACTCCCGGGGCTGGGGTCCATGCGTTGCAACATGTGACCTATCCCGATGTGTGCTCTTGGGATGATGATTTGGACACTATGATGAGCCACAATGGAAACAATCAACCAACAACAATGGAAAACTAACTTTAGCCAACATAGTCATACAACAAAAATATTGCAAGACTGCTCGATTTCCCAACTTTGTGGGCCATTTTGGAGCCATAGTCCATGAAAATGTTGAATGGGTAAACATGCTCAACTATCGCTGAACATGCCTGAAGCACTGCCATATAAACATGCAAACCAGGTGGTCAACCACTTTCACTGCAGGGGAGCGCCCCCAAAATCACCTCAGCAACAAATCCAAAGCCAAACCTCATCACCGCTCCCTTCGGATTGTCCACAAACGGAAGTATCTCCAGCCGAAAGGTACCTTGGATACTATGAACCCAACAAAATCAATAAAGAGAGTGGTCAATAAACCAAGTGCGAGTTGTTAGGGTCGTTGTTGTTAGCAAGTGACAAGCTTCTTGTCATTGCTGTGAGCACTAGCCAGGTTGCATCCCAAGGCCCACCAATGTGGGATGGCTTGACCAGGGTGTATCCCGGTCCATTGTATGATGTTGTTGCAAGCACCAAATTCAAATGTTGCTCCCATGTAAGCAAGCGGTTTTGTATGTTTTGTCGCGGTAACCACACCAGCAGTTCGTTGGATGATGAACAAAACAACATATGATGCAAGCACGTCATCAATAAAGTTTCTCCCTCACATGGTCAGTTACTGAGTATCCCTATGGTTAGGCTTTTTTGATCTCCCGCCATGCATCCACCACCTTGCGACTGGGTCCACAAACAATCAAAGAAGCTGGGGCAACTCCGGCGAGTGATGGCGGCGAATGGCTATGCTGGAGCCAAAGCACAGCATGGATGAAACGTACATGGTGTCATGCCTATGATGCCTTGGGTTGGCAGTTGGCCACGGATAGTTCTTTGTTCAAATGGTTTAGTGTTAGGGTGGTGATGAATATTCGGGGACTGACTGAGCGTGGGGAGATGACCCAAGTGATACTGATGAACTAAGCAAGAATGATGATTTGTGTAATAAAATCCATGTGATGCCTTGGGTATACCATTTTTTGGAAACCGATGGGGACCTAAAAAAACTCGCCTTCTGAGGAATTTCTCAAGATTAGTTTAAATGTCAACAGGCTATTCATAAACCAAGGCCCCCTGAAAAGGTAGATTGCCTACTGGTTGGTAGTTTCAACAGTTTCAACCCCTATGACAGACATGCTTGTCAATCACCCAACTATCCCAAAGCCATTGAGGAAAAAAAAATGTTTGGAACTGAAACCATCAAGCAACTAGAAGACTAGGATTCTTCGGACATCTTTGGACCACAGCAAGGGGTCACTAGCGACCCCCAACGGAAGGCAGGATGTCCTAGGGTCAAATGGCTTGATGGCTCAGGTGTCATCAACGGCAAAGTCGACTCCCAGGTGGTGCAGGATCAACAGTAGCCATTTCGATGAAGTGAGTTCGTGCTGGACTCCATAGCGAAACAGGAATTGCTGGTGTTGAGTGAGAACGTTTGTAGATATTTGATGCTTGTATACTTGTGTCTATCGAATTTTCTATTTCAGGGTTGCCGCAATGGAAAAACACATGCAACACTCATGCTGCAATCGGAATAGCTTGCAGGACCAACCCTGGCAACAAACACATCTTGATATCGGTGGAGTAGGAGACACGGCAATAACTTCTTCTGGGTAAAACACATGCATGTTTGGATTCTCAGCAAATCCTACACCCTTTCAACCAAAGCTGCGAACAATCCCAACAATTCAGAGCAAGTGCAATTTGGGGAATACATAATATTTGTTGTGTAGGCACAACACATTCTCATACTAATGAAGGCATGTAGCACAAAGCATGAAATGATCATGCTCACAAAGGCGATGATGACGACAACAACTTTCTTCGCATTTTACCACCATCTATGAGTTGACCATTGACCCCAGGAACTTCCATGGGCGGGTTGATGGTGGATCAGGAAGAACTGTCATCGATTTCCTCACCAAGACTCAAAACCAGGTGTCTTAGTGGGAAATAATTCATCCATGTCTTAGTGGGAAATGATTCATCCAAGTCTTGTCTGGAAGGTTCAATGTTGGTTTGGGAATTTTGGAGCACAATCCATGATGCGCAAAAACACAGATGACTCGTACACAACCCGAAGATTGTGAAGCACCAAGTAGTCATGCTATGCAACCACTACTGATTATTGAGTCAATCGATGATGGTTCACTGAATTCCACGGGCAGTCGACCCATTGTACTGATGACGCTGATAATAGAATAAACCATCACCATTCAACGATAATTTCACCATATTTCACCGATGATACTGATGATGGTTACCCATTGTACTAATCATAAATTGATAAGGATCATACTCAACTGTCAATGCTCCCCTGTCCTCCCAACACTTTGGTGGCGCTGCTTGGCCTCTAAGTAGTTGCAAATGTTCTCGGTGTCGTACGCCAAACGAAATGCACCAGGATCCACCTGGCCACCGCCCGCCGCGGAAAGTGGAGATGTGGGACGTGGCACGTGAGATACACGACAGTTGGGTGTGACAACTGTTCATTGATTACCAGGAAATGATGCTGATAGAATCCTGAAGAGTAGGGATACACGATGATATATGAACAAGAGTTACAAGTTGATATAGTTGACCGTTTGTGGACACAAACAGGCATAAGTCTAGATGCAAACATGAAGTTTCCCATCAATCTATTGAGGATCGGTCCTACCAGTTACTTAACAGGCATTCTACAATCATGAGTTGGGACAATCTCCAATAGACGAGCGGACAGTCAGCGGCAATGTAGCTTTCACTCGAAGTGAATTATGCCGTTGCCGTTGCCATTGCAAACTTTGGAGGGTGGGATTGGTGGCAATGTAGCTTGTTTTCCAAGTTTGCAGTGTATTAATTCCAATATATTTTACTCAAGACAATTCACTCAATTGCGGCCATGTAGCTGGTGATTGATGGCACGAACGGCCGGTTTCCAAACCGAAACTAAGAACAACTAACTTCCACACCATGCAGGTGGAGTCAAGAGAATGCAGAAGTCAAAAGTTAGCTACTACATGCTACCGGAGACAATCTGCAGTACAACGCTTTCTTTGGGTCATAGCTCAATTCTTGGATCATCTTCGTACCGTCAACCATTAACAACCAGGTGGATCATTCTATCAACTGGGGGCCTTTTTTCTGGTCACCTGGTTAGTGGCCGAAGACCATGCCAAGCCTGTGAAACATTTTTGAATCCACCAGCCGCGAGAGTTCTTCATGGATTTTCTTCAGCATCATTTCACCATCATGAAAACATTGGTTAAATCCTTATTTCACCATTCTGCACCATTTCTTTAGCACTCCAACCAATGTTGATGTCTGGAGGCTCCGGCCCTTCTCTTCCCGTGAACTAATCACCCAGCATGAACTGCAAATGGTTGATTGGCTGTCAAGATTATGATTCATCATTGATGTCTAGATCAATAACAGTGATGAATGGTCAATGACAATGATTAAACATGATACTTAATGATTCAATGATGATCAATGATTGATCCTTGACACGAATCATTGACGATTGAATTCATTAGGCCAATGTTCACGATACCATCAACTATCCTTGATCATAAATCAATCAAGGATCAATTGATCATAATACATAATAACTATAATAGGTCATGCTTCATTAGAATAGTTCGTGCTTACTATTGACTTCGTTGGACTAATGATACCATCTATAACTTATTAAACCTTTTAGTTTAAATTAATTCACTAATGAATGATAGTATTTGAGGCAATTTTCCGTTCATGCCATTATAGTTAATATACCATAATAATAACTGATTAAACATTATAGTTAATAAATGACACCCTGTAGTTAATATACCATTATTATAACTGATTAAACACTTCAAAACTGATATAAATGATATGCTAAAAAACATGATACTTAATAACCATGATGGTCTCATTCATATATAAATAGCTAATTATATCTAATGATAATTACTATGTTAATTAGATCACCTGCTCTGGTATCTAACGATACTAGATATATGAACATCTATCTATAGATATATTTAATGATAGTTACTTACCATTATTTCCCTATTATTGTTGGAGGAAATCCCCCATTAGTTGGTTGATGAATATTGACCCATAGCCATATATCTAATGGCAGTTACTGAATGATATCCCCGCTTTCCACCTCGCAGCTTTTTCTTCGGACGTCTCTGAGCCCAGCCCCCAGCTGCTGCTGCTCCGCAAAGGTCATCTGCCGCAGCGCCGCCGGTGTCAGCCGCCGCCGCAGCTGCGCCAGGTCCCGGCGCAGCCGTTGCGAGGCCTGGCGCGCCAGCAGCTTCTGCTGCTCGCGCGCCACGCGCTCCTGGGACGGCAGCAATGGTTATGGGCTATGGAACCTGTGAACCATGAGGTTGATAGATGGTTAATCTGGTTAACTTAATGGTCAATGCTATTGATAAGGTTAATAAATGGTCAACTTAATGATTAATATGAACCTATGAACCTGGTTAAGCACCATGCTCATGAAACAAATGGTGCTATAAATGGTGCGCCAATAGATATATTCGTGGGACAATAGATCATACATTTTCAGCGAACCAATGGTTATAAATGGTATTCATCATTAGTTATTGGTTGTAAGTGTTATAGCCAATGTTGAGTTATAAGCAAATTGTCATTGGCGAAATGTTGTGTTGATCATTAGTTAGTGATTGGTTGTGAGCGTTTCTTAGTTCAAGCGGTCAATGTATGGAACTTCTTTGGTTAATGGAGTTATAAGTGTTAGTAGACTGAACTAGTGGGGTGATAAGTGCTGGTAAGTAGACTATTGTTGACTAGTTTTGTCTAATGAGTGTTGTCATTTATCAATAAACTATTTGTGTTATCTATTAATTACTGGTAAGTAGCCTCATGTTGTTGGTTTACCATGAGTCATTAGTTCATAGCACTAATAATAGAACCTATGGATAATTACTAGTCAACACCAATGCTACTTGGTTAATAGTCAATGGTTCAATCGTGAATAGTAACTAATTGCAACCTTCATCGCAACAAAAATGGTTGTCAACACCTACGGCACATAACCAGTCTAACCGCGTCACCCTGAGCCTCGACTCGTCCTCGACCCGCATCGAACGCAGCTCTCGCTTCTGGTCGTTTCTCTGTCGCTTTGCCATCTTGGCCAACCTGAGCTGCCATCGGAACCCCAAGTCCCGAGTGCATCGCTTTCTTGGACTTGGTACATATTTGTTCGCCTGTAAAGTTGGTATATATGCTATCCAATGGTACATCTATAGGATATATATATATAGGTAGATCATGGTATAGTTGTTTGCCGATGAAGTGGTGAAGTTCATCTATAGTTCATCTTTAAGTATAGTTGTTCCTTGTTTATTGTAGTCAGTCGAATTCTGTGTTGCTGGTGGTAGTTGCGGTGGTCGTTCTATCCCTCTCTGTGAGTGAACAATCAACACAGTTGATGGGCATGTTGCTCTTGTTGGCAACCCGGGTAACCCATGGGAACCCATCCCTGCGCCATGCCTCATCCCAACACATCTCGTTTATCCAACCTTGTATCAACAATTGACTGTTCAATTAATGCTGATCGTAGTTTGTGATGGTTGGTCGGCAATGGTAGGCATGATCAATCATTCTTAGCCAATCCTAACTGTCATCAACCGTTCTGAACCTTGATCAACCAGCACAGCAACCACTCTTACTATCATTTGGTGAACGGCCACTCCTGGTAGCTCCTGGCCTTGCTCCCCCATCAAAGGGCCAGTGGCGGGTCTTGCTGGCTTTTAGATCCGTTGCTAAAAGTCTAACTTTAAGTGGCCATATGGTACATCAACCATACCCCAAAAAGCCTAAAAAGCAAAGGTAGTAGCTATCATCCACCCAGAAGTTAACATGCGTGCTGGTTGGTGGTTTCAACCCCCACTAAAAATACTAGTCAACCAACCATGCGTTTAATACAAGGGAAAATGAAAAATGTTTGAAACCACCAGCCAGCTTACTGATGAAAACTGCCGGCACCCCCATGACTTGAGACCCACATGAACCCCACCGAGCCATCCCCACGGCCTGCGCTCAGCATAGGTCACCGAGACTTGCCACAGCTGCTCCAGGGACAGGGCCTTCTTCTCCAAGCGTCTCTGGCGCTTGGCTCTCAACTCGGTCTCCTGGGCAGGGCTACCCCAAGCCCCATGAAGGCTTCAGGGTAGTGCAATAGCAAAGATTCAGAACCAAGATTAATGACCAACATGAATGGTTGAATGACCAACATGAATGGTTGAATGACCAACATGAATGGTTGAATGACCAACATCAATGGTTGAATGACCAATCCGAGAATCACATACAATGACCAATGTGAATGGTTGACAGTGGTTTGTGGGAGATACAGGATTGATAAAAGTGGGTGTTAATAACCAACATTGATGGTTATTCGTAGGAACAGTAACCAACATTGATGGTTGATCACGGATTGTCCTACCCCAAAATGATTCAAAAGAAATCCTAGAAATTCAGTAACGACCAAACCATTGACATGGAGAGAAATATTGAAAAAAAACCCTGAAACAAAAACCTCCCAACAAAAACAACGAAGCACAATTCTTCGCAGTCGCAAACATGTGAAGAAAGGCGAAGATGTCAACCAAGAACTGTACATGTATATGTATATATAAATATATTTTTATACATCTATAAATATATAAATAAATATTTTAATATATATATATAAATATTCTAATATATAAATATAAATATAAGTATTTTAATATATATATATAGTTATATATATAGATATAATATGTATATACATAATACGGAAAAGAGATGCCAAAAAAGAACTAACACTCAGCTGTCAAGTCATGGTCCCTAACCCTCTTGGAATCTTCTCCCACCCTGCCCAGGTACCATCTGTCGCCAATGCTGACCCATTGCTGATCGCCATGGAAACCAGCCTATGGTCATGGCTATAGAGACATACCAGTTGATTCCATGGACAGCCATGGACACCCATCCACTGGCAGCGCCGTCTCCTTGGTTTCTTTCTCCTTTTGCATCATTTCCCTCTTCTTCTCACGTTGCAGCTTCCGAGCACGGCCGTGTTCGATGATCTTCTGGGCCACTTCTTGCGCCTCGCGGCGGGCCGGCTTGACCGCAACGTGAATGAATGGTCCAAGAGCAGCTGGTGGTTTCTCAAAATCGTTGGACCATGATTTCTACCAATGATGGTCCATTCATGGTTGGTAACTACTCAATCACGGTTAACCCAAACAAATGGTTGGTTTACTACTTTAAGCATGATTTCTGATCAACAAAAAGAATCAGTGCTGGAAAGTACACATGCTACAACACCTGTATATCATTGACCAACATGCTTGAAATCTTTGTCTCGCCCGGTTGACACGCACAAAAATTGTGCCTGCTCAAGTGTTGTCGTTTGCCTGCTCTTGTACACGTTCTCACGCTCCACAGTCATCACGTGCACGAACCTGGGCTCGGGAAATCATTGAAATCTACGGAGGGCTGCTACTGCCAACATGGGATAGCAGTCATCGTTGAGCAACCCCCGGTCATGCAAAATTCAAATTTTCATTTGCTGATTAAAAAGATGTTACAAGTTGTAGTTGTTTATGAAGAGGTTGACTGATGGTTAACAATTAGTTTACTTGATTGATGGACAATTGGCCGATATATGTCCTTTTGTCTTGAAATACCGAATCAGAATAGCTGCAGCCATCGGTCATGACAACTCTAAGGACCATTCAGCAGCCACTGCTGGACATTGAAGCGGATCACCCGACCGTTAGTCACTTAATGACTAGACGACGCAAGAGATTCTTAGAACAAAGCTGTAAATCAAATATCTGTCTTCTTGATCAAAACTTTATTTCAAGAGTGAAACTTTGGTTTTCAGCAATGCCAAGGAATAAAACTTCAAAACAAGGAATCCAGCGCATCCCAATCGCTTAAGCTTGGATTCTGAAAACACGACATCTCCAAAACAGATGCGGTCCAGAAGCAGTGGAACTATCAAAGGCTTCACACAATTCAGTCTTTCCCCTTTGTCAACTGGTTGTGGGTCAAAATTGGCTACCCAAAACGACCCAAAAAATCATTGGTTTATAATGGACCAACTGGGGGTTGATGATTTTGACCACCTGGCAGTCAATGATTTCGGCCCATACCCAACTGACAGGTCGTCCACCCAGGGACTCATCGAAAAAACTCTGCTCTCCACGACTTCGGGCCTGTAACCTGATGGCGTTGCCAAGGCTCCACCAACGGACAGCCCGCCGACAGCCCCCAAGGAGCTGCTTGAACCTCTTCTTCTAAATACCTGTCTATTATACTGGGATTCACTTCCCAACCTTGCCTTGCAAAGGTTTGGATCATCTGCTTAAAGGCTATCTAAAGACGCGATTCCATATACTCCATAGCTATACCAGCACCCGAATGCGCAGTTTGGGAGTGTTATCAGTCACTGATCCTAGCCAACGGGAAGTATGACAAAACAAGGGCCTCGTGAGTCGCAAACAGTGCTTGCCAACTTCCAACAGTTGGATTAGCATGATAGCAGCTGCTGGTTCTTGGTAGTCTCAACCACAATACGATGGAGATCCACTTCTCCCCCCCAGTTGTGCTGGCTCATTCACTGGAGATTGACCGAACTTGCAACTGCATTCCGCACTTTGGTAACTGGTCAAGTGCTCACCATGGCCTTAGGGGCCAAAAGCTACCTTATACTGGTTGGTGGATTCAACCCCTATGAAAAATATGCATGTCAACCAATCACCCATTTGTTCATACCGAAAAAGTAAATTTGTCAATCGTACCACCAACCAGTATACTTGATAATCAAACCATGATTGTTGCTTCAAAGATTCAGTTGAAGACAATCAACCCTCAAAACCACCAACCACTTGGGGCTATAAGCTTTCTTATAGGCTTCATCACCATGGCCATCAGCCACCTTATAGGCTTCATCGTCACCCCTGCTGCACAGGTCCAGTCACAAGCGCTGTCGATCTCCCAGGACTTCCCGCAAACACGTGGTGCTCGGCGAGCCGATCTTGAAACCGAAGGCGCGCATGTCAACGCAGTAGGCCACGCACATGTCCTCCGACAACGCGCGAACCCAACGGTGGGTGAAGCCGACTGGTCATCCCCACCAAGGCTGGGTAGTTGAATCAGTTGCCAGTCACTCAAACATCTGTAGACATCGTTGTATTATTCAGATGGTCAGCCAAGAAAAATATGTGCGTCCAAAAAAGGTAACGAAGATCGTGGACAACTATTGCCCACAGTGGAGTTGTTCTTTGTTCGATTTCAGGTGTCCAAACCGATGGAGAGTGCAGCTATCTGCGGAGACAGATTGTTGAGTCTTGGCCTGGACGTGAATCCGATCTTTGTTGCATTCATTAGCCGACATGAATATATAAGTATAGTAACCATTAGAATTACCTATCAACCAGAAATGATCCATCGAGAACTTTGATCATTGGCCTCAATAATCTTACTTGCTTGAAATATTCACTACCCATGGTTGAAATCATTCACTACCCATGGTTGACTTGATTGAAATAAACTGCTTGAATAAACCGGTACATTCACTAACTACTACCGTGGTAGGTCAGCACTTTATTTCAAGACGACCTGCAACTGCTGCCGCGACCACGAAAGGAATGTGGTTCGGTCACCTGGCTTCTTGGTTCAATCCAATACTTCGATGATCCCTGGGATTGCTAAAGGTTAGCATGCTTATGATGATTAGCTGCAGGGTTCTTATCTATATGCTACAGGGTTCAATCCAATAAGGCTTGGTAAGCTGGTTGGCCATGACCCTCTGAAACAGATGTGTTCATCAACCGACGATCCCAAAGCCTAAGGGAAACAAGTCTCCGTCAATTTTGAGTCCTCGCCGTCGCATGCCCATAGTTTCACCCAGTGCCAAGAGGTGGCACGAAGCCATGGCTGGCAAAAAAAATCAAGCAGTAAATGTTTGGACCTTCCAAAAGCCAGTGAAATGCGAAGGGAAACAAAGGTCCAGGCCGACAAGCGCTCAAAACAATAGAGCGAGCACCAGTTCGAGTGTCGTTCAGTTTTTTTTTGGTGGTTTCAACATGTTTCAACATGTTCCAACCCCTGGCTATGAAAAAAAATAGTTTACCAACCAACCATCCGTATATGTAAATATGAATATGAATATCTTCAAGTATAAATATATATATATATATAGTATATATATATAGTATATATATATATATGTGTATAATATATATATATATAGTAATATCTGCATATGTACATATTGTTATATATTGAGTAAATACTGTAAGATACTTAGAGCCACAAACCAAATTTGATTGTTGCTATGCCTGTCGCCTGGAAATGCACATAGCCAAGGCAGTGATAGTTTCTTATCGAGTCGGCCACCAAACGCTGAAACATAGGTATCAGTTTCAAGATACCCGAGGCCCTTGAGAAAGAAAATGGTTCCAAGTTCCAAGCGCGAAGACCACATATTCAGGCACTAAAAAAATAGCAAACTTGAGCTTGTGGTAGAAGTCGACAAAGGCAGTTGATCCAAATCTGACTGTTGGTTGCACCCTGGATAACTGCGATCCAACGATACTTTGGTTGTGTACACCCTTGCATCGGTTACCATTAATGTCACGCCGCTGCAACAACCAATGCTTATCTTTGGCTATATTATGATGCTATATGCCAGCATCTTGGGATACACCTTATAGTTTCCTGGTTGGTGATTATATTCTAGCTCACCCCAAAAGTAAGTCAAATGGAATTTGAGGCATGGTTGAAAACTATCAATAGTCTAGCCCACCCCAAAAAAAATCGTCAAATGGATAATCATGCTCAGGTATGGTTGGAAACTAAGAACATACTTGAAAGCACCAACCAGTTCAAGCCGCAGCTTATGCTGGTCATGAATTGAAACCTCGTCACAGGAACTTCCTCCGTCCTTGAGTTCAGAAGCTCGTGCGCTGCAGGCAGCAAGCAGGATCTCATCAAAACTGCCTGAATTTCAATCCAGCGATGTAAAGGCCCAGAGGGCCACGCGTTGTTCATGCATGCACATGATTGAGCTTGCTTTGCATATCTTTGCATGTCCATGCATGTCCTATGTCTTTTGAGGGTAGGTCTCACCAAGATACGGTTGTCACATCTACTGTACATAGACATGTGCATTTCAACGCATGTACGTCTACAAAAGAAGCATGAAATAGATCGACAGATTGCAAGAAAAAAACAAAACACACACATAGAGACAAATACCAAACATCAGTAAACAATCTGTCTCTGTAAAATAAATATGAATGAAATTAAAATACGCAGTTGAACGTAGAATGAATCATGGGGCCGTCGACAAAGGTTGCTCCCATGTGCCACCCCACTTGCAATGTCCAACAATAATTATTTATACACATATCAACATTTGAAG
This sequence comes from Symbiodinium kawagutii, assembly GCA_009767595.1. Taxonomy (NCBI): domain Eukaryota; class Dinophyceae; order Suessiales; family Symbiodiniaceae; genus Symbiodinium; species Symbiodinium kawagutii. Next base: position 216,453 of record VSDK01021288.1, read on the forward strand.
AGGGTTTCATAAATAAATATTCTGCATATTCCAAAGTTGCTGTCGGTGAGTCCTATCCCCTTCACTCATCACCAGCTCTTCTAAAGCGTTGATGAGTCAGCGTTATTGCACCTTATGAACGCTATCAACAACACTAGACAAAAACAAACTAATGATAGATCCAGCGGTGAATAAACTACCACTAGTTTAACCCCAAATAGCTACTGACTCACAACAAAATATCAGAGGTTATTAGTGTGGACCATCTGTGAATATAGATTACATGTCATCTCATATTCTGGATTGGACCTGGATGATGATGACGGCAATGGCAATGTATATTGTTCTTCACGGTGAGAGTTGCACAGGTCGAAATTCACCAACCCTGAAACTGCCCTCCAAGCTGCGATTAGGATTGTCCAGCATGGCACTTTCAACCTCACTCTTGATCTGCATTAGAACCTGAGATGGGCCTCTTTGCTTCGGCTGGGTTCATAGCCATATATTGATGGCATATCAGGCGTCTGACTTCTTTGCGGACGTCAAATGAGATGGCAGTCACTGTTCCATTCCGAAGCAAACGCACAGTACGGGTCAAAAAAATGAGTTATTTGAAGCAAAACAGAACAGGAAAAATAAGAAAGTGTACTGTTACAGCGGAGCATCATGAAATCAAACACTTAGCTGATAGCATGACCATGCTGAAAAGAAAAACTCAAATAATGCCTTATTTACCTTCTGGCTCATAATCAACACAAAACCGTTGTAGTTTACAGTAACAATCCATGTAAAGAGTTCGCGAATGATAGCACTGCACGTGCGTCTATGCTGCCACAAAACACCCGTTGGTTTCTGCAATCTTTGTTGATGGGAAGTTGCGTTGCGTGTTGGCTCAAGGCGTTTGTAACAAGCATTAGGTGGACGTCGACCGCAAAACATACAGTTGTTTTTGAAATCGCTGCTGGTTGGTGAAACAATGAAATTCACAGTATCGAGTGGCATTTTGTTGCTGGTTTACATTCACAGTGTTTTAGGGTGCCACTACCATTTTAAGCATGAAATATCTCCAACAACCGTGCCACATGCCATCCATTGCCCATTGATCAATGAAGTGGCTGACGGAAAGATCTGCAGAAGCAGCCTGGGTGACAACCACCAGGGCAAACACTATCTATCACCAATTTCTTGATCAACAAATTGAGAGCTGACAACTATTATTTCATCTTGTTGACCAACTGGTGATCCAAAGATTTCATCGCACCATTGGGTGAATCCAGATATTTCATAGCACCCATGGACCAACTTCTTCGCCATGATCTTCCGCCCAGGCACGATGTGATGATCCAAAGCACCCAGGATTTCACTGCAGTACTTGGAGCGAAAGGTCACATTCTCGAAGCACACCGAAGCCTGGTAACCACCCAAGCTCGTGACTTTGTGAGTCATGGGTTGGGTCGTTGTTGTCCCAAGGTCGTTGAGGGTGTCCTTGGTTCATCTTGTTTTTATGTGACCCTTTCGTTGATGGGTTGATGATGGTATGGTTGATTCAGTCACAAGTCATGCTTGCCGGGCTGTTCGGCCATACCCTCACTTGCGCACACCACTTGTCACTCACTTGCGCACTCTCACTCACTTGCGCACTTCACCCACCACTGGTCACTCACTTGCGCACTTCCACACCCACTATGCAGGGACATGGGGTGGGACATGGGGTGGGACA
>VSDK01021288.1:219009-239009 GCA_009767595.1 Symbiodinium kawagutii
TGACATACAGGACAGGCCATGCTCCGGTCCGATGTGGGGTGCGGACACACGATTTGCCTGCAAGGACGTGCCACGAACCAAGGAATAAGACTGCTCGACCTTGGGCAGGCCACAACAAGAAACGGTGTAAAACTAGGCGACTGCTCCATTGCAGCTATTTTTAATGGACTCCGACTGCAGTGTGCACAGACGTCACACGAGCTGTTTCTTCTCATCCATAGACAACGTCAGCTATATGTACAGTCCTGCACTATGTACAGCCGAAATTATTGGAAGTCAAACTCCGTGAGATTCTTTGAGCCGGGGGTAGAAACCAATGACCACTATTGACTAATAGGACAAACGTAAGCCAAACCGAGAACCCCAAAACCACAGAACCAGAGAGGATAGGGGCAACATAGCTTTTGACCCAACGCATGTCCAACTCCGTCTTACTCCTTGAGCTATGTCAAAAGTGTACAAGCGAGTGACAACTGAAGTGTACAAGCGAGTGACAAGTCAAGTGTACAAGCGAGTGGTCGCCCATCCTGTTCACTGCCAAGCCAACAAGCAACCGGCAAGCAACAAAAAGCAAATATAATACTGCATCCTTGGTGCGTCCTCCGGTACTCCTGTCCTCTTCGTTGTGTAGAACCACAAATAAGCATCACTAAACGGCACGATGATCAACAAATCTTATCTGCATTAAGAGCTACTTGACCACCATGAAATAATTTTGACCATCATAAATCATCATCAAAACTCATACACCACTGCCATAAACGAGCTTATTACCCAGCTGATGGACCAACATCATCCAGTTGATTCACCACTAGCGAGCTTATCATAACCATCGTTAACCTGTTTGTTGATCAGTGACTGCTGGTTGATCATCATTCTCCGTCGTTACCCTTGCTTCAAATAAGCTGGAGCATTAGGAGTATTATGACATTATCCATGATTATCCACCATTCACCATTAACGAATATGTCCCTATAGCTCATAACCATCATTCGCCAGCGTCTTACCCGACTTATTGACTCATTGACCAGCATCAATTAAGTTCTTGATCACTCACACCAACTTCCTAGCTATCTTAAACCAAGTTTCATCATCCTTCATAATTGATCACAATCGCAGCCTCATCAACCACCTATGAACATTCATGAACCATCACTATGAACCCACCATGAACTCAAGAAAACCATGAACCATCACTAACTATCATTAAGCAGCATGAGCCATCACTGGTTGGTGGTTTCAACCCCTATGACAAAAATATGCTTGTCAACCAACCATGTGTTAATAATTACAAGTGGGAAAATAAAAAGATGTGAATCAAACAACCAACCAAATCATCATTCATCTTTGCCAACCATCTTCACCAATTACTACTAGTCAACCACCACCAACCAATAATTAACTCATGGCTGTGGGTCAGTTCACCCTGTACCCCTGGTTCCCCTATCAACCAGCTCGTTTTCCTATTGTTGCTTATTCACCACCATTATTGATAGTTAATATTGACCCATAGCCAAGTGAGTATCCATGAATCCATGACTGGTTAAGCATCAACGGCTGTTGCTAAGCATCAACGGCTGTTGATGCTTAACCAGTCATGGACCCATAGCTTCACCAACTCACCAACTCACCACCTGTGGGCGCTCCACCCATGGCACCCCGCCTGGTACGACACCGCTCCAGTCCGGCCGTCCTTGCGTCGCGACACGCCGCGCAGGCCGCTGCCTCCCCAGGTGCGACGCGGCTTCGGCGGCGCCTCCTGGACACCGTGGAGAGATCAAGGGGTTGAAGGATGTTCTGGTTGGTGGTTGAACCACCCATGGTTAACTAGTGGTTAATAGTGATTAATAATGATCATTATCTGGTTGGTTAACAGTCAATAGTGATTAACATTAATACTTAATAGTGATGATAATGAACTTGGTTAACTAATAAAAAGAGCATCATTGTTAACTAGTGGTTGTAATAGTGGTTAACTAATAACTATTATTAATCATCATTGTTAACTAGTGGTTAGTAGTGATTAATAAAAATTATGCAATAGATGCTTGATGTTGATTAATAATGATGAAGAATGATTAATCATGGTTGAATACTGATTCATAATGATTATATATTGCTAATGATGGTTGATAATGATGCATTGAATGAGGGGTATCGTGGTCATCATAGTCATCATGAAGTGAAGCTTAACATGTGAAAAAAACGCATGTGATCAGGGTTTTTTTTCACATGCGCCCTTTCCATCAGAATGAGCTCCAAGCACCCCCGAAAGCAGCCTAAAGCAGCATCACTTGGCAACACTAAGTCTTATGCCTCAGCTACGACTCGCTTATACCATACTCGACTAGTTAACTAGCAGTCAATGACTCGATCTTTGCATTTACCCCACGTATCGGTATGCTATGTACTCCAGAGATGGCTGCCAAATGGCCATCCTCTCACACAGCATGAGACTTTAGCCCTTGGACCCACCCCAGGTGGACCACAGCGCCTTCAGCGGAGCATCTTCCAGTGCCATGACTTCGGAGTCTGACTCCGAATCATCCGAGAGCAGCCACTTCGCATTGGCCGTCGGCGAGTCAGTGAGTTTGTCATGAAGCGACTCGCTCAGATTCCTTGGGGGCAAATGAATTCAGCAAACGCAGGAGTACTACTTCCGTGAGCATCAAAGTCACCACCAAAACCACAACGGGGCTGAGGATGCGGATGCGGATGCGGATGGTGGTGGTGATGATGATGATGATGATGATGATGATGATGATGATGACGATGACGATGATGATGATAATCATCATTATCATCATTCATGACAACCAATCACAAGGCCAGGAACATCGAAGAACTACAACACAGCAAAGGGTCTGAGATTGATGGCAGCTGGTTAGAGGTATGACGGTGGTCGACGACCGGTGCTACCACGCCGTTACCGGGTACAAGGTGGGACCCCCGAGTTGATAAATTGATCAATGACCTACGGAACTGTGTGGGTATATCTACCACAAGTAGTAAATACCCTACTTCTAAACCAAGTTAGTTAATCGGGTGGCCCAACTTAGTAACTTGTCATCCTATTTACATAAATGATATATATGTAAAAAAACACATATGGGTGTACCTCAAGTTGTTGGGGGAACCCTTTCCATGGTGGAGGGTACTGCTGTACAACCCCCCCGTGCTGGCGGTTAGTTATCACAAACATTCTAAACCGCCAAGATTGAAAACAAATACAAAAACACAAACCACCTACCAGAGTCTCTAGGCATATTTAGCAAGCGCCATGTAACCCAACTAAGATGTAGCTAGATCAAGTGATTCATGAACCACATCTGATTTCATGGTTCTCGATCTCGAAGCATCAGCAACACCATCACCACCTCTAATGAAATACAGTATCACCACCTCAGTAGATAAAAGCGCAAGCCCCGCCGCTGAGTCGTCTGAATTCAACAGCTGGGTTTCCATTGATTTTTTTCCTCCAGGTCTTCCGCAGCTTCACTTCGCAGCACGGACTCCTCGTCTGACTCATCTGACTCGCTAGGGTCCGATGCTTCCACGGTTTCAACCGGACCATTGGGCGGGTTGCTGGTACGGGCTTCCCCGGTGGTTCCACCAGTAGATGTGGGAACCCCGGTCTTGCCGTAGGTCGTCATGAAATCCAGCAGCATCTGCTTCAACTCTGCTGAGATACTTTCCTGATGCGCAGGAATGGTGAAAAGTATAGAACATTGAGATGTATCATTGTGCATCGCAAAGGACTACGAAACATACCCAGGTCAGTCATGAACAGCAAAATCCAAATTTGTATTTGTGCCAGTGTCCACTGTTTCAAAAGAGGCATCGAACAATGGTCATTGCTTTCCCGACATGTGTGAACATTCCCCGTTTGACGGTAAAGAATCATAAAACATATGCTTTCTTACCCTGACTGTGGCTATTGATGGTTGATAGAAATCTTACCTGCTCGACAATAGCAGCTCCAGCTGCAGGAATGAGCTTGAAGATACCTGGAGTCACTTCCTGGTAGTACCCATCACAAAACTGATCTCTTTTAACATGCACCTTTTTTTTTTCGCCTTCGCCTCAAATTAAACCACTAAAAACACAAAACACATATGGCTATCGGTCAAAACATGTCAAAACCCTGTACCCCTGGTTCCCCCATCAATTAAGCATTGTTTTCCCTATGATTTTTGTTTAGAACCCGCTAGTATTGGTTGGCTGATATTGACCCATGGCCATGTCAAAAAACACACGCACACACATTAGCACAACCTGTCACCAGCCACAGTTTCAAAGGCTTCTTTCCGATGAGCAGGGGTCATGGACAAAGCCAATTTCCTAGCGGATCTGCAACCCCCCCTGGAGTTCCACTAGTAGTCCTTTCATCCGTGGCTGGGTATCACAAAATTTCACCCAAGTATGATGGGTTCCTGGGTAAACACTAGGACTAGATCGCAAGGTGGGCCCCCAACCACTGATAAGTTGGTTTATAACTAACTTAACTAGGGTTAGCTGCTGGGGGCCCACCTTGTGGGATGCTTGGGGCTGATTGAGGTGTTATAAACCGACTGTTTAGGTGGAGATGCCCCTGTTCCATGCTGCTACCGAAGTTTTGCTGAGAGGTCATCGGCTGGGATTACTGTGGGTTGTAGATCCAGGCGCCAGTCCATGCAAGCATCGCACGTGTTGGCTGTCCATTGCATATATCTGATGATGGGTCATCGTAGTTGTGGTTGGTGATTCAGTCACCCCCAAAACCCGTCACTTGGGGTAGGTAAGGATCACACCAACTGCGAATATATTGTTCATACATATTGCTACTATGGAATACTTTAGAAGTCAACAACTCGCAGGTCAAACTATTTCATGCCAGTGACATATCAAATAGCTGTTCACTTCTGATTGGTGCTTTGTTCTCCAGTCCCCAAAAAACATTCTTCTACTGGGTAATCATACCCAGGGAGACAAAAAAAACATGTTGAAAAACACCGGCCAGTTGTTGCTTCTCATCATCAACTGTCAATGAAGCACCACTTCAACAGGCCACATCTTCTTTTTCCTACCCTCTGCTAAACTGATCTGGTAATGAACAATCACCATTTTTGCTAGGAAACCCTGGGAAACAAGCTAGAAATGGTGGATTTTTCATTGCCAGGTTGGGGACTACCAGAGGGTAGCCTTTCTAACCAAACATATGTAGCCTTTCTAACCAAACATATGTACCCTAACCAGCTGTTGAACCAGCGGTTGGTGAACTGCGGCTGACGGTCGTTCCCCATCTCGCCGGCCGGTCCTGAGTCTCATCAGGGACTTGGACATCTTGGAGATCGCCGGCTTCCCCGGCTTCGCCGGCTTGGTGCGGCGTGGCTTCGCGCCGGCGCTTTTCGCCGAAACGGTCGGCGAAGGGCTGGGCTTGGCGCCTGGGCTGCGATGCGGATCTTTTGAGGGTGAGAAGGGGGGCCTGCCGATATGGCTGTGGGCCAATATTAACTAACCAACCAATGGATACCAATGGAGGATTTACCAACAATAATAAGGGATAACAAAGGTTAATGATGGGGGAACCAGGGGTACAGGGCCGTATTGACCATTGTTTTTCCTATGATTGGTTGGTTAGAACCCCTTATCATTGGTTGGTTCATATTGACCCAGCTCGCCATATAGGGCAAGCAATGTGCCCCAGCAAAAAGGATGATCATTTTACTCGGAAAACATAGAATTTTTTGGGGGGGCCACAATTTTGCCACATACCCTCAAATGGGTGTTTCTCAGAATAGAAACCACAAAGTTATGGTTGGCTTATTACTATAAGTGGTTAATCAATTGAATGATTTGGGGGGGTACCCCTATGACTTGAGAAACACCCATGTAATGGCTCGTGATTTGTGGTTACAAAATGTTACTGGCTACATCTGGCTACCAATACTTGGGAATAAAACAAAGTAACTACGAATAGTTGTCAAGCATCAAGGTTCAATGATGGCTCATTCTTGATGCTTAGCAGCGACAAGTGATGCTTGAAAACTGAACCATGGTAGACCGACATTGAGATGTTTAAGCCAACAATCGTAAACCGTCAATACACATCAGGTTTGACTTGATGCCAGCCATGTGTATACTTGATCAAGCCAGTTCTAAAACACATTGTCACATTGTGATCAACCGCTTCGTCAATGCTGCCCGCATCACTGTATCCCCCTTTTGCTGATTACTAGCCGTGCCCCCTAGTTAACTGAGTTCACGAGCATCACTGCATGCACCAGTGTAATGGTAGTTACAAACCAGCTTGTCTTCAGGCAGCAATTGCACAATTCAAACCCCTGTGGTTATAGGATGATTGCTTCATCCTTACGTTTTGATTATCACAATTCTACCGCATCCCTTATCGGAGACCGCTCGCACACTTGTCATGTGGACAAGGAGAGCTGCAAGGCGATCCATAGTACAACAGCCCTGCCAAAGGGTCCCCCGAAGCAAGGTTGATCACAACGTGTGCAGTGGCTCAAAGGTATGAATGGACCCATGTGCCAACCGCTGGTTGATGGTTAGTTGGCTGCTTCTGAGCCATCACCTCCTCTGTTGGACCTCATTTCAACGCTTCATTGTTATCAACGCCAAGTCATTGTTCCCATGTCTTTCTTGTACGACACCAACCAGGGCATGATGGAGCACACCCTGGATAGTCATCATCAGCAAGCATTAGTCACTAAACATAATCATTAACCGTATCGAATATCAAAATTCACCAATGGTGGTTTTCAAAGTTAGATCCACATCAACAAGCGTCCTTTGTTTGATTCTGAATCACCAGCTATGTCAGGTAAACCGGTGGTATCAAAAAATAGGGATCTACCACCTCACCACTCCTCACCAGCCATATAACTGGTTGATCACCTGGCAGTCCTTGCAAGCTGCTGGTTGCTTAGGTGGTAGCTACGGTCAACAACCACCAGCAAGCACCTCACCACTCCTCCTTCGTCGAAACTCACCAGGGCACCTTTGGCGGCCGCAGCATTCGCAGCGCCGCCGGTCGTTTTGTGGCGCAGCAAGTCCTGGTTCAGGTCGTCCGGGTCAGGTGGACAGGTTGGGCGCTCGTGATGGGGGTCCACGTGGATTTGGTGATTTATAGGAGATGCAATTGGATTATAATTTGGGCTAACAACTATTCCTAGTCTATTTAACAATCAATTGGGATAACAATTGGGTCTCATAATTCACATTAATTGATCATCAACCACTATACTAGGGGATAACAACCAACAATAGTAGTGGTTCAACAAATAGTAAGTATGCATCTGAAGTACTCAATTGGCGGGTAGTAATGGTTAATGATGGCAAATTATAGGGAAGAATCACCAACAACAATGGTTCAACAACCACTCTACGGTGGTTTCTTAAAATCTGGAGTTTGCCAAAGTTAGGGATGGCTTTTTGATATAAATGGTTGATACACTGGATGATTTGGAAGTACCCCTATAACTTGAGTAATCACCCACTAGACAAGCACCCCCGAGTATGTGGAAAATCATGGAAAATCCAATAGAATATCCTTGAAACCACCAACCACTTATGTACTGGATTGGTTCAAAACTACTTTGAATATCTTTGAATGAGTTCCGTGAGGTGATGAGAAAAATCAACAGGGCAAATGACTTTGGGTCAGTTGTATAGTGTAGCGTCATGAACCAGTGTTTTTTCCCATGGCTTTGTTGCCGATCATCCCCCATTAGTTGGTCGATCAATCTTGACCCATAGCGGTACAGTATTGATCCATACCCATGTCTGTCCTATGAATTTGTTGGTTAATATTGACATGGCTAATATTGACTCATAGCCAGCCATACGAAACGGATCAACTGCGTGAGCGCCCAGGCAATGATCAAACGAAAGAGCAGCACCAGGTCCGAATGATGTACCCAATAAGTTCCAGAAACCTCCAACACCATTGTCTGGCAAAAAGATCTTTGACAAGTCGCAGTGAAGAGTTTAGGCTAATGAAACTCAGTTTGAGTGTACCTATATATATATCCATAGTTGTACTTACCTACGAAACAGGGTCATTTACGATCATCTTCTAAGTAAATGTTCGCAAACGAGTTGGTTGGCTAAATACGGCAAACATCTTACGCAATACTACAATACTAGATAATACTAGTAATCTTTGATGGCCCGCAGCCATTGTCATACTGTCATGATGTTGTCATGCCACAACTGTGAAGCAAATGGCTGCGATCGAACACAGGAGCTGCTGCCACGAGTCATATTTCGCACGTGCACGGACGCTTGAAAGGACTTCAAAAGCATGCAGTACTCGACGAAACGCTTCTGCAGAACCACCCTTGTCTGGATGTGTTCGAAGTGCTTGTCGACGGTATGCCTGAGATCTGTGCAGCGCCCTTGGGCATTTTTTGTGAAGCATTCATGATCTGTTTTGAATGACAAGTGTCAACAGCTACGCAGGGTACTACTGGTTGAATATAGTAAAGACAGAGTAGGAAGTGTTGGCTATGAAGATTCATGAAGCCGGTCGACCAGTTGTTGATCAGCTAGTCATTCCTGATCGGCTACTTGTTCGCTGTGATCCAAAGCAAATCGTCCCCACCATGCAACACAAGCCATGCCGGGAATGGCTGACATGACCAGTGCGACAACCCGTAGCTTAGCTGCAGCCGCAGCTAAGCGCTGGTTGGTGGGCATGGTAGAGCTCCCGGCCGCAGGATGCGCATGTCAATATAACATCATCCGCAGTAGTCGATATGATTTACATGGCTATGGGTCAATATTAACCAACCAATCATGGGGGAAAATAACCAACACTAATTGGGAAAACAATGGTTTATGATAGGGGAGCTAGGGAGGGGTACAGGGTTTTGACCCACAGACACATTGATTTACCATAATTACATAGGTATGGTTAATATTGATGGTTAATGATGGTCAAGATCTACCATCATTAACCATCGATATTCACCACCTTGGTCAACCATTATCCCCAAACAATACAATCATTAATCATCTTGGATTCTGGCATGATGAAAAACAATCTTGGAAAAAACCGCCCATCAGTGATCAACCATTATTCACCATCATTCACTTACCACAATTTCACCAGTGAAATAGCATCATTCATGTGACCATCAATCCTCATTATTGTGATCCTGTAATTACCATCATCTAACCATTAGGATTTGTCCAAAAATGGTGTACCCCCCGAGAGATGGTAGTTTCCCTATGGAATGACTATTGTTGGATAATATTGGATGTTTAGAAGGTACTACAATGTATGGACAAACCTTTCAAACAACCAGGTCTGTTCCAGCAAAACTTCGTCAAGGTCGGAGCATCACTGGGACTATGCCGCAACCCTGCAGAGCATGGCTAGCATGGTGTGGTGACAGTGGCAGGCTCCTCAACAAAAAAAACATTGCAAAACATTGCAAAACAACTCCTGGTCAATGTTTGTTGAGCCAATAACGAAATTGGTTGAAAATTCCGCTTGAATGTTGAGATTGAATTGGTTGCTACTTCTGATTGGTTGAACATTTTCCGATCATGGTCACCCGCCGTAGCGTTTTCTAGTAGCGCTTATTTTCAATGAGCTGATCGTGGTTGTTGCCGTTGGAACACGGAGTTTGGATGACGCAGCATTTGACACAAAGCAGTAGAGTACACAACTCAAGTAGCAAAGTCATCCTCGTCATCATCAACAACCTCATCAACAAAGCAACTGTACAATGAATTATGATAGTGGAAGATGATCAATAATCATCATTGGTGACCATGATCGCCAATGATGGTGAATGATTGTCTTACACCTGCCTAGCATCGTGATTGATCACCTATCTGTACATGGATGCTCACATTTATCAGTTCTGATTGGGTCCACTCGGCGACCTGCAAATCAACTCAGATGCACTTCGCAACTCCGCTGCAGATGCAGATGTCTCCACACCCAGTATGGCATAAAAGTCCTCGAGAGCAGCGTGTGCCGGCAGCTAAAAAGAACGCCAAGAATATGCTATGCCAAATATGGATTATAAATTATAACCAATAAATTAAACAACCGTTCTCAAATATTAGACAACAATTTATATATATATATATTTAGATATATACGATATATAGCTACGAGTAAGAATATTGATGGATTTAAACAACTATCTGTTCATTGGACAACCGTTCTCAGATATGGATTACAACCACACATGTTTGAAACATGTTGAAACCACCAATGAGATTAATAGATTCATCAATGGTAGCAATGTCACCCTGAGTGCATGGCAGTTTAACAGTAGCCCCCCCATACATGAATTCATAGAGCAAGTCCAACAAAGCGTTGATATACAGGCAACAGTCTGTAAACGCCAAACACAAAAGCAACAAAACAACTGACTGACCATTGGGGTAGGAAGTATGAAACAAGGATGTCAATCAGGCTACTGTGCGAAAATGTCTGCCGGGTAATGGTGATGATCACTCACAAACGAGCAGATTTCATCGCAGGATGTTCCACTGAGAGGTTATACCCAGGTATGCAACTGAATCTGGGCTGGATTATCAAGAAACATAGTGACATAGCGAATGGAATGGCTGGATTTATCAAGAACGCTGAATCTCATGCCATGTCCGCACCTATCAATCAGCCACAGCAGGCCACCCCAAAGGATGATCCCGAAATGGAAAACCATCAACAATTTGGCGTACCAACCAATCATGAACACATCCAATGTATCGAACTGACGAACTGTCACCTGGCTGTGGGTCAAAACCCTGTACCCCTGGTTCCCCCATCATTAACCATTGTTTCCCTTATTATTGTTGGTCATTATCCCCCATTATTGGTTAGTTAATATTGACCCATAGCCACCTATTCCGACCCATGCTCGCTGGAGCATCAGGTCTGGCCTTTTCTTTGCGTCATGTGGTCGCCTGCCATTCCCAGCGAGGGACTAGAGATTTGCTGAAGCGACTGAGCATGGAGGAGCGATGTTATACTCGTCATCCTGCCGGCAGGTGGTCGAGGGGAGGAAAACGGTTCACGCCAAACAGCCGAATGCGACCATAAGCAGAACACAACAACAACAACAACAACAACAACAACAACAACAACAACAACAACAACAACAAAGTACAAAAAAGTACAACAACAACAACAACAACAACAACAACAACAACAACAACAACAACAACAAAGTACAAAAAAGTACAACAACAAAGTACAAGTCTGGGAGTAGTCCTAGAGGCAACAGCGCGCATGGGTGGATGCCCAACTGGTAGCAGTTTCTTCCGCCATGGAGTCATCCTGCTAAATCAATGTTTCGAGTTCAGAAGCCACCAAACTTCACAGATTCATGTGCAAGGTCTTGGCAGTGGCAGCTCGAAGCCAACTCAACCCATTCCCAAAACGACGATCACTCCGTTGTTTTATGACTTGAAGGTTGGATGGAAAAAGGATACCTTTGAAACAACCAGCCGCCAAATCTGGATAACACCCCGGTAAGGAGAACACGACTAGGATAGCCATAGGATCCGGTGTGCAAGCATTTGGGCACCTGATTGACGGACCAACCATTTTCAGGCCACGGGTGCATACCAAGCGCTCACATGTGGATACCGGATCTCATCTATAGCTGTGATCATGACATATTGATATCACGATAGTTTGCTGTCGATGCAGGTTTTTCAGCTTTTTTTTTCCGAACACTACATTCCTACACATTCTTCATCATTTTGCCGGCACTTTTTAGTTAGTCTCTGCTAAGAATGAATATGAATAAGTATCTTTGCGGATTCCAATGCGCACTATCCCAAAGAGTTTCATCCTGACGATGTCTCTGTGTTGTGGCTTGCGCAGTCCTTTGCTTCTGGGTAAATTCTTATTGTTCCAACCAGCCAACCAACCGACCGACCGACCGACCGACCAACCAGCAATGGACCAACAAACCAATCAGCTTGAGTGTGTTGAACGAATCTTATCTATTGGTTGGTTGGAAAGAATCTTATTGTTAAACCAATCATTTTTCTGTTATTTTTATTGTTCCCACTGGTTTCCATAAACCCACCAATCAACCAACCAACCAACCAACCAGCAATGGATAACCAGGTAAACCAACTTTGTTTATGGTTGTTCCCTGTCCACTGCCACTGCGGTCCTTGCCATACAGCCGCTGGAGCGGTGCTTGGGCTTGCCGAGAGACGCAAGCGAAGAGGCTGCGAACGTTTCCCTAGACCTACACATGTGCGTTTGGTATCACCAACTACTGTACATATGTATGTGCGTTTGAGATCTTGCGTATACACAACAACGTATTATATATAGGTGTATATATAGGTGTATATATAGGTGTATATATATATATATATCATATGTGATGCATTTTTGTCATTCAATTTTACATATCAGTTATATATAGAATTGCAAAGGAGCAGGACACCGGTGAGTGAGAGATAGGGAAACAACAAAGACAAACCACAACAGAAAAAATAAAAGCAACCAATGAACAATTAGACACAAGCAACTGGAATGCAAAACCATGAGCATGTACCTCTTTGTGAACGTGATCTTGTGTTGACCTGACCAATGGCTGCGCACAAGCTGGTTGAGATGCACGCACTTCCATTGCTCTGATGGTCGCCAACTGCCATCCCTTCATGATTGGTGTTCACGCCCAATAGAATTCTCCGCATTATTTCATACCTGCGCGTCCGCATATACGGGATTCGCGCTGAAATATGTATGTGATATCAGCGAACATGTGCAATCATGTGTATATTCCTATATGCATGATATGTTTTCAAACCACATGTGACCTGCCTTAATAATCGACTGGCGTAGCAACTTGGCACCCAATCTACCATCTGGTGGCCACTCATGGGGGCCGCTCCTGGTACTGCTCCTGACCACCAACCAGCTGCTTCGGCCTTGAGGATACCAGCAGGCACTCCCAACTGGCCCGCCTGAGTCGGGGTGCCAACCACTGATCGATGTATCCAGCATCAGATCCACTTTCACAGTGAGTTGGTTGAGAAAATGAACCCGTTTGAGATATCTACAACAGCGTTTAGATCCAGTTACACTCCCTGATTTCCAGTGCGTTGATTTAACAATGATTTCTTGGCTGGTGGCTATCTCATTACCCCTATGAAAAATGTGCTTGCCAACCAACCAATCATTTGTGAATACCTGGGAAGCCAAAGAATGTCAATCAAACCACCAACTAACAGTTCTTTAAGCATTCTTGTCGCTTATTATCCCCAATAATTAAAACACCAGGCTATGGGTCAAAACCCCGTACCCCTGGTTCCCCTATCATTAACTATTGTTTCCCTTATTATTGTTGGTTATTAACCCCTATTATTGGTTGGTTAATATTATTGACCCATAGCCACATACGTGCACAATGAAGGGATGAATGTAAAGCAAATCATTGTGGGCATTACACCAATGCTGCGATGACTGGTTTAATGATGACTATCAGTGCAACCATTCTTCTCCGTGTTTCTTTCGATCACTTCGGATCTTTAGCCAGCTTAGAAGCTGTCATTGGCCAGCCGATGATCCATGATGACAGGGGGAGGCTGAGTGGGCAGCTGATTTCCCAACTTCAGCAGCTGATTGTCTATGATGTAACCCCCTGATGTACCCCCAATCGTCCCAGAAACAACCATTTCTGGTTGGTGGTTGAACCAGCCCTTTGAAACTATTTGTCAACCGACCAACCATTTGGCAATACTTGGGAAAATCAAGCATGTCAATCAAACCACCTCCAGTAGTTGTTTCACCATGATTGTTGCTTCTTTTCCCCTCAATCATTCAAACCACCAACCAGTTCGGACTATCAAATACCTTGTTTGGTTGGTGGTTTCAACCCCTATGAAAAATATGCTTGTCAACCAACCATTTGTTATCAATTTCAGGAACAAAAAAATGTTAAAGCAAAGCACCAACCAGCAGTTGTTTAAGCATTATGGTTGGTTATGATCCCCATTTGCCAACCATCGTCCTTATAGGCTTGTTATCCCCCCTAGTTCGCCTGGCGATTCGGGGTACCACCATTGATGGAACCAACTCACCGGAAACTCCCAATCGAAATCTCTGGCGTTGCCCCCTGGGCGTCCCCAACGGCGGCGGCCGCAGCACGTTCTTCGGCCGCGTTGGCCTTTAGCGTTCGGAGGTTGTCAGAGACTCTTCGAATGCGTGGACACTTAGACTTATCAACTGACACGAAGAGTTTCTGAGAATAAATAAAAGTTGATAAGTGTCAGTTGACAATGAAAAATACTATCAACCTGTTATGATTGTCAGAAGATGACTATCAACTGACACCTTTAGATCATTTTTTTGTTGTACTTGTTTGTTTGAGATAATGGCTAGTAGAAACTGATAATGGCTGATCATGGCTGATCATGGCTAATCATGGCGGATACTGACCAACACTCATTAGTTTCATCACTTATGAAAGACACACGGGGGTCGATCAGCCATTGAGTTTACCATATCCACAGTCATTGGAAGGAAGCAAGACCTTTGACTGGTGCCAATTGCCTGGATCAAAATCATTTTCTGTGGAGCTGCAATCGGCATGTGAATTTTGAAGTGTCACCCCTTGAGCTACTTGAGCTACGAGCCGTTTCAGCCGAAACCTGTGAAGTCACTCCAGTTTGAGGGGTGAATTCATTGAGCTTCAGAGCCTGGTACTGCACAAGCCAATTCTGTTGCCTTCGGTGCACTATGAATTGGTGCAGTTTTGGTGATACTTCACTATGGGTAAGAATCCACACTGTTCTCAATGGGTAAACCATAGCAAACAGGAAGCATATGCATATGTCATTATTCTGTTGATTTTGTTGCACTTGGTGTAAAAACACATCAACCCTATCCTTTCGAGTTGTCGGTCAATCAGTCCATGGTTGCACCCAAACAAAAGATAGGCCAGGCCACTGGTAAAATCTTGCAGTGTGGATCAGGAACAGCTGTTGGAAGCCACCAACCAGAACATTGCATAGCCACAGGTATGATAGTGCTTGTAGCTCGCCATTCAAGTGCCAAGATTGGTTGGTTAGCCAATTACGACAAGTTGAATGATTGTCTGATAGCTCCTGACAAAGTGAATGATTGTCTTACGGCTCTTCACTCCAAAAGTATATGAAAAGATTGCCAAACCGAAGGTGCTTAACGTACATTGAACAAATAAGTACAACTTGAAAAACAAAAGGTACCAATATGTAATGGATCGGTTATGACAGAAGTGCCAAGTTGTTGGAAGACACCATGGGCCACATCCAACTCAGTGCCGCATCATTGGCGCCTGCATGTAGCGAACGATGTCTTTCAGCGTCTCAATACCTTTGCCACCCAGCTGGTTCTGATGCGTCATGACCATCAGCAACTCCAAGTTGAGCTCCAGGATCATCAGAATGCAACAGCAAACGTCGCAAACGAAGAGGAAACAACAACAATGGCTGGATGCCGTAAGGGGTTCCCAATGATAATGACAGTTTCCCACATGCCAGGTTGCAAACATGCCTGAAATTCTGTTTCAACAAAAGAACAGGCAGGCACAGCTTTAATTAATTTTAATGGTAGAGGGATGGAAAGTTACTCCCCTCTGGGTGACCCAGTCGGATTCATCTCAAAATATCTGAAACATGAATCCGTTTTGTCACGGCTACCCTCGGAAGATAGGATTCCAATTTTCGGTGATAGGTTTCGCGCCTCCCGGGAAGTCATCCAAGATGAGTAAGGGTTCCTCTGAACCTGCACGACGCAGCTGCCACTTGACCAGTAGCCATGGAGCTCAATGTGTTGTGCCCCATCTCTGCTCAATGCTTGATGGCTCTTTTACACGCGAATCATAGATTACAACACCCTTACCAGTGCTACTCATCCAATCAATCCAATCATTGTTTGTGTTGACAGCTTAGATCCATGCGATGGTCACAGGTCCACCTGGCAACCAGTCATCGAACAACCAGTCATCGAACAACCAAACAGTCAGCGTCATCGTCATTCCGACCATCGGCCGATGGTCTTCCTGGGAGGCTGTCACCACAGTAGGAAACAGCTGCTGGTTGGACCATGGTCAACGCTCAACCGTTCATGATCATGGATCAGGCATTTTTAGCCACTATGAATCATCATTGTTGGCCATTACTACCCGTTTTTGGCTGTTATTACATCATGATCAGCCAGCCTTAGACACTATAGATCACCACTTTCAGCCATTCTCAGCCATTGATTGACCATGGATCAGCCATTCAGTGATCTTTTTAGCCACCCAAGCATTACCAACACTCGTTATACTTTGAATAAAATATGATCAAACACTATCATGACTTCATGTTTACATTCGAAATCAACTGTTGGGATGAACTTATATCACACATGATATCATTATTGGTGATCCACCAGAAGATTCGGGAGCATAATCAACTTTTTAGCCAATATCTGATCACTGCTATGGATGATGAACATCCACACAACTTTACAAAATAATTAACGTTTGGAGTGATCCTTAATATTTCTTGTCAGTGACTATGCCCTAAAAGAAGTCATGATCAATCCATTGCCCATGAATCATTCAAACCATTCGTCGCGCGCATCACCTGCTGTATGTTGTCTGCTTTTCAGCACTGCACATGATGCAGCCTGGGAGGTCTTCGATGTGGGAAGAAATCAAGCTTTGAAGCAAGGTGCACTTGATGACAAAGAATGGTTGGAAGTGACAGGAGCATTGGTTAGATCATTAGTTTGCTATTGATCATTCATTCTTGACCAACAATGATATATCATTGATAAATTGAACACTGATGGTGGTTAATCAACCCTTGATGCTTGGAAGCCGGGATGACCATATGAAGGGTCCATGTCCAAGAATGGTGCTCAATGCCTCATCATTCTGAAGAATGCTCAGTTGCTAATGGACATGGCAAAAAATGGTGACGAGGCTTGCGGCTTCACAACCCGGCAACCAGTGACCAGAACTTACCCCAACCCACACGTTGATCAAAATGAGTTACATCAGCGGTTGTTTTTTGTCTCTCACACTTAATTGAGCATGAACATCATCTGGTCGTTAATACCTATGGTAAAGTCTATTTGGACAAAAAATGTTAACCAGGTTAATCATGCCCTTTAACGGTCAATAACTTGCCATGAGCTATCCCGAAGATGATGCTTGATGCTTGCATGCTTGGTTGCTCATGGTTTATTGTATGATGCCCTAAACAAATAATCAGTAATGGCTAAAATTGGCAAACAATAGTTAGTGGTTGGAAATAGGTTGGCACCTGGTGGTTGACAATGGGTTGAGTTGTCCTTGAACTATCAAAACATAATGGATTAAAAAACAATCTGTTTAATGTTTACTTGTTGATAGTTGATATTTACTATCCACTGCATTTTAAGTAATGACTGATCAAAAACACGTTTGGAAGAGAAACCCCTGTGTCACGAACGTTTGACCAACAAGCACCAAATGCCAACCGAAAAGCTGACATTGAGAAGAGATGCCAGAAGAACGCTCACATTGAGCAGAACTGTCATGAGAATGCTGGCATTGAAAAGAGATGCCAGAGACAAACCTGACGCTGACAAGAAATGTCAAAACAGAGAGAGCTGACACTTTGAAAAAATGAGACCCAAACGAGATGTCAGAATAGAGCTGACTGACCGGAGAGCTCTGATAATATCCTCTCAAGGCACACTGAGAAATGATGTCAAGAGGGAGCTGACACTTTGATGAGATGTCAATAGAGAGCTGAAATTAAAGAGATGGACTTGCGGGACAATCATTGGACACTTGCTCTTCTTGAATTGTGGTCATTAACCTCTTAGAAACTGCTGCTCCGGGCCCCGGGTACTGCTGGTACTGCTGGTTGCAACTAGAGGTTATCAATTGTTCATACTGATTCTTCCAAATCACAATCACAGTAATACATGGCTGCTCAATGTTGAACAATCACATTACATGTCAGGGTGTTTCTCAACATGGGGGACCCCCAGTTATCATCCACTATTTATCATTTATAGTAATGAACTAAACCATTTTTTGGGTACCCCTATTTTAAGAAACCACCATGTGGATGACCATCATCACATTTTTCAGCCAGGAGCGGCAGAACTTCCAACCAGGGATGATTCGGCTCACCGTGGGTGAACCTATCAGTTCAAGGGAAAATCCTCCAACAAAGGAAGGCTCTACCAGCATACACCAGTTGTATACACCTTGAGTTTAATAACACATAACCCCCCAGTGGTACCAGTTATACTCCTCCCAATATATACCATCATCCAATAACTGCTAGGGTACAAATGGTATAATGAACTGGCTGGAACTGGCAGAACTGCTTCGACTGATGTCTGATGCCCTCCAAGCGTAATAAGACTAACTACGAACAAAAAACGGCTATATACACTGCTATAACTGCATGCCCATGGTTGACTCTACTAACAATCCCAGTTGTTGGATGTGTGACTGCTACACTGACAATCCCAGCTATAGTAGTTGATAATCCCCATAGCACTCTACAATCAACTGATATCAACAAGTAGTAAAACTGGGTATTGTGAACAGTTCATTTTCATGGTTTCATAGTACACATCATTTTGTTGTACAACAAACTGTAGTATACAACTGGTCTGGTTGGGAACTGGTCTGGTTGGTGGTTTCAAGCCCTTTGAAACATAGTAGTCAACCAACCACAGGTAGTTGTCTAACCATTATGGTTGGTTACGATCCCCTATTATCAACCATTAACTGCTTATAACCCATTGTTAACCACCAACCGGATGACAAACCCACAAGTAGTTGTTTAACCATTATGATTGGTTGCTATCCCCCTTGATTAAGCTATAGAAACCTAGAAACCATTATTGACCGTCTATAATCCCTTTAACTGGCTATAATCCCTTTAAAAAAAAAAAAAATATAACCACCAATCAATTGCAACCACTATGAAACCCTGTATCAACCCCTGTTATCCCCTATGAAATCAACCATTATTTTCTACCCTGTATCCCTTATTATCCCTATAACCATCATTAAGCACTATGAAACCCTGTATAACCTGTATCAACCATTATTAACCTGTAAAAACCATTGTTAACCCCGTAGTAAAAGGCCACCAGCAGCCACGCGACGGACCCAAGACACGCGCCTGGGAGGCACAGGCCTTGAGGTCCAGCCGCACGTCCTCGTTGCCGGTGGCAAGCGCCGCGCTGCGGATCCAAGGTGATCCCAATGGATGACAGTGATGGATGGATGACCTTGGCTACTGGTTGGTAGTGATTCATCACTCATAGTGATTCAAACAATGGTTATAGTAATGGTTCATAAATGTTTACAAGCCATGTTTCGAATGTGATTGATAATGATTCCTATGGTTCAGAAATGGCGAAGATCCGTGGAAGATCGGCGGATGATGGGTTACTAATGGTTGAGGATGGATAATGATGAACAACCGCCTGGTTGAAAACGGTGCATGGTGGTTTCTTGCAGCAAATGAGCTTAAATCATGCTTAAGAACAGTGAATGATCGTTGACAACGAGGGATCATAACACCCAACAATGGGCAGTAAACATCAGTGAAGCATCCTGGCTAACTGGTAGTTGTATTCCTGCAACATGGTGAGGTGTCGAAAGGGACCCCACCCCGAACCAAAGGAGTGACCTGGGGACCTATACAATAGAACACCTGAGGTACAAGGCACAGAGTTGTACCGATCCGTCCGTCAATAACCTGCCGTGAAGTATAGTCGTATCGTGTTATATCTATATTTACATCTACCATTTGCATTCATTTGCTTGATGTTACCCAAACACAAACCAACCTAAGTTCAGTAACCCTGAACACTTAGTGTCAATCCTCAGTGGTTTCTTACCACTACTACCGGTACTGATGGTACCTAGTGAACTACCAGGTACTTACCTTCGTGAATTTCCTAATGCTGTTATCCATGTCTATGAATCATCCTTGACTATAGTGAGCCAACCTAA
>VSDK01021288.1:244009-269993 GCA_009767595.1 Symbiodinium kawagutii
ATATGATATGTTATATGTTCATGACGATACATTAATTACTGTGAAACGGGGTCAACAACTACCATACAACTACTACATGATACACTCTCTCAATCACTATTGATGCGGTACCCCTACTCTTGACCCAAGCTGAGATGAGACATGAATTGGTCTTCAAACAAGTCCAGCATGACTCAAACTGGGCACTCTGAGTCCATCATAAACTACTTTAGCCTCAAATCAATGTGCACGAAAAAAAGGAATCATTCCTTCGGGGACCCCCATGTTACGGATCTACACATGTAGTTGGAAGCAAGCAACCAAGCAAGCAACCATCTCTTCCAACCAGGTGGGACAGGGCTGGTGGCTCTCTCAGAAACTCGCTCAAACTTCATCTCTGAGCCACTGCTTCAGTAGACTCTGACATGGCTGCGAAAGGAAAGATCTGCAGTAGATTCAGAAGTTCAAGGCTGGTAGCTTCAGCAACTTGATTTGGTGAGCAAGGAAGCACCCCTTGTGCTGCCAACGTGTCAGAACTGAAAACAAACATGTCATTTATGGCCCATGACCTCTGATCTCAGTTGAGCCGGTAGTTGCAGCTGTGATCTTCAACCCGCCATTCATTAGAGTCATTAGAGTCGTTCAGTTCTGTATGGATACAGGTCATTGTCCGTCGAAATCCTTTGGACATTTCCAGCTGAGGCTCACCACTTGGTTGAATTGTTTGCCTTCACGAAAAACCCTTGGAGATGTACGAATTTTCTTCAGGGGCCGACCGCAACCTTGCCATGAAACCATGAGTCGATTGAGTCATGTTTCAAGATCTCAAGCCGAAAGGCTGCCGTGGAAGTGGGTGAAACCCATAGCGTGTGATAGCATGCCAGAGTGCCATGGCCATAGTCGCCCCGCCGTGCTCCTCCCACAGAAACGAAACCAGGTTGCTTCCCCTTGCTAGGTATCCACAAAGTTGGTACTTTGCAAGCATATGTCTCAACCTGGGACCGCTCCGGCGGCTCTTAAAATTCCTCCTCTAACCACTCTGCGGCGTAATTTTGAAGCATCCTTTGGTTGGGGGTATTTGGGAGCACCCTTGACTACCAAGATTGCATCATAGTTAAGATGTTTTAAGCAACATTGACTGAATAAATGTTCCTGTGAGATTGGAGATTGACATCGTGGACTCAATGATGTTACTTTCAATCTCTGTGACTTGTGATCACTACCAAGCGAGTGACATGCGCTTCCGCCGTGGTTCCTTCCTTACGTTACATGGTCCTGGCACCTCCAAGTTTCTGGTGGTCCCACTATAGATGACCATTCCCTCCTTGGACGAGGCTGAGGTGAATATGACACAACCTTGATTGCAAATTCGAGGTCATGAATCATCAGCGAGAATTGTCAGCATGTTTCCAGTGATATGGCAGTGGGTCAAAACCCTGTACCCCTGGTTCCTGGTTCCCTATCATTAACCATTGTTTTCCCTATGATTTGGTTGGTCATTATAAGCCATTATTGGTTGGTTAATATTGACCCATAGCCGTATGTTTTTTTTTTTCTGGGCATACATGTGTCCTTGCTCCGCGCATGGCCAGGATGACCACGCGCATATCTGGCTGTTCCAGCCCTAGGGAGATCTGGCACCATGTTCAATGGCTTTGCAGAAAAAAATCTGGCACCATGTCACTGGCTGTTCCAGCGGGCCTTCGAAAAATCCGCCACAGTTTCAAACGACAATCAGTCAAACATCCGGTGGACATCAAGAACCCGTCTCTGCACATTGGGCACCCATCGAACTGCATGATCTAAGAATCACAGTCGTCAACTGTCTTTGATCGAATTCCCGAAGCACCGAGTCTCATCCTCATCCGAAATGACAGTTACACAAGGGACCCCGGAGTTCTCCGAACGTCAACCACCTTTCCACACAAGCCTTGTGAGTTGTTGGTACTTGGGCCTCTTCCTCCCCGCTTCGAGGCGGCAAATGAACATCACCACATCCTGAAGCAAGTCCTTAACAGTGGCACTTCGAGCAGCAACAAGTCTTGAGATCTTCTGACCTCTTCCAGGTCCCGGCTGAGAAGCAGTTCCACAGTAGTCACGAAATACCACGAAGGCAAATGGCATCTGAGAGGCGCTTGGCTCTGAGATGCCATTTGCCTCCACAGCTTGTCCAACTTCAATGAGATAGCAGTGGGTCAAAACCCTGTACCCCTAGTTTCCCTATCATTAACCATTGTTTTTCCACTATTATTGTTGGTTAAAATCTCCTATTATTGGTTGGTTCATATTGACCCATAGCCAAATGCTCAGGCTTCTGGTCCTTGCACTTCTCCACAGCGGTCTGTGACACCTCTACAATCAGAAGTCCGTGCACGGCTGGATGACCTGCCAGAGTGACACCAAACTGCTCCTCTTCGGGGTGTTCCAGCACCGCTCGGAAACGGGACTCAGTGGTTTGCCGTGGCACAATGCCGCTGAAGAAAGCCATGCTGGGCCGAAGGGATTCGAAGGGGTGAAGTGCGTTCCGTCTTTCTGGCTTTGCCGGACCGAAGCGTTTGAGCTAGTGACAGAAAATGTGCATAGGAACATACGACAAGATGTAGGAAAACATGTCGGCGTGATTGTGCGTACTTGCGGCGCAATTTGAAGTAATTGCAGCGTAATTTTCTAATTTCTGCCTGTTACATCTTGTAACGCAAAGGGCAGTGAACATCCAAAGGCTTTCAAGCATGAGGCTTGCACATGTCCGCTGTTTTGGTGATGGATGGTAGGTGATGGTTGACAGGTGATAGAAGCTGGGTGATGGCACGGTGCGATTGGTGATGGTTGAAGTGAATGGTTGGCAACAGGTGATGTTTGATGGATACTGGGTGATGCCATGATAATGACTCCTGCGACCAAAGATCACTTCTTATCCTGATGGTGATGAAGATGTTGAGTGGATGCTGGTGATGCTGATGATGGGGAGGAGGGGGGAGAATGGAAGATTGTTGTTGGCGACAACGCTGTAAGGATTGAATATATTATCATGATTAATCAATAATGATGATGGCAATGGTCGTGATGTTGCAGAGGTCCTCATGATGTCGATTACGATGAGGGTGATGTTGGTCATTGTGATGACTTCCACCCACCACAGTTGGGACATTGTACCTGTGGATATTTCTTAAATCTGCGGGTGATGTGCATAGCTGCGGATGATTTTTTTTGCTGTTATGGACAACGGCTTTGTTTCATGCTCCACAAAGATCTACGTGCAGGTATATATATATATATATCAAATAATTATATATCTATATATATATCAAATAAATAAATATATATATATATATCAAATAAATATATATATATATATCAAATATATATATATATCAAATAAATAAATATATATATATATCAAATAAATATAAATATATATATATATATATATATATCAAATATATATATATATATCAAATATATATATATATATATATCAAATAAATATATATATATATCAAATATATAAATACAAACAATGTGCACATGTCTTTACTTCTTCACAACTTTGCATGTTATGTAACTACATATGTAGTCCATGTACGTATCTATTGGTATCTATTGGTACCTGCTTGGGCTACCACCCTTGACAACTATGCCATTTGACAGTTGTCCCGGTCACTTCAGGCAACATTGGTTGATAACAGCTGAGGCCAATCAATGATGAACTCACGATCAAGTGGGGTTGGTTATGATCAATGAGCCATGAACCATACCCTCATAATGATATGTGTTTTGGCTAACATTTGATAGTCGATCATGGCAAATGATGACCCACCAACAGCATAGCACCCTGCATTAAAGCAACATAGAGGTGGAGAACTATCGTTTTGGGATGGTTTCTTCTTATCAATAACGGTGGTTCTCCATCGTTTAACCCAGGAACCCATAACATAGTAGAATTCATCCAAAAAGAAACATGTTCCATCATTTTCCTCGGTGTTTGCAGGTTCTTTTTCCTGCAGCAGGGTCTGTTAGATTAGGTCTGTTAGACATGGAGCTCTGGCTGAGCCCGTCGTCCATTCCACATACATCATGAATTGGTTTGTGGTTTTCAACATTTTGTACTAAACATTTCTCATAAGGGTTGAAACCACCTTAAGTAGTGACTGGCTATCACAAGTTGCATGTTTGCAGTAGTCCTAGCCTTCACGCTGAAAAATAGTCACGCTGTGACATGACAAATCCACCCGGTTTTATTCCAAGGCAAGCGGATTTAGCGAGAACTTGTCAGATGGCTAGACAGTCAACTGGGAAAATGCCATCAGTTCGATGCTGGAAAACTACCTCAGTTGCACTACTACAGGTAACGGTAGTGGTTTACTGCCATGTTTAACTACAATGCATCAATATGGCTGTGGGTCAAAACCCCGTACCCCCGGTTCCCTCCTATTAACCATTGTTTTCCCTATGGTTTGTTGGTTATTAACCACCATTATTGGTTGGTTAATATTGACTCATAGCCATATCAACCAACTCCCAACTGCCACCAATAGGCGGCGACCTTTTCCATCGCTACTCGTGGCTCACTAAGGGAGGTGGCTCCTGCGAGCAGCAAATCGGACCGTGACCGTCAAAGCGAAGCTGATAACATGGCACTGCCAAGCCTGGAGAAAATGTACAGTATATATATATATATATATGTATAGAATCCAGGTGCTTTTCGTGATCTCGTAGGAGAGATTTGCTATGATTCAGCTATGTACATCAAGGAATGCTGTCAACTATCCCTTCAAATGAGAATGGACATCCAGTAGGTAAACATCAAGTTGAACAACGGAATCTGAGTAAGTGATGGTCATCGGCCCTGATATGCTACAGTTCTTAGAACCAACCACACATCAAGATATTGAAACTACCGGTGGTTCCTTGGTGATTGGTTGGTAACAAATTGGTGACTACTTGATGGTTGAATTGCCAGTTCGATATATAGCTGCAAAAAGTTGCTCATTTGTAGTGGCCATGAGTCATGATACAAGGCGAGCCTGCCTCCGGTGGGTCGGATCAGCCAATGGTGAACCAATGGATGTCCGAGCTTCACTTTTGATTGGTAACTACCGCTCTAGTCAGGTTAGCTCCCTCACATCATCCCTTGACATGAGGTGAGGAAGCTCATAAAGCTTGGACTTCTCTCACCTCTTGCAAGGGGCTGTCCAGTTTAGCATCAACCCAGTAGCATGGTCAACCCAGTTTAGCATCAACCCTAGTGGTGTTTAGCATCAACCCTAGTTGTATCAACTCCTATTTGACAGTCAACTAGGACTCCGTGGCATAGTCACGTCTTTGTATCAATCCCACTTTGTCAACCAGGGTTCCTCCCTCACGGTACCCTGATCAGCCCGGTGCCTAATCATTCATCACACTAGGTCCAATTCCCCCCCCGACCCAGTGACACGTTAGGTTCATTCATGGTGGTTAGTTCATCTTGGTTCACTCCCCCCATGACCCCAGCTAGGCGCCGAGCTATAGCTGGTGCCTAGCGGAAAAGCACCGAAAAGGTCCACAGGCAGACCACTACAAGGTACAGTAGGCCCCCAAATTATAAGTTGGGTAACAAGCCGTTTAACTAAGTATAACCCACTTAGCTAACTAGGGGGCCCACCTTGTCAACCTAGTTATCAGTTGCTGATATATCTACCATAAGTGGTAGCTAGTCATACCCCAACTTAGCTAACCAGGGGACCCACCTTATAGGATCCACTAGTTGGTTCCCCAGCAGGATCCAACACCGTGGCTTGGCAGCTTCCTCTTGCGATCCCGGTGGGGCTCCGAGGGCACGTGGGAATGCTGCCCCAAGATGTCTGGTCCATTTCTAGAGCACATGACAACCTGATTGGTGGTTTCAACCCCTATGAAAAATATTAGGCAACCAACCAGTTGTTACTAACTAATAGGGAAAATAAAAAATGTTAAAACCACCAACCAGTATATGCATGCTGGTTGTATGGTACTGCCGATGGGTGTGAATCAACCAACCATTCCAATTCTTCTGAGAACATGAAATGTGTTTAACGCCTTCAATGCTTGATTGCGGCACAGGAGTGGTAACTGTCCACATCCGGCCGTGTCCTCATCGTCCTCCATCACAGCAGCACTTTGCTCAGCGCCCCTGACATGAAATGACTCTTGGCTGCATTTTCAAACACGCGCCCATCCGCATCTTTTAAACTTCCAGGTTAGTCAACCATCATTTATCATCAACCACCAACATGCGGGATAGCTCTCATCAACCACCATTAACCACCATCAACCAGCTTGTTAACCCATCATTAACCATCATAAATAACCACCATTGACCACCATCAACCGCCATCATCAACCTAGGGGAAAGCGTCACCATCATCAACCACCATCCAGGGTTTCGTTGCCTGGCTGCTGCAGCGGCCATGGCATGTGACTCCGCAGACAGCGGGGCCGGCCTCGAGCGGCGAATGCTGAGGACGCATCGGTTGAATGGTCGGTTGGTTGGTTTTGGTTGGTTTTGGTCGATTTTGGTGGTTCAGGTTGGTTGGTGGGGTGGTCAGTCAGCATTAAGATGTCACCAAGAGGTTTGTTGGACATACGATTTCTGGTTGCTTGGTGATGGGTACTGATACGTAAGATTCCCACCACAGGTTGCAAACAAATGCAAACGACTTCTTCAAATGGTTGTGGGTCAAAATCCCGTACCCCTGGTTCCCCCACCATTAACCATTGTTTTCCCTATGAAATTGGTGGTGATTACCTCTCAGTATTGGTTGATTTATATTGACCCATAGCCAAATGATCCGCTATGAAAAGAGTAATCTGGTGATCCCGCCCAACTTGGGGATTTTGACTGCAGTCATTCACGGCCACGGCTGCTATAATTTTGCCTCTCAATGGTTATTCACCACGATTGGCAATTGATGATCAAGCAAACCTGGAGCTAATCATTTACTCCGTGGTACAATAATACTTTCCACTGACTGTTAACTATCAATCAAGTAGCTAGTTATTAACGACACCTATTCTCAACCATTATTGTGACTTCAGGAATTAGATCATAAATCATTCCCCTTTTTACCCACACATAGTTGGTAATTCACTGAATCATCTTATATTAATCATTTATAGTCTAGTGATAACCAACCATTTTTTGGAGGGATCCATATGGCTGTGGGTCAAAACCCTGTACGCCTGGTTCCCCCATTAGTCACCAGCCAAATTTCCCTATTATTGCTGGTAATTATTCCCCATAAGTTGGTTGGTTAACTGCTTGACCCATAGCCAAATGGCTTGAGAACTCCCCATCTTAGATGGGTCAGTGGGTCATCTACAACGCCCCTCGCAGGCACGGCGGCTCGTCCGTCAAAGGGCTTCTGCCAGCGGAACCATTCGCAGTGCTCCGCAGCGCCGTCGCGGGCCAAGCGTGTACGCTCCTGACCGTTCAACACACGCAGGGGTGAGATCAACATGTGGGTGTTTCTCAGAATAGGGGACCCCAAAGATGGCTGGTTTATTACTATAAGTGGTTAATAATGGATGATTTGGGGGTACCCCTATTTTGAGAAACCACCATGTATTGTTGTTATAGTTGTTCGGGTTTGGTTTGATATATTGTTGCTATAGCTGTTACTTTCTGGTAAACTAAGATGGCAATGGAAAATCCACCGTTTTATTTGGAAAAGTCTAGGAAATCATCCATGATCGTGGATTTCCATTGCCATTTTAGTTTACCAGAGAGTAGTTGGTGATATATCTGTTACGGTCAGAATTGTTAACAGTTATTGTTGTTTGAGGTGTTGAGTTATACCAGTTTTAGATGACAGTACTGGTATGTGTTATTTTAGCTTAGCTGTTGTAACCATGGAGTTATTGTTGTGCTGAGAGCATTTGTTGATTATATCTAACCATTGGCTGAGTTATGGTGCCTTTCTAAATTATGAAACAATTACCTTTTGATAGCAAGTTGCTATTGTTCTACAGCCCTTATAGTATATTTTTGAGTGGCAATTGTCGTAGAAATCACTTTTGCAAAAGTAAATATCTAATGTTATCATTGTTGTTTCAGGATATTTTAGGATCAACTGTCAAAGAACAGTCATAGGCAAAGCCAATAGTCCTCAACTATCTATTCTCATCGGCATGGGTGCTCATAGTCCATACAGTCAAATGATAGCTCTGATCTACAAAGTTGGACAACGTAGTATCACCTGGTATTGGTGATTGATGATCATAGAGAATGGCCGTGCGACAACATCTATATCAGGAGTATCGTTGTAGTTACAACATATTATAAGGAACCATTACCAGGGAGAGAAAAACACTTCTTGAACCAAACGACGACTAACAAAATATTGCTATTGAGGAGAAACATCCAAGGTTTTCAAATACAAATAGGACAAACTATATCATAATCTATGTAACCCGAATTACATTGAACGACCAGTCCCAACTGACAATTTGCGAGTAAAACGTGTGGCTGTGGCACAACCCACTGCGTCTCAACTCACGATCCAAAAAGTTCTCCAGTTGAGGCAAAAGCAAACGTACATGAAAGCAAGTTACAACAAAACACTCGGACAACTTTATATAGAATAGCTGGTTATTACAACAAAAGCTGGTTTATTACAACAAAAGCTGCTTTCTCAGAATAGAGGTGCCCCCAAATCATCCTGTATATTTATCATTTACAATAATAGAATTGCAATTTTCGGGGGTTTCCTATTTTAAGAAAACACTCAATTGGCCCAATTGGCTACCCTTTGGTCACATAGCTGGCTGGGAAAAACTCCACAATCTCTAGATGGTTCAAGCCATTCGCAATGGCCTTGGTTTCCAGCTACAAGGAGGGGCCCGTAGTTGTAAGATGATCAAAAATCCATGGAACTATAGCCGTATCTACCATCACTTGTAGCCCAGGATTTCTGATGGTTCAATGATGGTTTCATGATGGTCTATCAACGGTTGGACGCTTAAATGATGGTTCAATCAAGTTACCCGATTGGGGACCCCGACCTTGTAGCCATGAATGCCTCAATGATCTGCTACCAGCCATCTATGGCGACCGCCCTGGGCCCTCCTTGAAGGGCTTGCTGTAGAAACCATTGTGCCAATACGCTCGGTGCACCTCACGCTGTCACAGCATGGTGAGTTGTTGTGTGGTAGGCAATAGTCTTGGTTGATGACTAAACAAAGTCATAATGTTTGATCATGATTGATAGTGGTTGAGAGTGTTTGACAATCGTTGATGATGTTTGATAATGTTTGATAATGTTTGACAAATTGGTTTAAATTTGTTGATGATAATCTGGTTGATAATTTAGTTGACAATTCGCCATTATACATAGTGGTGTATCATTTTTTGCCATGAATCACAATGATTCAAAATGGTTGATAATGGTGGATAGTGCGTACACTGATTAGATAATAGTTAATAGTGGACTAATGGTATGAACTAGTGGTTGAGAATTGCCAATGATGGTTACATACATAATGGTTGATCATGTTTGATCGAAGTCACTCACAGGAACAATTGCTTCAAGGTTGTTTATAGTGGCAAATAATACTACAATGCGTGTACCCATGAACGATATCTCCCCAAGTTCTGCATGGTCATTTGGGTGACACCATGCCGGCCATGACCGATCCGATTTATTTCTTGATTGGCCGGAAGACAAGCAATATTTGGAGTTCAATCGATCTGGTGACTTTCTGCGAGTTGGAGTTGGTAGGCACTTCATCGGTGTTGGTGTGTTGAGTTCTTTGATCTCCGTTCGAATATTTTGCCGCCTCTATGTCATGAGTATAGCAATATATACCAACAATACAAACATCATTCTTGCTTGCACTATGACCTAGTGAAATGGAACCAGTAGAAATACACTGACAATAACAAATACCCAGAAACATGTTTGATATCATGCTGGTATATCACATGATATGGTTATAGGATGCTATGGCTATATTTGACATCTGTTAATAACCAACTGTTTCCAGAACTGACATTATATACCCATATGACATCTAAATGTTATAAATCAAATGGTGTATCACATATATTTGCCATCTGTTGACGACCAGTTTTGCCCCACATCTGGCATCCACCCAATTTTCTTCGGTGGATGCCGCCTTCACCCCTGCCTCCGGTGGATGCGCCAGCAGCAGTCGGCTCAAGGCCAGCTCAGCTTCTTGACCCTCCTCTTCCATCCAAACCTCGCAGCGCAGCGATGCAAATCAGTGGTTAGCATGATTAATAATAGGTTCATAATGGCTTAGAATGGTGGTCAAATGGGTTAATAACAGCATACTCATGGTAAATTCATACTCACAGGGTTGTTGAATGGTGGTTAATAGGTCAATAATGGCTTAGAATGTTCAATAAACCCACCATTGTTTGGGGTACCCCTATTTTCAGAAACCCCCTGTGGTTGTTGAGATTCATAACATGGCTGCTAGCTGCTAAGATATGCTAAGATTAATCATGGTCCTGGTTGTAATGCAAATTATGGTAATGATTATCGGATGGATGCACATGATTATAGTATGGATGTATGGGCTAATGTTGCTGCAATGGAGTCAGTTTGCGGGCAAATGTTGATGAATCACAGATCACAGGTTCTCCAGGAATTCAGCCATTCGTGCCCTTGACGGCATGTGTCGTCAACTGTACGCAGCAAAAATTGTCCCTTACTATTTACCTTATCATTTACCATGGAGCCACGGATCATGAAGATTAATGATAGTGCTGATAACCAGTTTGCCCCATGAGTTTCATAATACTTTCAAGGTTCAAAATAATCATGGCAAAAGAGTATTTTTATCTTATGATCACACTGATTGGGAAGCATCAGCTAAGCTGATCTTATTGCCAAATGATTCCCCCCCAACCACGAACCATCCTTTAACACCATGGCTTGCTACCCGCGCCATCCGATCGCATGCGAAACCCGCGCACCGAGGGATTCATCTCGGTCAAGAGCTGCGCCTCACAGGTTCAAAGGATCTGGGACCGAGAATCATGGCCTCACTGGTGGGTTAGGATCACGAATGGATGGGTTGATTGGTTGATATCATTAATCTATCAATTAATGGTTGATGGTTGATATATCAATTAATATGATTAATTGGTTGATTGGTTGATATTTTTTAATGATTAACTGGTTGAGATTCATGATTTGATTGGTTGAGAATCATATCACTGGTTGATAAATCAATTAATCAATGATTAATTTAGTCATTGATGAATAACTTTGACCAACCAATGATTAATCGATCGGTCATAAGTATGATCAATAATGGTTAGTCATTAATGATTCATTAATGATTAATGGGAATGATTGATAATCAGTTGACCATTAATAATTAATAATCAACTAATTGTTGTTGACCTCCATTAAGTTGTTGATTCACAACCATCATAATTAATGATAATGTTGATATGATGACATAAATATGTGGTTAGATAATCATGGCCGGTCAGTGACGGTCCATCGGCTTATTTTGACTAATTGATGGGATGACATGATCGCATAATTGTTGTGAATGCATTTTATCATTGGTTGTTACTGTTTTTGCATATTTTGATATGACGGTACGGTATAAGTATATGATAATGATGGTTATCAACAAGTAATTGTTGGAAAATGGCAAACATATATGGTTGACAATAATGGTTGTAATGGTTTATATTTACATGGTAGACAAAGCGCCGTGCTAACCTGGTTGCCCATCATGAATATTGACAGTTGATGGTGAATTTGCATTCGTAGGAATGATGCTGAATGAATAATGTGTATATTATATCATAGCGAGAGTCTGTCGATGTCTTTAGGTATGATCAATCCTCATGGATATTTACAGTTGATAATGACATTGGTGAATCCTAGTGATCTGAGTGATCTATCATCATTCCGAACAACACTGGTTAATAAACTGGGAAAGTCAGGGGACGTACGTAAAGTATAACCAACAAAAACTTCTAATGTGATAATTCATGACCAATAAAACGGAATACCAATGCTTCATGATGATCATGAAACCTGGCCACATGTTTGTTGAACCGTTGTTGTTTCCTCCTATGTACGCGCCTCCAAAATCACCTCATCCCCTCGGTGCTTGCAGTCCTGGCACGGCGACATGGGAGGATTGATGCAAAGGACATGCGGAAGATGTGTACGCGTGCAACATGCATGGTAAATCATGAACTGGATATATCGACTCATTGTCAAATTTCATGCATTCTACAGGTTCATACCAAATGGGCCCCTAACCAGCAATTAGTTGGTTTGTAACTCACCTAAGTTAGGGGTGAACTAAATAACCCAACTTTCAAGTTGAAGGCCCACCTGATCTTGAGACTTTACATCGATCCTCTCCTCCAAGTACACGAAGCGCGGATCCCAAGAATATGGCAGCACGGACATTCGCCAATGGGCATAGTCCTTCCGGCTGTGGTTGGAAGATACGACAAAACAAGCTGATGGGCAAAAATGCTGAACGAATCTCCTGCAGACTTTCTCTCTCGCTGTTCCTTTCTCTCTCTCTCTCTCTCTCTTTCTTTCTTTCTTTATTTCTTTCTTTCTTTATTTTCTTTCTTTCTTTTTGTCTGTCTGTCTGTCTGTCTGTCTGTCTGTCTTTCTTTCTTTCTTTCTTTCTTTCTTTCTTTCTTTCTTTCTTTCTTTCTTTCTTGCCTTCTTTCTTTCTTTTTGTTTGTCTGTCTGTCTGTCTGTCTTTCTTTCTTTCTTTCTTACTTTATTTCTTACTTTATTTCTTTCTTTTATTTCTTTCTTTCTTTCTTTCTTTCTTTCTGTGCTCTCGCTTTCAGAATGTCACCGAGATGATGATAATCAATACTGGTAGTTCGTACTGGTTCATGGTGGTGAACAAATGTGGCTGATGTCAAAAGATCGTTGGTACCGACTTAATGATTTTTTGAAAATGACAGTTGTCCGTGAATGCTGGATAAAGCTTATTCATTCTGCGCATACTGGTCTGTAAAGGAATGATGATGATACGTACTGGAAGTGTTGATAGTAGTAAGTGCTTGTGTCTGTTTGAGTTGCTACCTTGGAAATGCCTAGAACAAACAAACATGAACACCACAACAATGCTGGTTGATCATGCTTGCTTTGCTGGTTAAAATCTGGTAGTTGATACTGTAGTGGTCAATGTCATGTAAATACCAGCGTGTTGAATATCACTATGATTGCTACCTTGTAAATTATTGATTCAATATCAACAAAGCTCCTCTTATTCTATGGTATTAGCAAAACATTGACTTATGCTAGTTGATCTGGCAGCTGTGATATCAGCTGTGGATCAATCTTGACTCATAACCTAGCAACGATAAATTCTGGCATTATAGCAGGGAAAGCATTCAGTTTGGAAGAGCGGAAATCCCTAGTTGATGTTGTTGATTCGATGCCATTTCACAACCTACCATCGACCAGAAACATCCGTACACCAGCTTCCTGTATCAATTTACCCTCTGGTAAACCACCATGGTTGCGTGGAGCACCCACCTTTGGTTTACCTATTGAGAACTGATGTTCAACTTCCTGCTCGCAAGTAACAATCACTAGAGGCTACTACAGCCACCCCTTTTTGGAGAGAGTTTCCAATCTTTCCCAATGTCACCCGTCCTCTTGCTGAAGGCACCTGTGAAACAAAGGCGTGCGGAATTGCAGCAAATCCGAGCCCATTAACTGGCAGCATCTCACGCCAAGTGATGAATTTCAACAGTTGGCTTTGGTTCACCAACATGTGAAACAACATTCAAATATGGTTCGAAACTGTCGACCCAGAAACATGAATCTTCACCACTAAGAACTGTAAGTTGCAGTCCTCAGCTAGCACCCCAGAACCAATCTTGATCCAACATGCAGGTGTATCCCTTACAGTATACTCATGTTTTGCCCACCGAAAAGGATCAGCTTGACTTCTAGGTTGGCCAATATCTATCATTGATGGATTTACCTGAGTGGGGATGGGTCAAGCGGCCATCCAAGAACAGGGTCGCGGATCACATCCCAACAGTTCGACTAGCGCAGGGTCACTTGGGGGATGTTTGGTTTTGATCCACAAACATATTTATACAACATAGGGTGGTTTCTCAGAATAAGGGACCCCAAGAAAAGCTGGTTTGCTAGTTATTCATGGTTGACAATGGATGATTTGGGGTACCCCTATTTTGAGAAACCAACATATATAATTAAACAATACGTGTTTGAACAGTGGTTGTAGTGGCCATCCTGCTTGAAGGGTTGGCCAACCAGCGCCTCATCATTTTTCTTGTAAACGAGGAAAATGCCATTTCTGTGTGGAGATCCAAGTGTCCAAAATGGTGTCAGTGTCAACATGGCTGTGGGTCAATATTAACCAACAATAATGGGGGATAATAACCCACCAAAGTATAGGGAAAACAATGGTTAATGATGGGGAACCAGGGGTACAGGGTTTTGACCCATAGCCACATCTTGAAGCTTTGATTGTTCAGTACAATGATGACTAGTCTGACCCCATTCCCAATAGCTAAAAGAAATGGTCAGCCCATGGAAGAAAAGTTGCAGGGGCTGCAAATGTGGTTTCAGCGTCCATGTTCATACCTTTTTCCACATCTATCAACGCACCGGTTGACCATCATTGATAGTAACATCCAGTAACTCCCCCATGATCGTGTTTATCCATAATTAACTATAATCATGAATTCAGCATAATTGGAAGCATGATTAACGACTCGACCGTTTTTGTCTATTGCTACAAGCAACTATGAACCATGATCAATCATTGCGAAACGATGATATCTCCATTTGTTAAACCTTATCAACCATGAGTTTTACGACTATTTCTCCAGTTTTGAACAGTACTTGAAACTATTGTGATTGCGATTGTTCCAATGCTATAGTGGTTAATCATTATCATGGTCCCAGTAACTCATAGTTGAAAACCCCTATTTAAGCTTACTCCTGGCATATCGTTCGACCATTATGTCTAATAATATCAAGAACCCATGGTTTTTTGGTTAATATAGTATCCCATATTGTTATCCGTGGTTATTCTGAATGAGCCATATTAGAACCCATAGTAATATGGTATATCAAGAACCCATGGTCATAGCCAGTATTACCATATTACTATGGCTTCTAATATTACTACCCAGTAGTAATCACTGGCCATTATTATTACTATGGGTTTCTATGGCTATACCCATGATTATTGTTAATGGCCAGTATCCTATCGTAGTGGTTCATAGCCATGGGTTGAACGCCGGCGCTCACGCAGGTGCCCCCGAGCCGGGCACCAATTCAGCACCGACACGGGACGGCGACTTTGGAAGGCACGGCACACCACCTGCCCCCGTTCGTCATGGGTAGTGTATCATGTGTGTAGCTCGTTGTTGTACTAATTATCAGAATATGCTTGTCCTATTAACAAAGGAATGTGAAAAGATTGCTTAACAACTACCCATACAAAAAGTACTATGATAATGTGAACGGTATGTAATCGTATAGTTCATCACTCCTACACGGATACCATTTACAATTGTATTGTTGCCCAGTGCAAATTTTGATGCATATTCAAAACATACACATGTGCGGCGGACTTGGCAAAACTCCAGTTGGAAAATCGCAGGCAGTTACGCAAAGCGCGCCCCTAAAATGGCACGCCTCAACTTAGGGGGACAGGAGTGGATTTAGTGGACATGTTCTGCCATATCGCAATGCAGCAGAATCTGGTAGATGGCGCCATCCTTGCTACTACTGGTTTGGATGATTATTTGTTTGCCATGGCATGAAACGGATGACACGGAAAAATATAAACTTTACTGAACATGAAAAGGTGGATGGAAGGATTTGACGGGAAAATGAATGGAAACACAATGAATGTGAAAGGAAATCAAAGTAGTATGTATGGTATTACATTTGACCATCATGACTCATTATGACTCATTATGAATCATTATGAACAATAATTCGTCATTATCAATCATTATATAACCATGATGAAACTCTTTCCAGTCTCAACTGAAACTTTCCATCTCTCCAGGAGATCATCGTAACCAGTCTTAACCATCAGCTCATCACTGAAACTCGACCACGGGACCCCGCCAGCAACGTGAGGGAGGTGCTGCATCCAGCTGCCCTCAAGCCGGCCAACAGAGCCTAGGGACAGGCGCACTGTTGTGCCTAGGGTTGGGTCTCTTCAAATTGAAATTCAATTCATTTGTAAAAAGACATTGGAATATATTGTATATATTAAATGGTGATATATATATATAAAATATATATATGTATATATATATATATAAATATATTTTTTCAAGTCAACTCAAACATGGGTTAATATATGAAGACAAATAATTATAAATATATCTAATATGATTATGTACATCAGCAATCAACTACTTTGCTTCTAAATACGCATGCACATGTCTGTAGGTCTATCTATATGAATGTAACGCTTGCTAATAGTGGCTGGTGAGTTACGGCTAGCCGCAGCCAGGGGTGAACAGCAAGCAGCGGCAGCATGTGACATACCAGGCACAATATAAACTATACAGGCCAAGTGTAAGCATGATCGTGTATAGTCCGTAGTGGTTTGAATAGCTTATCATATACCCGATCATCATGATTGCTTCTTGGGAGTGTCAACTTGAACTCGTATATACTCGTATAGATTTCCGTAAAGTTCCTGCGTTGCAGCTGCCGAGGCCATCCTTTTTTGGACCACATTTGGCGCCCCGAAAATTGGACTAAAAGCTTGGTTCGCTTCGCTGTGACAGTGTGACTGGTGCGCAAGTTGCGCAGTGTCACATTCGCTGCTGCTGCTTCTAGGTCAACATGTGAACGTGTAGTTGCTCTGTGCTTTGAGTCGGGTTGTGGTACCAAAAAGTCGACAAAAAAGCTGTGGCTTCACCATGGCTTCACTGTTGCATGGATGCTTTCTGAGATGACTGTGGGTCAAAACCTTGCACCCCTGGTTCCAACATCATTAGCCATTGTTTGATATTGATTATTGTGGGTTATGATCCCCCATAAGTGTTGGTTAATATTGACCCAGCTCGCCAAATGATTCCCTCATTACTTGGCCCCTTCACGGCTTTGGATTTTCTGGTTGCCATGCCTTCGACAAACCAAAGGCCATGGCAGTTCAGCGGTCGCTGGATTCTCAGTAGGCCGCAGTTGGATTGCCGAGGGTGCCGGAGTTCACTTCGGCCTAAACGTGGCAGTGGACACCTTGACAGTTGTATTGTAATTGCGTTGTGTTGGATGTAAACACATATGGTGGTTTCTCAAAATAGGGGGCCCAAAAAATGGCTGGTTTATTACTATAAATGACTATTGATGGATGATTTGGGGGTCCCCTATTTTGAGAAACACCCATATTCACACATTTCATATGGATTCATATGGCACATGCTTCATGTGTATACATTTAACTAGATGACATTCACGTCAGGATCTCGCTCCGCCCCGCTGGCGATGCAGGCAGCTGATTCCAATAGCACAGCTTAAATTGGTGGTGTCTTAAAAGAGGGAATCCCCAAAAAGGTTGCTTTACTACTTTGAGTGGTTGATATTAGATGATAACTAGGGGTACCTCTACGGCTTGAGAAAAACAGCAATTAAAAGTCAGTTCTTCACCCAACAAGAATTGAGGTAATGTGAGATCCATGGACCCATAAACCTCGATATTTCATGGGAGATCCCTACTTTTGGCTGGAGTTGGTTTTACTGATATGGATTTACTGGATTTCTCACTAAAAAACGAATCAAACAAAGAAATGCTGAGGAGCAATACTTGGTGTATACCTTGCCCAATCTAAAATCGAAACCAATGTCGTCCTTGCTTGATGAAAGCAGATTGATCCGTTGCTTCAAAGTTTTTCGAAATAATACTCAATAACAACAAAGCAGTGTCTGGCTCGACATGCCTGAAAGCTGCATCCGCATGGACACCAGCCCAGTAGCAGGTATGTCTGGCTAGTGGTGGTGATATTACCCACCATGCTTTCTGCCTCTCCTGTGAAAAATGATACTCAAGGAGATGCTTCATGATGGCCCCATCAAGGTCGATAAACAGAGTAATCTAGGTCTCACAATGGCTGATGCTGAGCAACATTAGTTGAACAAACATCACTCATAGCCCCTCCAAATAGGGGTATCCCTTGATCATTCGATATCAATCATTTGATAAACCAACCAAAACTTGGGGTCCTCGATTCCGAGAAACCAGCTCATATATTCATGTCATCAGTCATCACCCTCTCATTAACCATTGTTTTCGTATGATTTTTGTTTGGTGATTGTCCCCTATGAAATTGGTTGGTTAATATTGACCCACAGCCATCTAGTCGGCATATATCCCTATACTTGTTAGTTATCATCCCCTATCATTAACCATTAACCAGCGCTAGTTAACCCTGGTTGGTTAATATTGACCCAGCTCGCCAAGTCCTGAAGCCATGACAACACAGCTGGAGAACCCACCTGCAGACAGGCGAAGATCAGGATCCCCACCACGACGAAGAACCCGAGGGAAGCTGTTGCGCCATCCAAACCCTCAACTTCCATCTCCATCTCCTGGGGTTTTCGAGGGCTGTCCCCCCCTTACCATGGGGAAGGTTCCCTGTTAGGAGCGGACATGGGAGGTCGGGGTCCCATACCTCTCCTCTGGAGAATAGTCCTCTGGAGGCACTCCATAATTTACCATAAGGGTAAATTCCTCTGGTGCCACTTGCAAGTCCTTACTTGGAGGGAGTAAGTCTGGCTGGAGGCACTCCATGGTAAGGGGGGACACCCCTCTGGTGCCTGTTCCACAACCATCAGGTCATGGAATCGTCCTCTGGAGGCACTCCACGTCCACCGGGTCGCTCTGCAAAGTGCTGCGTCTTCGGGATCCGCGTTCGTTCCGTCGTCTCAGCGGTGCCTCAGCTGTGGTGTTGTGACGGTACAGCGGTACAACAATGGTTAGATCATGGTTGTGTACAGTGATTGGTTGATATCAAATTTGGGGTGTTAACTAGAATAATTATAGAATCATAGTGGTCAACTGGTGAAGTGGAAGAATTAATCACAGTCGTTCATGTAATATAGCGGTTGATAACCATTGTAATAAGCAATATCAAACATTATAGTAAGAGTTATATCATCATCCCTATATGGACGATATAATTGTTGATAACGGTTAAATTAATGGTTGCGTATAGTGGCTGTGTATAGTGGTTAAAAAGGTGAATGTAATAGTGGTCAACAACGGTTATACTATGACTATGCATATTGTGTACTAACCATTAACTTCTGTAAAGTGGGCAATATTATAGTGGTTGAAATTATAGTGAATGATATATCGGTCGATACAGTACTGTTTGTAATGGCTATGTGTGTAGTGGATGATAACGACTAAAATAAAATGGTCAAGTTAACAGTGGTTATAATAGTAGATGCTGGTCAATACTGTCATTGTTGAATCTGATTGAATAGGGTATTTCTCAAAATAGGGGTACCCCTGAATCATCCTTTATTCACCATTTGTAGTAATAAACCACCAACTTTTGGGGTACCCCTACTTGGAGAACCCCCCAATAGTGACTACAAGTGGTCAGTAATGAATGAATGATGGTTGAACCATTGGTGGTTCATGATCTGCAGGTTCTGTGCGCCTTCCGATGGCATACACTCAATCACTGGGGACATCCGCTTAAAAATGGCCATAACCGCAAGCAAAACATCAAATTTCGCCAAATATCCAGATTTGTGGACCTGTAAACCAGCTTCCTCAACCTTTGACGCCGCTGCACCTGCCACATTGGGAGCTACAAAGGCAGCTCGAACGTAGCATGCAACCATCATCCCTAGGAGTGCCAGCACAAGACCACCCAGTGAACGGCGCATGACCTGCGAGTCTCTTCACGTGTTGTTCGGCGGGGATGGTCATCAACAGCCGAATCAATGATTGGATTTGGGCTGTTGTAGTGATCCCTAGGTGGATGACTATATATGTTAATGGGTAACCATGACCCACTATATCCCATTACAGGTATGGCTATGATGGTTTAAGAAGCAAATGGTATTCACCAGCAGGATATTCGTCCAACTGGTGAAAAAAATCCGTGTAGATGATTGTAACGTATTATGTCCTCTGGTCAAATGGTCAATTGCGGGTGGTGATGCTGGTTGATGATGAATGATGATGAATGATGGTTAAAGAAGACTTACGGGGTAGTTCATAAAAAACAGCCATCCGAGATTGACCAGCGCTAAACCAGTGGCAACCCCTTGCACCCCGATGTCAATGTTGACGGTAAAGCTGCCCACAGCAAGAGCATAAATGGCTGCTTTGTTTGACCGCCGCCAGCGACCCAAAAACTCCACCAATATTGAAAAAAGGGGCGCGGGGGTTTAACAACTGTCAATTGCGTCTTTAAGGGTGGCTGTTTTTTGTGAACTACCTGGTACAGCATCTAGCAGCAAAACAACAGTACCATAAAGAGCTGAGTGCACGGCAAATCTCAAACAGGCCGTGGCAAATCCTTTTGGCTGGATGTGTAAGGCTTAGTATGATTTTTGCATATACCAAGCCAATCTGGTTGTTGGTTTCAACCCCATGAAACCTATATTAGTCAACCAACCAATCATTTGTTCACACCCCGCTTCGCAGCACACAGCCCGAAAAGGTCCTGGCCTAGCTCAAGTTGAGCAGGGCACAAGCCAATGATTGGTTAATTCCAGGGAAAATAAAAAATGATCAAAACCACCAACCAGCCATATCTTCACATCTTGGAGGATGCGTGTTCCATCATTGGCTCCGCTGCCAGGTGCAGGCTGACCTCCCTGGAGGTTGTCAAGCTGAGTGGAGCAATGAATTTACCACCTCAAAAATGGTCAGTTGATCGTTCGGCTCTATTATCGACAATCACAACTTCACCAGGAGCAGCAGGCTTGTGAGGATAAAACATTATCGACAATCATCATCATGTTCATTGATGCTTTTTGTTTCATTTCCCGTTTGCAAGACAGTTCAGGGTTCCCAAATAGTAAGGATTATGGACTGCGCAAAGCCACAAAATATTCCAAGGATTACCAATAAACTACTGTACCAGTCAACGATGCTCAGTGAAATCCTATTGCTGACATATAGCTATGAATCATTCGACAGTTAAACCAGTTGCAACAGGTGAAGTTTCTCTGTTGCTCATCATTGGCGCCGCAAGCACTCGACAAAAACCGGCGCTGCGCCCTGCATCTGGACCCTGGCCTGAAAATGAGAGGCGCGTTGCGCCTTTTTCTCACTAAGAAATTGGGCAAAGGGGGCAACTGTGAGCCGAAACTTGCCACCATGACGACGATGATGACAGAGATGATGATGATGATGATGATGATGATGATGATGATGATCATGATGATGATGATGATGGTGATGATGATGATGATGATGGTGATGTTTTTTTTTTTTTCGACTGTCAATGATGTCAGCGGTGGCAAACTAAGTCCAACAAACAGCGTCCAGGATGTAACATGTGCTAACATGATCAAAGTATGATCAAACCAAAAAGTACTGCATGACACCCCCAAACCCAACCCGCGTCTAAATCCAACCTAATGCACCATCATGCACCTATCTCATGAGCAGGTCTCGCTAACCGCGCGAAGATTCTACACCAGCATCGGTTCAAGCACCAGCTTGAGGGGTGTAGAATGAATGGGTGATCATAGCTACATAGCAAGTAACATGAGCCCACCAGCAAATCTTGAACACGTAACCAAGCTTTTCACAGCTGTACTCGCACGAGTGTTCGTTCTCATAGCATCCGAATTGAGCTATGGATAATATCAAGTTCATGCCATTGAAAACTCACGTGCCATATCCAGGTAGATTCAAATTTCATGGATAATGACAACCCCATACCAAGCGACTGCTAGCAAGTGCATGCAATTTCCCGTTCGCTGACATTCGCTGCACGACCCTTGAGATCAAGTTCAACTAATTCAGGTCAATTTGTAGGGTAGATATGTCAGTGTAAACACCTTCATTGCGCACATACAT
The DNA here is from genome assembly GCA_009767595.1 of Symbiodinium kawagutii. Classification (NCBI taxonomy): domain Eukaryota; class Dinophyceae; order Suessiales; family Symbiodiniaceae; genus Symbiodinium; species Symbiodinium kawagutii. The sequence continues at coordinate 266,036 of VSDK01021288.1, forward strand.
AAAGAGAGAGAGAGAGAGAAATGTACATACTGAATAAATAAATCAATCAATCAATAAATCAATCAATATATATATATATATATACGTATTTACATGAAAAAACATATGTATACATGTACATACGTATCGATATCTGTCCAGTAAAAATCTCCTTGAGGCCGCCGACTTTAGCTCTGGGCCCCCGTACCGGGGCCAAGTCGCTCGGTGCTGCCTGCTGGTCGATCCTAGCCAACGGAATCCAGTTGTGTTCAAGCGCGGCTGAGTGATGCATAGTTCGCCCAAATACTCCAGGGTGCTGGTATGTTTACTTTAGGTAGATGCTGGTAAATCAAAAGGTAAATTTTGGATATGTTACCTAGTATCTGGGCTGACCATGGCATGTTTATCTACAAAAGTTGGTCATTTTGTAGGAACATGTTGGTAAATATTCAGCATACCAATAGAGTGGATGGATAGTGATGGTTCAATGGTGGGGTAATTCCGGTTCGATGATGCTTAGTGATTGTGAATGATGGTTAGTCGCGGTTGATGGTTGGTAATGTTGATGCAGGTTGCTTCATAATGCCACATGATGCGTGAAAAAAGCAACAATGAGTAGTGTACATGGTGGATAATGAACAATGGAACTCAACAATCATTGGCAAACCACCGTCGATAACTAGGTGGATCAGAAAGTCACTACTACTAAGGAAACAAAAGCAATCATGCTAAGGTTGAAACACACCAACACCAGCAATATTCAATAACATATGCTCGTGAACTTGGTGACCTCAACCCAAGTATGGATGCATGAGCGAACATGTGCCTGATATCACCAATGAGTTCGTCCAAAAATGGTACCACCGTGACTATGAACAGACCGACAAACCCATATTGCAAACCTCGTAGGGGTTTCAGTGTTCCGAAGACAGGGTGAAGATTCTCATCGCTGGCAGTTGATATTCTTTCACCGGCATCGCTGTGTCCAACTGTATATATATATATATATTTGTATATAAATATTATCATAGAGATACACAGTTAATTTGCAACCTCATTCATATCATATCTATATTGATTCAATATATAGATATACAGCTTGTGAATCTATGCATGTAGAATCAGAGAGATGCATTTACATCTGCAAATAAATAAATACATATATATATACATTTATATATTACATACATAAATACATTATATACATAATCATACATACATACAAGTAGCATCCTCACTGTATAACATGTTCAGTGTAAAGTTGGTTTCTCAAGCTGTATATAGGGGACCCAAAAATGGATGATTTACTACCATCGCTTGTTGATATTGGATGATTTGACGGTTCCCTATTTTGAGAACACACATATATGAGTGATCATGTTGGCAAACCCTCAGAATCCTTGCGCTGATGACAAAACCGCTCAAATGAAGGAACCCACATGACCTCTCCTATTCGTTATATCATGTGATTTTTGACATTTGGAAAAGAAACGCAAGACCATCAAGGGACCCCATGTAGATGGCTTCACAATCAGGACGGCACTGTGAATGTACTACAAAATCCAAAATCCGAATCACCAGAACTAGGAAACTTACATACTGGTTGGTGGGCAATTGTGAAAGTCAATTTGAAGCCATCATTCCCAGGTATGGTTGAGAATTGAGAATCCACCAACCAGTTATGTAATTATTACATTTCCTTTGCAATACTCAACCTAACTTCTGTCACCATCTTGCAACAGGTCCATAGCAACACCGCATGCCAAAGCGGATGCTTTCACAAAAACCAGTCATTTTAGGATCCCAATTGGCGGCTCCCGCGGTGCCCCCTGCTCCTCAACACAGAAGTCTTAGGAGAGCTGCTCTTGACGCCTCGTGACGATAGCTCTCCCAACAACCTCCACTACATATACCAAGATCCAACGCAACGGATTAAAAAGCAACATCCATAAAATGATCAATTGTAGCTTATATTCCACATACACATCTCATAAAAATGGATCATGACCTGGAAAATCATGGCACCAACACGAAAAAACAAGATAGATCATATCCTCATTGCAACCATCGGTGGGTTGTATCCCTGCGGTTTGGTTCAAACAACGCTGGTGCTCCTTTCCCTGGCACCTTTTGCTGTTGGAGCTGGAAGCTGTGGATTCAAGTATCAGTGGATGGCTTGCAAAAATCGACAGGACACCCTGGTTAGAACCATCAATTCCAGGGTTGTCCTGTAGATTTTCTCATGAACCATTTCTGAAAAAAAGTTTCTGCCCGTCTTTTAGGCTGGGAGGATCATCTTGAAAAAACGACCCACACCGATCATGAATTCACTTTTGACCATCATGAATCTGCATGAACAATCATCAAACACTATTGACGATCATGAATCTGCATGGATTCACCATGATTCGCCACCACCAGGGTCAACATGTGAATGTTGGTACGCTCAACCATTCTACAAGCCATCGTAAAATTCACAGCCTTAGCTCCAACTCATCCCATCGACTTTTTGGGGATCCTCATCATGGTCATCCCAACCCGTTCCCCACAACGGGATGATAATGTTGAGATCCTTAGAACTCCTACCCTGGAAGTCCCACTTGTCTGGTTGTGTACAAAACCCAACAGTCATTCATCTGCTTTCCAAATAAGTGAATATCCCTAAAGTTAGTATGAGGGTTGATAAATGTTGGTTAATTAATAAGTGAAGATCAAACATTTTTTATTTTTGGTTCTTATCCCTGCTATTATTGTTGGTTCATATCCCTGAAAAGTTGGGCGGCATTGTAGAAATCACTACCAGCCAGCTGATTCTTTGTACATCGATCGCTGGGGATTTTTTTGACATCGATCGCTGGGGATTATTTTTGGCCAGCACACGCGAGCCAATGGTATCATTATTGCCTTGCTTGGTAACCATCAACCATTATTAAGCATTACTATATCATCAGTAATCACGAACCATTGTATCACTATTGTGGTTGTTGTTCTCTCCAACTGCAAACTATTAACCATTGTTCATCCTTTCAAACCACCATAAAACCCTCTGAATCTACTTATTGACCTTAAATGGAAATACAATGGTTAATGCATAGTAGATCTATCGACCAACTCAATCACCATTAATGATCTATTGACTGTTGGCTGTGGGTCAGTTCACCCTTAGTCCCCCTGGTTCCCCCATCATTAACCAGCTCGTTTTCCCTATGATTTGGTTGATCATTATAAGCCATGACATTGGTTGGTTAACTGCTTGACCCATAGCCTGTTGGCAATACGATGGTGCTGTTGAACTTTCAGGTCCATCCCACCAAAGAGTAGCCCTCGGCTGCTCGCGCTGCTCCCAGACCTCTCATCGATTGGACAGCGGCGAGCTGCTCCTCGCAGAGGCACCGTGACGGATGTCCGAGGATGCAAAGAAAACGAGGGGAAACAACAGGAAAAAATGATGAATGGATGATGGATGATGAATGGATGATGGATGATGAATGGATGATGGATGATGAATGGATGATGGATGATGAATGGATGATGATGATGATGATGATGATGAATGATGAATGGATGATGGATGATGAATGGATGATGGATGATGAATGGATGATGGATGATGAATGGATGATGGATGATGAATGGATGATGGATGATGAATGGATGATGGATGATGAATGGATGATGGATGATGAATGGATGATGGATGATGAATGGATGATGGATGATGAATGGATGATGGATGATGAATGGATGATGGATGATGAATGGATGATGGATGATGAATGGATGATGGATGATGAATGGATGATGGATGATGAATGGATGATGGATGATGAATGGATGATGGATGATGAATGGATGATGGATGATGAATGGATGATGGATGATGAATGGATGATGGATGATGAATGGATGATGATGATGATGATGATGATGATGATGATGATGATGATGATGATGATGATGATGATGATGATGATGATGA
>VSDK01021288.1:271096-283779 GCA_009767595.1 Symbiodinium kawagutii
ATGATGATGATGCCGATGATGATGATGATGATGATGATGATGATGATGATGATGATGATGATAATGATGATGATGGTTGAATCATAGTTGTGCATGTTGATTTTTGAGTTGCTGTTGACCCACCTGAGCGAACGCCGCCGGCACCTCTTCTTGTGGTGTCGGCCACCAGTCTTCCGGAGCTCCCTCGCTTCCAGTCACCTCAGCTGCGTGGTGTCTGGGCCATATCCAGCCGCTTATGGAGAATATGTTGGTTATGGGTCAATATTAATCAACCAATCATGGTGGAGAAGAACCAACAAATAATGGTTTATACTAGGGATAACCAACAACAAAGGCTGAACAACTACTATGGCTGTTTCTCAAAATGAGGGCACTCAAAAATGGTTGGTTTATCATTGTAAATGGTTGATAAAGGATGATTTCGGGGTACCCCTATTTTGAGAAACCACCATGTATCAAAACATCTGTGTCATTCCCCTCAACAGGGAGGGCTTTCCGGATCAAGTCCTCAACAATCAGATCCTCAAGGGGCCTGGGTTCTGTTCAACAAAGTTCATGCAATTCTACATTGCTCCCTCCAGCAGAAATGGTTGGTCATTGGTTCTTTTACTTTACTATGCACGTAACAAAGCAAGCAAGCAACCAAAACAATTAGTTAAACGTGGTAAATATCTGATTGGTGGTTGAACCACTCCTATGAAAAAAATGTTTGTCAACCAACCAACCAACCAACCAACCAACCAACCAACCAACCAACCAACCAACCAACCAACCAACCAACCAACCAATCATTTGTTAATACAGAAAAACAAGAAAATGTCAATCAAACCACCAGCAAGATGCGGTACCAGCAAGCAAAATAGTAAGATATAGTCAATCTATTGTCCAACCAAGCAAGCAAAATAGTGAACAATCACCAGTTGACCGACACTAGTTAACCAAGATAAGTTAGCCCTGACAACAAACCATCATTAGTGAACCAACCAACCAACCAAGTTACCCAACCGACACCTGCCCCTAGAACGCCACACCCAGGTCTTGAGTGTCGAACTATGAGGTAATCGCTGCCTGGACACCCGCGCTAGCGCTTGCGCCATGGCTTCTCCATTTCATGTGGATGGCCAGCATCAACCAGTTGGATGGTGTCCCAGCGATGATTCGCCATGAGTTTTTTGCACTCAAGTGACCTGGGGATGTGCCAAGCCATAGTGGTACCCACAAAACCACTGGTTTCACAATGAAATGCTGTCCAACTGGTTCAAGTGAAGAGTCACCCAACTGGTTCAAGGCCATGATTGGCCACAGATATCTCATGTCTTCCAAACTTCTGAAGTTCCCAGGGGTTCCCAAGGGTTCCCGGGGGGTTCCCAGGGGTTCCCAGCGGTTTCTCCCTGCGCCTACGTTGAAGCTCACCTGCTGACACAGTTGCATCACCTGCGATTGGGAGCCTTCCGAATTGTGATCCGGAGACGTGCGGCTATTGCGCAGGTCTGGATATACATATTTGTATGTTTATTTATTTATCTATTTCTTCATTTATCTATTTATTTGGTTATTTAAATTATATGTATAGTATAGTTGTGATTAGTTGTGCATTTAAATCAATGAATAAATACATATCTATATCTATATACATAATATGCATTTGAATATACTGTAGCTGTTAATATTGTACTTTGCCACTCCAAATTGTATCACACATTTTAGGCGCAACGAGAGAAACAAAGGGTTTTGAGATGTGTTACCTTATTTGGGATTTGTTCATATTTCTAATCTTAAGGGATCTCCAGCACAATGTCCTGGAATTCCCAGAATTCTACTTTTTTTCCTGGAAGATTCCACCAGATCCTCTTTGTTCTTGTTTTCTGTTGTGTCTCTGTGTGTATGTATGTATATTGCCCACATACATAGATATTCATGTTGTATATGTATATACATATAAATATAATTAAATACTATGAATAGAAATGTGTAATAGAAAGATGTGCTATGGAAAAATAACAGGAGTTTGTACGTATATAGATATGCACATGCAGATACAAAATGAAATAAATCTACGCAAAACTATGCGGGACCCGATTCGTCACACGCTGTCAGGAGCCGATGCCACAAAACAGCGAGGCCACGAGATGCATCAAGTGCTGCCATCTGGCCACGCGAATCATCGCGTGGGTCAACGGCAATCTAAAGCATTGAAGTAATATACGGCATACAAATGATGCCGTCCCAGCATGTCCCAGCCAAACTTGTGTCTTTCGAAGCCGCAGCGTCGCTCGCGCCAACGGCCAGAGTCCCAGCCAAACTTCGTAAACCTTCACACTTATCCCCTGGGAACCAGAAGTGGCTCTTTGAATGTGCAAACAAACCCTACAAACGGTCATTACGAACGGATACCCAAGTAAATGCATATTGTTGTTGGGTTTAGTTTTTTATTCATCTATACAGTGCCTTTCTGTTGTCCAAATGAACGCAACTGGTGTTATCCCAACCATAACAAGTTAATGGCTACCCAGGATTAATAAACCCCTGGTTGATTAACTAGGGGGATTCCCATTTTAATGGAAAACCAAGGCTTTCAGGGGATACCCCCAATTAATAAACCTAGGGTTTATTAATCCTGGGTAGCCATTATGATGTAACCACACCATTTTTGCAGGAGGAGACCGCCAACCAGTGGTGCGTGGTCTCAGGTGCCAGGGCCAATCTGTGGTCGTCCGACCTGCCGCTCGCCCCTTTCCGCCTCCAAGTCATGACATGCGTTCCATCCAAGCACCACAACCTTCGGCCAGCAATGGGGTGATGTCAGATCTGAGCGGCTGGGGTGCTCCTGTGGTTGATCATCAATAGCTTAGACCATCAGCTAGCTTACTCCTGTTAAGCTAGCTATATTGTTGATTTTGATGCAAAAAAAGGGATGACAATGTTGAACAATCAGCACTGTTGAGCTAGCTATTCTGCTTCAAAAAAGAGATGATGTTGAAGAAATCATCAAATCGTGCCTCCTGCCTTGGCACTATCACGTGGCTACGGGTTCCGAAGTGGGGCAACTAACAGGTGACAAAGCAACACTTCACTCTAGGTGGGGGTGACCAGTCGTCATCCTAGGGAGTGTAAATGACTAGGTCAGTTCAAGTTAGTAGTTGAACTTCACAACCGATGATCATATACGTATATCCAGGTGATTTTGAGCAAAGCTTCCTAGATTCGAGCAGCAAAAACCATCAAACATCCACCAGCAAAGCCTCGGTTGATGCTCCACAGAGATCGTGACCGCTGTGGGTTCCGCTGCAACTTCACTCTCCGCGACCTCCTTATGTCTCTGCATCGCCTGCATCGCATCCTCAAAGGTGGCTAGGGCCTTAGCCACTGCCAGTGGCAACTGACATCAATGGCGATGTCAGCAGTATGGACTAGCTACGATTTGCTGGTTACTCGTGTTGATTTTAAGTCCAAGCGATTCGGTTCATGGCAACTGACAATGAAGTTCCCGCAAAACTTCTCATGCTGAAATCTGTTGAGTGATGGGGTTACGCCAGTTTCAGGTCAGTGCATGGCAGGGACAAACAGCGACTGCTTCTCATAGTGGTTGCGCATACCTAAAGGCAGCTAATATTGGCTAATGACGCCTTATCATGGGAAAAACACGTGCCAAGGATGGCTTGGTAAACAAAGCTGTTAATAGGAGGATGGTTGATATGATAGGAGGATGGTTGACATGAGTAATCCTTGCTCGCAAAATGTGGGAGGATAGTACAATGCCAGAGCAACAAGGGATCTCCACATGGGCACTGGGTGCCCCTGCCACACACAGTGGCCAGTAGATGAGATTCCATCCATTCTCCACCTGGCGATGAAAAAGGCAGAACGCCCCACGTCCCAAAAATCACTAATCCACAAGCTGAAGCTGATATGGTGGTCTCTTAGAACAGGGAACCCGAAAAATGGTTGGTTTGTTACCTTTAAATGGTCAAAAAGGATGATCTAGGGGGGTCCCCTATTGTGATAAACACCCATATGGTGGCTTCTCAAAAAAGGGGACCCCGAAAAATGGTTGCTTTATTATTGCCATAAATGATTCATAGTTGATGATTGGGGAAACCTTATTTTCAGAAACCACCATGTGTCAAAATGTGGCGAATCACGGCTCAGGATGGCGATGCAATGCTGATACTTGCTGACTCACGATGGCAACTTGTTCTCTTCAAACCACAGGTGTTCAAATGGTGGTTTCTCAAGTCATAGGGCCCCCCCAAAGCACTCATTAATCTTGTTTTATTGCTAATAAACCAACCGTAGCTTTGGAGTACCCCCTTTTTTGAGAAACCACCACATGGTAGTTGTCTTCCCATTATTGTTAGTGACTGTTCCCGGTTTAACTTTATCAACCATCGTCTACAATTGGAACATCCCTTAGATTCACAAAAATCCATGTCATGATAATAATACCAACATATACTAACTACCATTCACCATTACCAACCAATGTTACCTATGGAAGTATATGAAATAAATTACCAACCAATCAATATCAACCAGCTTAATTGACCATGAAATACATCCAATCATTGAGAAATCACCCGTCATCTTTCCCTGGTGAAAGCTGCGCACCGCAAAACTGCAGCTCATCCAGGTATCGAGCCGGCGCCATTGGGGTCACGCTAATGGGTGCCATTACACACCTGGTTGGCTGAGGCTGACAATAATTAAAATTAAGAATCATTCATACTAGTAAACATACAAATTGTTTGGATCCCGCAATAAATGACATTCAATTATATTCAAGAATAGTACTTGATCAGAAAAAAAAACATATTTTAACCAAACATAGTGATTGGTTGTTGAGAGTGCTTAGTTAATATTGATATACTTCAATCAATCCTACAATGATTATCGGTCTTATTAATAATGATTGACAATGACCGTTACTTTCTGGTAAACTAACATGGCTATGGAAAATCCACCAGTAATTACCCTTCAAAATCAACCATTTACGGTGGATTTTCCATTGCCGGGTCGGTTAGTTTATCAAAGGGTAATCACAATGGATCATCATGATCATTCATGAGCTAGGAGGCCATGTACTATAGCCTTCAGCGTTAGCGCTCGTAAATGGAGTCATTGAGAGTTTCTTTGCGCTGGTTGGTGTCTTCACACCCACTCTGAAAATCATGTTTGTCAACCAACATGTGATGAACAAGAAATAACAAGCAAAAACAGCAAACATATATCAATCACAAAATGTGTCTTTTTGCTTTCATCCCAAAATATCAAGCAAAAACAGCAAATGATTGAAACCACAAACCAGTTAACCTGTCTTTGGTTGGATATTGACCATGATTCACCCTACAATGTATAGAAAGCACCAACCAGTTAAATTGCATTCACCACAATGTACCCCTTAAATAACCGACATCTCCAGGTCAATACATGAGTGTGTCCATCCAGCATACATCCAAACATGCGATCATTGATCACTGTAGTAAACAGTCCTTTATGGAGTAGTGGTAAAACACCAGCTATCTATGGTTGAACTAAGATTGGTCTAATACGAGTTGGATTTTACATCATTTGGCAATGGGTCAAAACCCTGTACCCCTGGTTCTCTCATCACTAATCATTGTTTTCCCTATTCTTCTTGGTGAACCTATCCCCCACTGTTTGTTAGTGAATATTGACCCAGAGCCATTGACAAGCCCAGATGCCGGTGGACAGCCCGACGAAGCTCCCCACCTCCTGAGCAAACTGCTCCCCGTGGTCGTCATCGTCCTGCAGCAACTTGGCAGATTGGGGTGATTGGTTTTGCCGATCTGGCTACTTCATCATCATCATTGAATATGTTTCAACATCTATACAAAATATATAGAAATATGCTATCACACGTGTATAACTACTGATCAATCTATCAATCTATCTGGCTCTCAACATTTATCTATGCGTCTATATAGGCTCAGAATGTATATCTATATTAATTTGTGACATGTGTGTCTATTTGTCTATTGATCTACCCAACTATCCATATCATTCAATCCAACCAATTCCAGTTCAACTATGACTGCGTCCATATGAATATGTGTATGTGTAAAGTAAAGAGCACATAACGTTCCTGACCATGTCACCCAGCGAACGGCAAGCGCCGACCTTGATCCCGTCAGAAGACAAAGTGCGATACAAGAGTTCTGATGCATATGACAATCCCATGAGCTCACACTCCTGGAACCTAGCATAGAGCCTTGGAGGTAGGGGTTGAATGACCAGCTTCCTGTTGGGATACCTTTCTGGTAGGGTCCTCAGAAATTTAAAAAGATCTTCCAAATGTTCCATGTTAGTTTGCAGTTCACCTCCTTCTGGAATACCTATTGGGATGCCTTTCCTCTTGTTAGTTTTGGGGAGGGGAAAACTCACAACATAATAGTTAGCGTGTGTACCACTATACTTTGGATTACTACTATATAATCACGATTAACCATGAATGGTTCCGAACCATTATCAACAGTATAATTGTATATTTCTGGCTAGAAACTATCAACTATATTTCTGGTTAGCATTAATGGACTCACCATCAATGGTATATTGTCACTAACCACTATTCATACCATTCACCAGTGATTAATCACCATCAACTAGTATATTAACTAGCTATAATACTCACCATGAACCATCAACTAGTTTCTAGCCACTACTGCAACCGTGTGCCAGGTACCACTAATGACACGGGGTGACTCGTGGAGCCACAACGATCACTACCGTAGCGTCCTCGAGCGCGACTTCATCAACGCTCCCGCTGGCCTTGGTGGACTGCAAACATCTAAATCAAGCTGAATCTGGTGCAGAAGTATAATCAATGGGTATAGGAATAACAAATACATGTGTATATCTACAAAAAGAAATATATAGTAATATATAGTGTATGATGTATGGTGTTTGTTGTTGTTGTGGTTGTTGTTGTCGTTTTCTGGAGGGGGGTGGAGACAACCCGGGTTGCTATTGAGTTTTGACCCCAACCTATGTCGAGATCTGGGTACTCCCGGGCACAAACAAGAAACACGCTTTTGCAGGAGACCCGTCAATGTTTTTTTTTCGAAACACACCGTATGTGGAAACAACATTTGAAGGACAGCAATCACTGCTTTTTTTATCAATGTCAAACCCGCTAACAACCAGCCAACATTAACTTTTACAACACAAAACCATATCACACATTTAAAGCATTGGTCGTGATCCCCTATTGTCAACCATTGCTATATTTGATTATCTTTAATTCACCATCATTAACCGTTAACAAACACCACAAAGGGTAATGGTTCACTATCTATTAGATGTTGTCAACCATTACCTATGTAAGAAGTTATATGGCTCAGCCTTGTTAACATCATTAATAGCAATAGAAGCTCCTTAACCATGGTTAAAACTTTAACCATAGGGTGTTTCTCAAAATAGGGGTACCCCTAAATCATCCATTACTAATCATTTATAGTAATAAACCAACAATTTTTTGGGGTCCCCTAATTTAAGAAACCACCATAGAACTTCACCATGCTGGGCCGCCTCGAAAGAAACCATCAACTTGTCACAGGATGTCCAGGTGGCGCCCACCTGCTCAGGCTCTGCATAACAAGCCTCGCCGCAAAGATCTCTGGATGGCCAGCGGGATAGTCATCTATGATGGCGGTTAGATGTGCTTCGTAGGGGTTGATAATCATTGACTATGCTTATCAATGAACTGATGGTAGCTATAGGGTGACCAAAGTGAATTTCTATGGCTAATAATGGGTCATAATGGTCAATAATGGTTGACAATGGTCATTCATGGTTAATAAATTAAGAATGTTTATTTATCTAAAACCTCAATTCATACCATCAAAAGGTTCTTAATCTATGATGGGTCACAATGGTCGATTGTGTTGTCGTTGCCGTGCCGATTCTGTGTGTCAGGGAGAGTCGGGTTACAACTAGGGTTACTACTGGAAATTCAAAATGGGGGATCCCCAAATCATCCATTTCTAACAATTTGCATTAGTCAATCAACCATAACTTTGGGGTACCCCTATGGCTTGAGAAACACCCAAATGGCCTATTGACCAACTTGTAGCCTGTAGGCACCCACCTTGGCTTAGCATCCCGGATCCTTGGCATCAGGATCCAGCATTCAGCTGGTCCTTCTAGTGGTCGCATGCCCCAATCAGTTTGGCGCTCTTGGCTGCCATGAACATGACTTTATCATGATAAAGTAGTAGGAATGATCTGTTTTAATGTACATTATGGCATGTTCATGAACAAATCATTAGGAATGATCTGTTTTATCATGTTTTATTAGCAAATGATCATCAATCATGCCACAAATCATTAGGAATAATCCGTTTTATCATGTTTCATCTGCCCTGGGATGACCTTGCCTCGCCCAGGCTGGTTCTGCGGGGCAAAACCGTTGCTCGTTGGACATCATTTGGTTGGAAACACCAGGCAATGCTTGGAGGTTCCAGACCCATTAAGCTGACTTCTTGGGTCCGAAGGAAATTTCAGGGTGCCACAAGTGACCATGGTCTCCCCCCAACATGAGTGCACGGCTTCGCTGATTTGACAACCCATTCACTGAATCCAGTCGTCGCAAAGCGATGTGCTTTCTAAGCCACGGGGCTTTGTTGAAGTCGCGATGGTGTACCCCAAATCCACTGGTGGCTCCCCTATGAATAGTAGTTATCAAGTAGTTGTTTCCCTTTGTTTTCCCTATAAAACTGGTGGTTTTCTGAATAATAATGGCTGTGAACTTGGATGGTTAATAGGTACCACCATGGCCATGGACAAAACCATGAGGTTGTGACCACTGTGATATCCAACACTGAAATGAGGATGCAGGGGAACAATACCCACGGATCCGAAGGGCCCATACCAATGGCTCAACAACACGTATTTCGAACATAGGCCCCCAAAACATGTCATTCTGGTAAGTTATAAACATGTTCAACCTGTAATCACACAGGTAAGTTGTAACTATACTAAAAACCATCTAAAACTTATGAACCATAATAACCTCCTACCCTTAAATCTAAAAGAACCATTCCCGTAAGTTATTGCAGGGTAAAGCCCGACCTGTTTTCGGGTTCCCCATGGCATCCAAACTTCCCCTCGAGCCTCGTCAACTCGGAGCTCCATACCACCATGGACACCCTGGACCTTGCCGGGCAGCGACGAAGACGCGAGAGACCCCCAGCGTGCAGGAGCGAAGATGCAGATCCGAAGCCAAATGCTCCATTGGGTGCTTTGTAGGGGTTATAGCCAATACTACTGGTTAAGAAAAGGGGACAAGAACCAACAAACTTATGGTTAAACAACGACTATATTGGTATGGTTAATAATGACTAATGGTATCAATAGTGGTGTCATGTTAATTGATTATAGGGGATGGATCACAAACAACCATGGTGATAAACAACTACTATATGATGCTTTCTCAAGTCATGACGGGGACCCTGGACCTCATCATCTTTACTTATTGACCATATATAAGTGAGATACCCACCATGACTTTGGTGTTATGGCTTGAGAAACCACTACATGTACCTAAAATGATCCAGTTTTGTAGGTCATTCAACGCGACAATCTGACCCTGGACCCTGTGTGTGTCTTCAAGTCTCACATGACACCCTCAGACCATCCGAACCCAGATCTCTGGACTCATCGGAAACATCGGCAGCTTCAAAGCCGGGCAAAACCAACCATCAGCAACCAACCATCCAGCAACCTAACCAACCACTGCCCATTTGTGTTGGGCAGTGTGACCATTCCTCATCAGCAACCAACCACTGCCTCTGCGATCGAACTGGGCACCTGCAAAGGTTTGGGGAAGTCCATCGCTCTTCCAGATGGCAACAGCCTTAGTGTCTGACGCTGCAAGAGACTCCAGTCCCTTCAAGCAATACTGGTTGGTGGTGTCAACCCCTATGAAAAGTAATATGCTTGTCTGCTTGTCAACCAACCATGTGTTAATAATCACTAGGGAAAATGAAACATGTCATTCAAACCACCAGCCAGTAGTCGTTTTATTCATTATGGTTGGTTGTTATCCCCCTTAGTTATTCTATTAAAAACCAGTCAATCAAACCACCCACCAGAATAACCCCCCACTGGCTGAAACCCTGCGAAGTCAGAAATGAAACCTTGGCAGCTGCGCCCCCCGCAAAGCGAAGTCGTCTGGGAAGATGTGGCTCCTCGAAAGCTCAACGGATTGAGCTGCCAGTCGTCTGTGCTCCACCAAACGCTGGGATTTTCCTACGAAAATCATGATGTCTGATGAAAATCCGCCAGAAATGCCAGGTTTTCATGTTCAAGCTGATCATTCACTTAGAAAAAAGAGTACACCCAAGAAATCTGATTTTAAATGATCATTCTGAAGGCATTGAGATAAATTGAGTAATCTTTGCTGGAGTGACCCTGGGGGATGAGTCGAGTCGCTGTAACCCAGGCAGCAAACTCCTCTTCATTGGCAACAGCTGCAAAAGGAGGCTCGAAGCGTTGTCACACGGATTCACCTGCACATGAACTGGTACAAGATCAGGCTCTGAAATGGGCCACCAAACGTTATGAGTTGGATAAGATTCACCATTTAGCCAGAAGTCATATCAACCATTTGCTTGGTAGTTTCCAAAACTTTATCTTGACCAACGAATCGCGGCTAGGATTGGGGGCCCCACTCTGTATCCTAACCAGGCCTTCCTAGGCCGAAAGGGTGACACGTCTGATGTGATTTACAACGGTGCACACTTATTGATTTCATCACCAGTACCAGCACCACCTGAATCACCATTAAACTGATCGCAGTCATCATCATCATCATCATCATCATCATCATCATCATCATCATCATCATCATCATCAGCAGCAGCAGCAGCAGCCGCACCACCAATCATCGTCGTCATCATCATCATCAGCATCACCATCATCGTCGTCATCATCATCATCAGCATCACCATCATCGTCGTCATCATCATCATCATCAGCAGCAGCAGCATGTTCATTGGAGTCATCGTGTAATCAGCTGAGGTAGAATCTCCAACACAGTGAACAAGCACCACACTCTTGTCGTTTAGATTCCTACATCATTAGATATGCCCTGTTTCCTTCCAACCATGACCAGCTTTTTATGTTACTAATCAAGCGACTTTCCAAGCAATCATCAATCACATGTCTTACAAATTAAGTTGATAGTTTTATCTAACCGTCTCGAATCATTTGTCATATGAAAGACAGTCTATGTGCCATGCACACTACATCTGGTTTTGTCCAAACATGGTGTAACCAAAAAAATACTATAACATATATAAATATATAAATATGTATATATATATATAATAATAATGGTTATTAATATGTGGGTACCACCATTTGTAGAATTACACGATTAAAATAAAACATCACATTACCATAGTCAGAACTTTACCATGTTGAGGGTACACTCATCCATCCACAAACAAAAGCCGATGAAGTTGATATACAGAAAGCAGCCGTCACCAAATGAAAGAAACATAGGTGATTTTGGGGCCACAATTTCTGCAGCCACAAGTATGGTGCCGATACATCGTACTTATTTCATCATGTTGCACCAACCATGATTCTTTCACGGTTCATTATATCAACGTACCGTTCGTGATGCAATCAGTTTCATAGCAAGCACGGAAACTTCTCACTTGGGCATTGTCTGTATAGGGACTATAGATTGTGCCTCATACAACTATGTATGGACATATAGTCGCGCCTCATGACAATGCCAAGACTGGCTGGTGGTTCAAGCCGTATGAAAAGTATGCGTGTCAAGCAACCATTTGTTGAAAATCACTGAGGAAAATAAAACATCTGTAAACCACCAACCAGAAGAAAAAGAACAACTCCTCAACCAGTTTAACCAATGCTTCTGCGCTCATGATGGAGCCTTCAAATCCTCGGCAGTGCCATCAGGGAACAAAAGTCGCACTTCAAACTGCACCTGCGGTGGCTGCTCGTCATAGCGTTATCCGTTCCAAGGCTGATCCCACAGAAATGTTTTGGCGCATGGACTCACATGATGTTGCATGGTTGGTGAGCAAACAATCACCACGGTTGATCAGTGGTTGGTAATTATGGTGGTCGAATGGATGGTCGGGTCATGGTTGATCAGTGGCTTCTTGTGGGGCGGTGGAGCCCTGGATGGTTGGTTAATGTTCCCATCTGGGTATGTAACATCATTTGTTTTCATTGTTGGAAACCAGCAACAGCGAGAGATTACCAACCACGGGCTATCTGCCAGGGAAGCGTGGATGGTTAGATTGTGCTTAATGACCATTCGTTGCGGTTGTGGAACATAGCCAGCCACTGACGCGGTTCAATGCTTGTCATCTCATCATCGCAGGCCCAAGGAGATAATCTTGAACATGACCAAAAATCATGCTCGTGCATGCTCATTCAGGAATTGGTGTGTTGGTTTGTTGGGTGGAATGGGTTGGTTGGACTTGGTTCACTGGCATGTTGAGTTTGTGCATACTGTGATCGCGAAAACAGGGCTTCCATACCAAGAGTGCTCAGTATATCCAAAGTTCTGTTCAAACAACTTCGGGACCAGTTCTCAGTTTCGTCTCAAAAATAATGATGACAACGAATTCGAATGAGGACAGCAGTATGCAGCAGTGACCCAGGATTCCTTCGTGTGTGGCAGG
>VSDK01021288.1:291711-383718 GCA_009767595.1 Symbiodinium kawagutii
CCAACCCAAAAGCACAACCACAAGCACAACCACAAGCACAACAAGAATCACAACCACAACAACAACCACAACCACAACAACGACCACAACCACAACCACAACCACAAGCACAACCACAAGCACAACCACAAGCACAACAAGAATCAGAACCAGAGCAACAACCACAACCACAACAACAACCACAACCACAACCACAACCACAAGCACAGCAAGAATCAGAACCAGAACAACAACCACAACCACAACCACAACCACAAGCACAGCAAGAATCAGAACCAGAACAACAACCACAACCACAACCACAACCACAAGCACAGCAAGAATCAGAACCAGAACAACAACCACAACCACAACCACAACCACAAGCACAGCAAGAATCAGAACCAGAACAACAACCACAACCACAACCACAACCACAAGCACAGCAAGAATCAGAACCAGAACAACAACCACAACCACAACCACAACCACAAGCACAGCAAGAATCAGAACCAGAACAACAACCACAACCACAACCACAACCACAAGCACAGCAAGAATCAGAACCAGAACAACAACCACAACCACAACCACAACCACAAGCACAGCAAGAATCAGAACCAGAACAACAACCACAACCACAACCACAACCACAAGCACAGCAAGAATCAGAACCAGAACAACAACCACAACCACAACCACAACCACAAGCACAGCAAGAATCAGAACCAGAACAACAACCACAACCACAACCACAACCACAAGCACAGCAAGAATCAGAACCAGAACAACAACCACAACCACAACCACAACCACAAGCACAGCAAGAATCAGAACCAGAACAACAACCACAACCACAACCACAACCACAAGCACAGCAAGAATCAGAACCAGAACAACAACCACAACCACAACCACAACCACAAGCACAGCAAGAATCAGAACCAGAACAACAACCACAACCACAACCACAACCACAAGCACAGCAAGAATCAGAACCAGAACAACAACCACAACCACAACCACAACCACAAGCACAGCAAGAATCAGAACCAGAACAACAACCACAACCACAACCACAACCACAAGCACAGCAAGAATCAGAACCAGAACAACAACCACAACCACAACCACAACCACAAGCACAGCAAGAATCAGAACCAGAACAACAACCACAACCACAACCACAACCACAAGCACAGCAAGAATCAGAACCAGAACAACAACCACAACCACAACCACAACCACAAGCACAGCAAGAATCAGAACCAGAACAACAACCACAACCACAACCACAACCACAAGCACAGCAAGAATCAGAACCAGAACAACAACCACAACCACAACCACAACCACAAGCACAGCAAGAATCAGAACCAGAACAACAACCACAACCACAACCACAACCACAAGCACAGCAAGAATCAGAACCAGAACAACAACCACAACCACAACCACAACCACAAGCACAGCAAGAATCAGAACCAGAACAACAACCACAACCACAACCACAACCACAAGCACAGCAAGAATCAGAACCAGAACAACAACCACAACCACAACCACAACCACAAGCACAGCAAGAATCAGAACCAGAACAACAACCACAACCACAACCACAACCACAAGCACAGCAAGAATCAGAACCAGAACAACAACCACAACCACAACCACAACCACAAGCACAGCAAGAATCAGAACCAGAACAACAACCACAACCACAACCACAACCACAAGCACAGCAAGAATCAGAACCAGAACAACAACCACAACCACAACCACAACCACAAGCACAGCAAGAATCAGAACCAGAACAACAACCACAACCACAACCACAACCACAAGCACAGCAAGAATCAGAACCAGAACAACAACCACAACCACAACCACAACCACAAGCACAGCAAGAATCAGAACCAGAACAACAACCACAACCACAACCACAACCACAAGCACAGCAAGAATCAGAACCAGAACAACAACCACAACCACAACCACAACCACAAGCACAGCAAGAATCAGAACCAGAACAACAACCACAACCACAACCACAACCACAAGCACAGCAAGAATCAGAACCAGAACAACAACCACAACCACAACCACAACCACAAGCACAGCAAGAATCAGAACCAGAACAACAACCACAACCACAACCACAACCACAAGCACAGCAAGAATCAGAACCAGAACAACAACCACAACCACAACCACAACCACAAGCACAGCAAGAATCAGAACCAGAACAACAACCACAACCACAACCACAACCACAAGCACAGCAAGAATCAGAACCAGAACAACAACCACAACCACAACCACAACCACAAGCACAGCAAGAATCAGAACCAGAACAACAACCACAACCACAACCACAACCACAAGCACAGCAAGAATCAGAACCAGAACAACAACCACAACCACAACCACAACCACAAGCACAGCAAGAATCAGAACCAGAACAACAACCACAACCACAACCACAACCACAAGCACAGCAAGAATCAGAACCAGAACAACAACCACAACCACAACCACAACCACAAGCACAGCAAGAATCAGAACCAGAACAACAACCACAACCACAACCACAACCACAACTACAAGCACAACAAGAATCAGAACCAGAACACTGACTCATCATCAAAATTGTGCTGTCGTAAGAGCTTGTTTCTGCTTTTACCAGCTGCCCTTCGACCACTGTAGGGACGCAAGGTTGGTACAATAAACCAGTGCGATTGATGGCTCTGAACTGGCGGCCATCAAAGGCTCTACTGGGATTGATGGTTGATGGTTGATGGTTCATATATTGGATGATCATGGTTATTGATGTTGGACACTGGCCCAGAGTGGTTTGTAATCATGAACGATTCTTTGACTAGTATGAACAATTAGTCACCACTATTGATGTCAAGAATCCCTTTTGGTTGTCAATAATGGCTGTTGATGCTTGCTGGTTGATATTGATTGATGCTTGTGACTAAGCACCACACAAAAAAATCACCAATTCCGAGAAGCTTAGACAGGAGTCATGGGGCCATCCGCTCCATCCAGACCCTTTAGGTCTTGAAAAAGCCCAAAAAAACATGATTGATTGATGGTGAATAGTCGGTAATAATGATTTATAATGGTTGAAACTGGCTAAACATGCTTAACAGTGGAAAATCGCGGTGAACTAGTGTTTTTAACGATGGTTTATATATAGCGGTCAATAATGATCACAACTGGTTGATGCTTTCAACCTCTGAACAATGGACCATTCAATGAACCAACCATCGCAACTCTGGGGAAAATAACGCTGAAAACACCAACTAGTTGCTTGCTCGGTCTCACCATCCCCCCCAGGAAATGAACAAAGGAACACCATGGCCGTTGCTCGTGGCTGCAGCCATCACTGAGCCACGTTGTCCATGATTTTGATCGTGTCGATGAACGACTGGAGTATATGGACTGTTGCTAGGTATCCGGTGTCCTGATCAAAGTTACCTGAACATATCACTTGACTTGTGAATAAGGACGTCACCGCGCTGGTAAATCGACCACCCACCAGTCATTGTGGCAACGCAAAATAACGGTATGTCGCTGGCCCTCAAGGATCATTTTTTGAGGCAAAGAGCTCTTTGAAACGAAAGCCATGGAAAGCACGTGATGTCCCCAACAACAAAATATGGCTGAGTGTTGATTTGAGATGTAAACAAAAACATGATTAACCATTATAAGCCATGAGTAACCATTATGAACCATTATATAAGCCATTATTAGCCATCATTAACCATAACAGTTAACCCCTATTAGCCATTGAATCAATTTTTGACATCTCAAACAATGGCCAAGTGATGATCAACTCCCCATAGCATCAGCTCCACTGCGGCACTACCAGTCGCATGGAGTCCTGCTCGCATTGCCGAAGCACAGTGGTACATGGCGAACCAGTCCATCTCATCGATGTGCACGGCAAAGATGTTGCAAACCTCGGGGCTCGCTGAGTTTCACCGGGCTGTGTCCCTGGGTTTGTCCATGGTGGCATTTACGAGCAGTCTCTAGCTGTTCATAGCAAGTGTGAATGGGGAACCAAGTTTAGGGGTACACCATTTTCCAACAAACCCTTCCGAATGCAAGTCGGCTGAATGTGCGGATGGAATGGCCAGGAGGTGATGGTTTTCTACCATTTGGTTCATGGCTACTCCTGACCTGTCAGAAGCGTTCCCTCTGAAGACCAGTCCAGGAGGGGTGTCGACAGTCCAACCGGGGGATGACCAGCTTCCACACAGGCTTGAGACCCGTACAGTGGTGCCTATCTTAGTGTCAAGGGATGCAGACAGAGACGGCGATTTCTAGGGCACAGTTCCCCCTTTCTCCTGATGTGTGTGCTTGCTTGGGCTTGCTAAAGCAAAGCATGTTTTGCTTTGGCTTCAGGAAACACCTCCTGACATATTCAGAAATTCACAAAGAATTCTGAGATACAAACTCCATGAAAAAGCGGAGAACATATAACCACTTCACCATTGCTATTGACCTTTATCAACTGCTTGAACAAACATGTTGTATGTGTAATTATCAACCACTACTTTGGCTTGTTGCGACTGATCATCCCGTTTTACACATGGCCGTTGTTTGCTGACATGCTCTAATAATCCTCATAATTCAGCAAACCGGCCTATAGCATCTATGCATCCATCATTGTACTTAATTAATTCAGTCACAAATCATGTATGCGCATTCTATCCCGAAAGGGGTCATCCAAACAATTATTATGATTTAAGTCATGCCGGTGAACTGGCAATTTCCAACGATGGAACATGACCAAATTGACTGCTATCACCCAGTATCCGTAGGGCAAAATCTAACGAACCAGTCGAAAATCACAACGTTTCCTGGCAAGAGACCGGCATGAATGGATGAAGGTCTTTCATCTTGCTCTCAGTGATGTAGCCCTGAACTCTGAACCGTTCTCTTCCGTACAGGTGGAAAATGGAAGTGGCATGGAATGTCAGCCCTGCTCAAAATTCCGTGCTGGACATGATCGGATTTCAAGCTTCGGGGAGCCACCAGGGAAGGTGTTTGTATCATCGGTGAGGTCGTTCTAAATCACCAAGATGGACATCCAAACACTACTCAATGGTTCATCCAACATATTCTTCACTGACATCCTGGGGTCAAACCAGTCCAAGTGGCGTGGCTTCCCCATCCTAAGTGAAGTGATAAGTCATTTCTAGTGGCAAAGTGTGGAAAACACGCTGCGGCTGCAGCAAGGTTCTCCCTGGAGGGGCTACCATGAAGCCATGGTGAGCAAGGCTTTCTTCAGCCATAGGATGGTCCACCACAAGCTGTTCTGCTGCCACAGGTAACTCCTACGTGGTGAGAATGACTGATCGGCACTTCTGCATGGAGTCTATTAGAGTCCGACATTGAACCAATACAAACCAAGCCTTAAGCACATGGGGGTTTCTCAAGTCAAAGGGGGACCCCCAAATGATCCTTTATCAATCATTAGGACCATTAGTACTAAACCAACCATAGCTGTGGGGTACCCCTATTTTGAGAAACACGCACATGTTTCTTAAACCATGGAAAGTTTGCTATTTTTAACTGCTTCCCTTAATGAAAATGATGATTTTTGTGACTTCACAAAGTTCATTCACCATAAGTCATCATGGTTATGCTTCTTTCGCCTAGAGGGTAGGCCAAATCACCTAGTACCTATCAATAAAGCGGCAAACAAAGCCTCATCTTCACCTTTTCCAACTATTCCCAACTGGGTGATTATGGAAAGTAGTTGGTTGTTAAAGCTACTTCTTTCCAACTATTATGATGATTTCCAACAGTCTTTAAGCGTCCAATTGATTCCCTAAAGGTAGGCGAAGGCGCCACTCGAACTGGCAACCACCCCGTGGCGCTCGCTCCACCATGGCTGATCCGCGGGCCGCGCAGGGCCTCATCTTCACCTTTTCCATCTTCCCAACCCGCGCCCTCTAAAAAGAGCCCGTGGACATTCACACCCTGCGACGGAGGGGGGCCCTTCATGTCCAGGGCTCCAAGTTCTAGGTAGATGACGATCTGGTGGGTGGGTGAACCACCCCTGTGAAAAATATGCTGGTCAACCAACCAGTTGTTAAGAATTACTAGGGAAAACAAAAAAGTCTAAAACCACCAACCAATGATGGTTGATGCTTGCGAATCATGCTGGTCAATCATGCTTAAGTAATGATGATTACTGGCTAGTGATACATTTCATGTGTAGGTGAGAATCAAAACAAAACTATAGGCCAAAAAATGGAGGATCCCTACATGTGCTTTATTTCCGTATCAGAAACCCCATCATGTGGCTGCGGATGATGTCTTAATCACCTACTTTGGAGATACCCACATGGTTCTTCAATGCCTCACAAAAAGAAGAAGGCTGCAGTCTCAAACGTATCCCATGTTGGTGTCGGGATGCCCCTCTTCACACGACGATGTCGCCAGGGCTGGAAGTGGAAGTAACTCATCCTGTGTGGAGGATTTTCCTGTTGAAATTCTTTTCTGTGCTCTTGTCTCGTGTTTCCTCCCTTCTTGAATCTTTTGGACTAATAATTAGTGTCCTCCTTTCTCGTGTTCCTTTCTTGTCTTTTTTCCCTGTTGAACGATCTTTTTCCAATGAACCACCTCACAATTATTGGAGATCCCCATGTACATTCCGTGTTCAATTATTGGAGATCCAATGAACCACCTCATAATCGACACCCTGTCAGACACGGACACGACTCGCAGTGCTGTAGTGTCCTTGTGACTGCGGAGTCCCAGCGTCGGCCACCATTTCAACAGATCATTTCCCAGGGTTTCTCTATAAAGTACGATGATTCTCCATTGCCATGTTAAATTACCCGAGTGCAACCATGATTAACCATCATCAATCATCATTTAATGATTCACTTACATCATCAACCATCACAATTTCATGAATTTACCACTATTCAATGAACAAAGAAGCAACCGATTCTAATTTTTGTAGCTCTGGTGGAGATATGCGGAGATGTCCCCATCATCTCCCTTTCCTGGCATGTCACTGTTATAGATGGTGGGGGGACAGGGCAACCATTGCACCGCAGCAGTTGGAGCAAACCGCCCAAAGTTTCCCAAAGTCATCTCAGCATCAGCTATTTTGTTAGCAACTGCTGATTGGCTACGGTTCATATTGGGCATAACATTCGCAGATTCAAAATGCTCCGTGCATGGCATACCAAAAAAGTCGACTGAGCCATAATTATCCATCATGGAATCATTTACCCCTCAACATGACCCACATCTCTAGGCACATCAGGATCCAAACATGTCAAACGTTTGAACTGCGATCTCTTCTGGTAATATTAAAAAGCGAGCAGTTTCCGACCCTTGGGCTGAGAATGATTAAGAACTGGTTGACGGTGGCTAATGACACTTCATACCATGGTTCAAAACTGGCTCATGATGGTTGATCGAAGGTTGATCATGTTTAATGGTTGGGAAACACATTGTCAACAATAACCAAGAATCCGCTGGTAAGTGAAAATGAATGTTTCTTGAAATAGGGGACCCCCAAATCAGCCAATATCAACATGTTTTAGTAGTAAGCACACCATTTTTGGGGTACCCTGTGGCTTGAGAAACCCCCATGTGTTTCGCATGAAAGATTGTCACCATCCTTAACTAACTCGCAATTCAAAAAACCCACAATCAACAATACCACATGTGTTTGTTCTTTCCGGTCATTGTCCTCTGTTATCAATCATCATAACTAATGATCAATCACTCATATTTGCTACCAACCACCCACGATGAACCATCTTCAACCATCATGAAACAATCTGTATCAACAATCAATTCACCATCAACCATCAATTCACCATTCAGCAACCATTCATCATTCATCATCATTCATCAACATTCATCAACATCAATTACCAAGCATTATGCTTGATGAATCATTCACTAAGCATAATGGTTGGTAATTGAAACCATGGCATAAGTTGATAATTAAACTTGAAACCATTCACTAACCATTCAATCAATCATCAACATCACCACATATCACCACCATGACTGAAACCATTCATCACCCATTCATCAAGCCACCGTAAGCGGCGCTGTGCCTCCCGCGCACCCCGGTACCCCCGTCTCCAGGTGGCACCTGCGGAGGTGTTCCAGTGATCTCGGCCAAGTCTCGAGTGTTGTAGAAACGGCACCTGGCAAGTTGCGAGGGAGGGAAGGTTGTGATGATGGGAAATGATGGAAAATGATGGCTTTGTTGAATGGTTGGTGCTTGATGATTGGTTGTTGAATGATAATTGATGATCGATTGAATGGTTGATGATGGGTTGATTGCATGGTTGATGATAAGTAGATCATGTCTGGTTGAACCAAGTTTGGCACAGGAAAATGCTAGTTGATGACAGCTAAATATGATAAAACATGATGGCCAGATTGCAATAACTTTGATTTTGCGCTAGGCCGGTCGATGAACCCGCTCCACTGTACCCAAGGTAAGGACTACAAAAAACAACAGCAATGCAGAAGCACCATCTGATGGTTAATGATGATCAATGGAGAATGCCCACTCATTACCTGCCGATCATCAATACTAGTGGTCAATTACTCACCGACTAATATTGACATACCTGGATAATTGAAAACCTAGAAGCCACCCCGACTGATGAGTTCATTACCTGTTGGAGATATCACCGTCACAGGAGAATCTACGTCTAACTCAACGACTCTAGGACTCTAGGACCACCCTCGACATATCAGGACATCAAAGACTCCAACAGTAGCCCCACTATCCCATGCTTATTAAGAATGATATTGGCTCAGAGTGATTTTCGCGCATCCTAGAGATTGATTCTGGCTGTGTAAAAATGCAATGATTGACAAAGTGAACAATGGTCAGAAATTGCTGATGGTTGCTTACAGGAACACCCAGAAAGTACAACCATGTACCACGCAGCAAAAACTGTGAGCCCAAAAGTGCAGCAATGAACCGTTCCGGTGAGCGCGCCCCTCCTTGCCTATCAATAATGGCCTGTCAGCCACCCCCAAAACATGGCCCACTTGGATGATCATCCCACTTAGAAACTGATTAGTAACCATGCTCATGAGCACCCTAAGGGGTTCTCTCATTGATACATAAGTTCATGAACATGCTTACTAACCACTTGCTAAGTGGGAGGATCCTTCCAGTACACCAATCTCACTTGGGGCGAACCACCTGCCGGGTTGCCACTTCGCCGCCAAGCCTGTTGGTCATGTAGTCCAAGGGCAAGCTGTTGCTTCGGGCGGCCACCTGCCAACTCTCATCCCATGATGCTATGGACGGTTCATCCATGGGTGACCGCGTAGAACTCCACAGGCCATGGCTCCCAGTGACAGCGTTTACTAAAGTTCATTAAAAGCATCTAACCACACAGACATGCACGAGGTTCTGAGGCATTTGGCCTGACCTGTTTTTGAGGACCTTTTGTAGTGAGGTTTACAGCCGATATATGGCCAATATTGCGGGTGGATATGGTGTGGGCATCAACCAGTTTTGACATTCAAATCTGATGTGACACGGAACGGCCAAAACCCACCAGTATCAGGTCATCCTTGGAATAACATTTGTTGAGGCTGCAGGTTGGCTTCAAGGTTATTATCTTCCTATTGTGGCTAAATACCAAAAAGCTTTAATGGCACTTGCTCCTACCGATCTGTGCAGGTCGCTACATGACTAGGACAACTACCGGCTGTATAAGTTTCCTAACACAAATCGCTGAGAAACAAAATACAATATATATGAATCACTATGATACAATTCAGCGGTAGCACTGTCGTATCAGGCCTGCATGTTGGAGGTCAAGAAGGACATGGAGTTGAACAGGCCGCTGATCCAAATCGACTTCAGAAGCTTCCTGAGCAGAAGTTGTTCGAGGAGAATCAGCTGGGTATATTGGATGTTTGCCGTATTTTGCCGTATCACTCGTGAAAATAACCTCTTGCTCAGCTTGTTTGGTTGAAATTCCAACTTTGGTCAACTATATACGTTCTATATCGTTCTATATCGTTCTTAGTTGTGCCCGTGATGATAATTAGATTAGAATCAAAAACTACTCACTACTTCTGCTCCGTCCTCGCACCGACCTTCAGCATCTTGACACAACTGGCATAGAATGACCAATGATGTCTTTTGGTAGTAGTATCTTTTGCTGCGGTTGCATCCCGAATATTGCTTGGTGACCAACAGTGGCCGGAGCCAAAACTGCTGGGCACGTCAAAAGGTCCTCCTCGTTGAAAAAACAACCACTACACTTGTCATTCACCAACCAAAAAAATTATCTGGATAGGACCAACCAACCACCGCCACCCAAAACAACAACCCATATGAAAAATCGGGATGATGATCCAATCATGATCCAAAGTTTTTCTGATAAGTGATTGATTGACAAGTTCATACCATACATTTGGATCTTTGGAGATCCACCACCGCAACGCTAAGCACACGCACCAAGCATCAGCTGAGCTGTCCATTCCACCACTTGCTCATGTCGGAGGACCTGAGCTACCAACGTTGCAACTGCTTGGGCAAACCGGGGTGGTGCTTGGAAAAAACCTAGAATTCCCTCGCCATACTTCCAGTTGTTGATATCAGTGTTAGTGTTGATGGTTCGTTGATAACAGGTTTATTTTCCAAAAGCTGCTTGGTCAATCAGTGGTTGATAGTTGATTGATTAATGATTAACCAATGGTTGACACCCATAGTAGTTCACCAACCAATCAATGGCTTGACTGTCAATAGATTGATTGGTTGATAGTTGGTTGAAACCCTCAGCAGTGTTCGACCTCGAGTGAGCTGCCAGTAGTGCCCGACATTGCAGTCCATGTGTTCGCTTGTGATAGACAGGTGGTGCCTGACTTCAAACAAGAACTGGTTGGTGGTTTCAAGCCCTATGAAAATGCTTGTCAACCAACCATGTGTTGATAATCACTAGGGGAATTAAAAAATGTTCAAAATCATCAGCCAAAGAACATAGACATACAAACCCTTTACGGTATAAATCATTCTTGGTTGTTATCTGTGTCTAAGCACTATGGAAGCAAACAGCACTACTACGTGTTAGCTTCATCATCGGCCTGGATGACGGTGGGGCCCTGTTTCTGTCCAAGTCACCAGGTCGGCAAACCAAGCAGAAAGCGTCTTCAATGAAGGATAGGCCTTGAGCTGCGATCACTGCGAGCTGCTGATTTTTTGCTCCAGACTTGAGATGAGTCTTTCTCAAAATGGGGGACCCACAAAAACACGAAAAATTGGCCGTTACAATGGGCCAAACATATGGAGGTTTCTTAGAATAGGGGTACCCCCAAGAATGGATGGTTTATTGCTATCGATGACTATCAATGGATGATTTCGGGGTACCCTCATTTTGAGAAACCACCAGAGAGGGAGAAATCATGGCGTTTTTCATGGCGGCATCAGCTACGAAAACTGGAGTTATAATCAGTGGAAAACCATGCGACAACCAACCAGCAACGATTGGATATGGTTAAATATTGAGTGAGGTCACCAATTTCCAATGCTGGTTCTTGCTTTGCCACTAGGTCAGTTGGGGAATTGTCATCATCTTTGCGAGGAGCCTTCCTTTTCTGAACAACCACATGGTGGTTTCTCAAGATAAGGGACAACCCACATCATCCTTCTTAAACCATTTATAGATATTTATAGTAATAAACAATCCACTTTTGGGGTCCCCTATTTCAAGAAACCATCACATGTTTATCAACCATGATTAAGCGTTCCTGACCCAGTTCTTGCCATGTACATCCATGTACATCGAAACAACCTTAAGGGCTTCCTTTCTCCAATTTCGCTGCCCATCGCTACGCTATGCTGCAACTCATCTATGTCAGCTCCCGCGCAGCGGGTGTTCATGGGTAGACCGAAACAAATTCTGGAAAACATGAGGATATCAATATGATGGCACACCTGATGGTGTACAGCGAACTGTTTCAGGCAACAGTACGATGTAATAGCATTAATCAATCATCCTGATCATGAAGCACTATCCATCATGATGGTCATCCATGATCGATATTCATCGTCCATTTCTTCAGAAGACTAAGTGGGTTTGCTTGTAAATCTTCTGAACCACTCATCACCATCAACCACCATATTAACCACCAACTAATCACCCGTCACCACCATCACGATTGAATCCTGTTGTTCATCAATAACCATCATTAACCACCATTACCTATTATTAATAACCATTAATCACCATGACATCTCATCCTTATCATTCACGACAACCTGCATTTCCAGGACGAGAAGGGATGACCAAGGACATTCCATGGGTCGAGTCTTCAACTGCGAAAATACACACTTGTTACCACGATGGACCACGGGACCAACCACAAAATGTGAGTGGCTAGGGTGATGATGATGATGATGATGATGATGATGATGATGATGATGATGATGATGATACTTGCACACAAAAGATACTTCAAAACCTTCCACACGATAGATCCAGATCGCAAGCGGATCCTTTAGCAGCGGTTTTGGGGCTTCAGAGCTGCGTCCCGCCTTCTCAGCCCACAGGGCGTTCACTTTGTTCGATTGAAGATCCGCACTGAGCATCTGCAGGGCGAGCGGTTTGGGTAACGCAGCCATGCCGCTGTGGCGGAACAGGGGTGCGGAAACCCGGTTGTGGTGTCCCTGGTGTCCTCGTGCAGGCCATGGGAACTACTCGACAAACAGAAGGTGTCTTCACCATCATTAACCATCATTTACCGTCACTATGCATAATCAACGTCACTATGTACATCATTTCCCATCAAAAAACTCGGTTAAGCATCATCAATCATCATCAAGCATCGTTACTCAGCAAGGTGTCTTGCAACAACGGAATGATGATCATTAATCCGTATCATCTCCAGGGTGAAAATGAAGGCATCATGCAGCTACCCATGACCCTGATACCGCCCAGTTGGGCGCCCTTTGATGACCAGTGAAACATGTAGGAAGCAAGCACGAAATCACATGTTTAAATTCATATAACGACTTTTTATATGGAACTTCAATACAAGCAGGATATGTAACACGATGCAATATAATATAATTAACATAATATAGTATAATATATATACTACAATATCTGTATTGTAAACCATCATAATCACTTCAAAATCATATGGGTACTCAGGGCCGGTAGATTGTTCGAGAAATACCCCCAGCCAAGGATAGTTCCCTGAGACTCCAGAGAGCTTTGGTCTGGTACCTTTGCATCATAGGAATCCATTGGATCATTATCATCGTTCATCATTAACCAACACTAGCCGCCTCACCAACCCACCACCCCTATTGTCCAATCATTCACTAGTAATAGTCACTATAGGTCACTATTGTGGGCATCATCATCTTGGCAACAAGAAATGGTTCGGCAACTCACCCAGTGCGCTGCCTCCATCTTCTCGGTGACGTTCAAAGCTCCACTGATACCTTGCTATGGCAATCAATGGTGGAGGGGGTTGTCGTTAGGGGTGAGGGGTTCTTCTAAGTTGGCCACAGTTGGCCTGGGGGTTCATTGATTCCCTCGATTCATTCCTCTGGTGTTTCAACCCATCTTATTTTTTTTTGGTGATACCTTGAGGAAAGTGAAACATGTCAATCCAACCACCAACTATAGATGTTATTACATGCTGTTTCACCGTCATTGTTGGTTCTTATCCCCTAACCATAGAAACCAAGCCACCAAATCAGCATAGTTCACCCAAGTCAACCACTGAAACCACCCACCCACCCACCCACCCATTGGACCGGCTGGTGCATGGTTCACCACTCACCACCCACGGTCGTTGTCACCACCAGCGGCTCTTCGCCCAGCTACCCAGTTCCAACTCCAGCAGAGAGCTTCGGATCTGATCCAACAGCGCGTTCACACGATCCGCCTGCGCTGCGCGCACCGCCAACGTCACGCAGCGCGTTCCAGGCGGCGGAGGATCGGATCGCGGTGACAGTGGTCGCTCTGCGTTGAGATTGATGGGGGTCATGATGGTTGATCTTAGTAATAACCATCCTACTGATATGGCTTATGATAACTATCATAATAACTATCCTATAATGACTATCATGATGGTTGATGGCTCATGATGGATCCACTTGCAATATCGCCCATCCATGCCATTCCTATTGACGGATCTTCATTGATGATAGTTGAATCATCAGTTCGAACTGGATTTCTTCTGGTACAAAGAGTTTGACACGCCCATAAATTTACTTGCTCATTTTTTTCAAAATGATGCGGCGTCTTTACGGATCTTTTTTCAATGATTTCAATGCTACCCTAGGACCTCTGTCTTGACATTTGATTCATTTGCTTTTGCTTTCTCCCGTTTCGAACTTGGAAGCATAATCAGGGGACTATTTCCTGTATCCAACATGGCAATGAAAGCGTGTGTTTGAATCAGCTCGGTGTACGGTCAACAAGCTGCAAAAAAAGAATCCACCAACATTGTTCTTAGATGAGGGATTTCTCATATGACTAGTGATTACTCTCAGTTCCTTAGACGGAATGCTATTGATCCTCACAATGACGAGCCATTCGGATGATTTGGGGTCCCTATATGGCTTGAGAAACAGCTCCCATACCATGTTTGTTGGAAGTCGTAACTTCTTGCCATGGACTGCAGTGGAATGTTCACCTCCCCAGGCCCCAGGCTGTGCCTCTTGGAGTGACACGATGATGAAAGGAGTGTAGTCCTCCTCCTTCAACCTGCCTGATCCCCACGGGAGAGCAGGGAGAACGCCGGCCCGGAATTCTTGCGCCTATGGCGGCGGTAAAAATCAGGTTCATCCTGGTTAAGCCTGGGAAATGATTGATAGTGGTTGATAGTATGGGATAGGACATTGGATGAGGGTTCATTCTACTCAACAGTGGATATACTCATGTTTAGAAATAGCCGATGCTGGCTGACAATGATGCTGAATCAACGAGGCTATACCAGTAGCACAATTGCGTAAGGCGGTGGCGGAAGTTTGCAAAACAATCAACCTATAGGAGAGGGCGGCTGTCTCCGATGCTTTGCGATTGACTGAAAGCGACAAGCGGCCGGAATCTTAACGTTTATACGTTTGTATCTGTCTACATATTTTTCTATGTATCTGATCTCTCTGTCTCTATCTATCTATCTATCTATCTATCTATCTATCTATTCGTTTCTGTATGCTTGTCCATCCAGTCATCTAGCTATCCATCTATCTACGTGTCGATCCATCTATGTATCCAACCATCGACTTATCTAATCTATCAAAAGGAATATACTCCACAAATCTCCACAGTCATATCCTGTCATTCCCAAATGATGATCCACAATGAAAAATGCGTACCTGGGAATGCATCTAATGATACCACACATGCAAGCCGATGCTTGACCGTCTCAGACAAATCATGCAACCAAACATTTCCTTCTGGTAATCTAACAAAGCTGGTTTGAAAGTATCGTGATTGTCCATTGCCAAGTCAGTTTGCCAAAGGGGAATCACAGTTGACAGCATTGACGGTTGTTTGTCAAGCGATGAATTAAACATTTCTGGTCAACATCATGGTATTAATCGTGGATGAGAAACCTTGACGGCTTTCCAAGAATCCTATCACTGTGTCTATTGAGGTTCAGTCTTGATTTATAGTGGATATATATTGATGACCACCAGTATTGACCAGTCAACATCACCATGCTTGGAACCGTACCCATTGATGGTCAACATCGTCATTGTTGCTTCTGGCTCACCAGCATTTTGGGCGTCTACCTTTCACTAACCTGGCATTGATTCCCTGGCCTCAACTCAACAATGTTGTTGAGTTCATGAAAAGTATTCTGTAATCATTATTGACCACTACAAACTGTTTGACCATGAACTAACAACCAGAACCAGGCATGCTTGATGATCGCATACAAGCATTCGCTACCCTCAACTATGTGAGCTTGATGGTTTTAGTCGACCAACAGTTGATGACGAGCCGTCATTACAGTAACCATCAACAAGCCTCTACTACTTGAACCAAACTCCATTTATATAGTTGATTGTGAAGCACTAAAACATCATGTTTCATCATCACTTGACCTCTACTGGTGTTGTATCATCAACTATGATGAAACATCGACCTCTAACGTCCATGCACCTTGAGCATGCTTAATGCTTCACTAATCAGGACGAACCATGACTAATCATTAAGCCACCCAATATAAACCACTATAAAACATGTTCCAACCACTTCAACTGCTACAAAAATATTTACCAACCACCATCAACAAGCTTTAAGCATGTACAAACCATTATCAGCCACTGAATATATTCAGTCATTGATGCGCAGCACCCAGAACCACCAACCTTCCACCGTTGAGCGGCCTCGGATATCAATCATGTCCAGGTTGGTTGGCAGCCTGGACCAGGCCAGGGGACAAGCTAGATCACCCAAACAAAGAAAATGGGAATGATCTTTAGCTTTGTTTGGGTTAAGTACAGGATATACAGGAAAATGGGTTAAGTGAAAGTACAAAATCATTCCCATAATCACCATAAACAAATCATAGCAGTTGGTTAAGTACAAAATACACAGGAAAACAAGCAACGGTTTATGATGGTGATGATTTGGTCTAAGGAAATACCAGGAAACCACCATAAAATATCCAGGAAAATGACTTGAAAAACACATCATATATATATATATATATATATACATTGGTTTCCTGGTAAATTTCCTCCGTAAACAAATTATGTTGTCTACCAAATGATGGGAAAAACCAGGATGAACCACTAGTCACTAGGAATCACCAGGATTCGTGGTTGAGTAGTGGCTCATGAGGGCAAATGATGGCTAGCTGATGGTTCATTCATCTACCAGAATCATTTGTATTAATTAAATGTCCATCCTTAAAGTCATACATTTGTTTCTTTTTCTCTGACATAATCATGTGTATACTACATTCTCTTGGATAAATCTGGCTACCCGCACTGATTAGTGCGATATCATTGCTACAACGCTGGCAAGATCCTATTCTTATCAGGCTCCTATTCTTATCAGGCTCCTAACAAAACTATACAATCCTGTACACCTCCCCTCAATGCAGCATTGAAGTTGACTTACAGCCTGTTCTTTCAAACTATGCTTAACAAGCCGCTGTGGTGGTACCGCCCCTTGACTCACATCATCGGTCAGCTGCTGCCATCTCCACTGCATCCCAGCTACGCTGTGAGGTAGCTGGTGATCAATGGAGTCGAGGCTGAAATGTCGGCACTACCTCCGCCGCCACCTCCGCCAGTGATTTCCTGAGCTACAAGCAGTAGGTCGTTGCTTGATGGGAATCATGGCCAATCATGGTCGATCATTGTTAATAATGACTGAAAGGTAATAATTCAGAGTAATGGTCATTAAAACATGATTCATTCTAATGGTCATTCTTAGATGACTCTACATATTTAAGTGTAAATGGTCGAGTCATAAATGGATGATTGATAATAAATGACAATGATTAATTCTGACAACAGCATACAATGGCCACGCCATTAGATGACTTAAAGCCTGGCCAAGAATCCGAAAAATTTGGCGATCAGCCTCTGACCCACTCTCCAATCTTGTTGGAACCCGTGGACTCGTCTTACAACTCAGGGCGAGGGGATCCCTGCATCTTTCAGTGTGTGCACTCAACCACTAAAAGGGTCCTGCCACCGCAAGTCACGATTCATCCCCCTGGTGTCTGGAATAATAGGGACACACCTATGGGTGCCCGCATTGTTCATTTGTTTTCATCATTTGGGTGTTTTTCAAAATGGGGGACCCCCCAAAATGGCTGGATCATGACAATAAATAGTTCATAGTGGATGATTTGGGGGTACCAGTACCCCTATTTTGAGAAGCCACCATTTAGAGTAATAAGTCATTCTCATTCACTACCTTTGGGGTCCCTTGCTATGTTGAGAAACACCCATTTGAGGAAGCGTAACCCAGCTTCCCCTACTTGTCCCAACACACTATTTGTATATTTACCATGAAGTTATATGTGTATGTACGTATATATACAATATATATATATATATATATATATATATATATATGGTCGTTTCTCAAAATAGGGGACCCCCAAATCATCCAATATTCTATTATTTATAGTAATAAACCAGCCATTTTTGGGGGTCCCCTATTTTGGGAAATCACCATGACTACCACGCCTGGTAGTCTCCTCAGCCAACTTAGCAAACCTTTGGGATCACACGACTGTGGGGATTCGATCTGTCACCGAGCTTCAGCAATGGTCTTGAAGATGCTGATGCCCTGATTGGTCAGGAAACCGATCTCGGCATTGGGATGCCTCGGGTCCGTTCGAGGATGCCATGACGATCGTGATGCTCAGCTAAGACACTTAAGACACAAAAAAATAGTTGGTTTACTACTAACAAAGGGTTAATACTGGGTGATTTGGGGGTACCCCTATTTTGAGAAACATCTATATCATATCTGTGTACCCATGGTATACCTCTGAAGGAAACGTTTTTTTCGACATTTCTGGGGGACGACGTTAAAATATGCAAGCATCCTTGCACATCCAAGCATCCTTGCACACGACGTTAAAATATGCAACCACTGGGTTTGCGACACAGCGCAACTGCAGTACCCAGCAGTGAAGAAATGTCAATAGTTGAGGGGATTGTCAGCTGCACACACACAACTCGGAATCATTGCGGCGATTCTGAGCCGATAATTGGTTGGGAATATAACAGCTCAAATAATGGCCCGTGATGAGATGGCTTACAACCTATTGATTCATGTTGGTGAATGATGGCAACAGCTGGACAACAGCTGGTTGGAAGCATTTATGAGGAGCTACAGAAATGCCCACGATACATATATAACATCAAAAAATAATTCCAGTCGAGAAAGTGACAAGAGCTGGATACAGCTCTGGGACAACATGATCCTCGAAAGTGTGTCCTCACAACAGCCTGTTGTGATTTATAACCAACCATTTGACCAACGATTCAACCAAGCAATTAACCAACCATCAACCATTATCCAAGTGATGCCAAGTGGCAAACCGAACATCTGTGGCACTTCCAAGGGGAATCGTTCCTCGATGTACTTCACGTAGTGGGAGTACTCCAACTTTGTGGCATCCTGGTGACGTACGTGGCCAACGTTTTGTGATGGTAAGCTATGTGGTGTCCTAGGCTTTCGAGGCTCATTGCTGTCTGGCTGTCCGGATCATCTATAATCAAAGTTGGCGTTTTATGTTCACATCACATTTTTTTTGCGAGTCATCACCATGCAGTGACAAAACCAGTGCATCCATCTGTCAGCAGCCAAGTGGACTCCACATTGGTTGTCAACATGTCTTCAAGGAGGAACATCAGCATTGCTGGCCTCCAGATCAGTCAGTTGCACAAGAAAAAACTGCTGATCTCCGCAGTTATACCTGCCCAGCCCTTGCGGTGTCCGGCGATTTGAAGCCCGGAGCCAAAGAGCCACCCACCAAAAGCTCTGGAGTCACCAACACGGCCAGGTAGGTGTTGTTCACCTCAGCTGTCACGTCGCTAAATATTGATATATGATCGCAAAATATTGCGAAATATCTATATGACGACTTGTCTCCCAAAGTCGTAATCTGGGGAGATAAAACACGCCCTTTTTGTTTACAAAGCTGTATTGGTGGTTTCTCAAGCCATAGGGGTACCCCGATCAATCATCCACTATCAATCATTTACAGTGATGAACCAACCATAACTTTGGGGTTCCCTATGGCTTTAGAAACTGTTGCCTGGTGATCAGACCCCCCTTGGCTCGATCAGCTACCACAACAGTACCATCAGCTGACCGCTGCAAAAGTGCCTCGAGCAGCTGAGGTCCGCGACCGCATCGCCGGCTACAGCGAAGCTGTTTAGTAGTACAACCCAGCTGTTGTAGTTGATCAAAGACCTGGTTTAGTAGATCAAAGACCTGGTTTAGTAGTTTGTCAACCAGGTCTTTTTA
Source organism: Symbiodinium kawagutii (assembly GCA_009767595.1). NCBI lineage: Eukaryota > Dinophyceae > Suessiales > Symbiodiniaceae > Symbiodinium > Symbiodinium kawagutii. The sequence goes on from VSDK01021288.1 coordinate 311,697, forward strand.
ATCATCAACCAATACAATGTACCACGATTTCGAAGCCTTGTTGATCAAAGACCTGGAAAATCGTTGAGATCTTTGTACATCTCACTTCTACCAGTGATATACCAGTGATCATGTAGACATTGTGACAAGGGGCACAGGAGCTGCCAGCCAAGCAGCAGCCAAGTCAAGCTGGCGAGCGGCACCCAGTACTGCTTAATAAAAAATGGTTGTCATTATATGATAATAAGTATAAGAGTATAACTATTATTGTTACAATCATGAAAGATCAATAGTATCATTTTTATCCCAATTGCTATTTGTCCTCATAGAACCCTGTTGGTCCTAATTCGTTGAAGGACCCAGTAGAACCTTCTTGTTGTACCTGTGAATCAACGACTCTTCTTGTCGTTGAACCGAGTGACGCGTCGATCCCATGGGTCGGTGATGTGACCGCCATACCTGCCAGGACGTCCGTTTCGCACAGGGGAAGGGTGGGATCTGGGACACTGATGTTACATGCTGTTGCTAAGATAAGTATAGTAGTCCCACTACTAGGGCTCATCTAATATGATAACCATTATAGTAATAGGCTGACATACATGTTCAAGCCATCAAAAACAAATTCAATCCTCCAACCAGATCGCGCTGGTGGTTACTGCGCGATGGGTTTTCCACGTCGACATTGCGTAGTAAGATCACCACCATGGCCACCACCATGGTCACCACCATGGTCTCCACCATCATACGCCCCGGCCCAGTGACGGCCCGGGCGCAGCCAGGGCACATGATCTCACCGAAGATGTACCGCAGGTCAGGCCACGGCACCTGTGGGTCTGAAGGGACGGCCCGGATCCAGTGATGGGAAGGCACTGGCGTGGCAGTGATGATGGCGTGGCAGTGATGATGGCAGTCATGCTTGATCATGGCTTGTGACATCTTATGACAAATGATAAATGACAAATGATAAATGATAAATGATCGTGATGATGATGATGATGATGATGATGATGATGATGATGATGATGGGTGATGATGGGTGATTAATGATAGAAGCTTGCATGAGGCAAGTTTATGAAAGTTGTCGTCATGGCAATTTCCACAAATTAATGATGGATGATGGGCGTGATGATTATGACAATCAACAAAGTTGCAGATCAAAAGCCCCACAGTATTCAAGGGGATCATCCAAAAAACATATCCATACATATCCGACATATCCAGATTGCTTCTGGTTGTGGTAACACTGGATAGCCTACCCTCTCCTCAACAACATAAACACATATAACAGCTCTAAGAACAAAGAAGGCAACAGCACCAGCCAAGATCATCAAACACCACAATAGAAGCGACAACAAGGACGACATCCCACCACCACAAAGCGGGACCACAACCGCGCCCAAAACTCCCTGCACGCGTGAAGTGGCCACCACTGTACCCCCTTGAATCAGCGACTGATCCACTATCATTTGACCACTGTATTGATTCACACGGCTATTTGTTCATCATGTTTCATGTGAATGGTTGCAGGGTATCAAACAATCTGTGGCTTTCTGGCTGACCAAAACTCTCATGCTTTGATTGCATCAACATCAGCGGTTCAGGGCGCGGCCTCAGTTCCCAGGTTTTCTGCGTTGTTCAAATAGTTCTTCAACACCTGTCCGCCTCACGTGCCGTGGAGCCATGCTGACCCCTTCAAGTCCATTTCTAATGATGACATATTCGAATAGGACGCAAACCACCTTAATAATCTTCATAGCAACATCAATCATATGGGATACGTTCCATTCAAATGATCCGACAATATTCTAGCAAAATCATCACTGTCAGGCACATTCCAGAAATTTTCCGCAATATTCGAACATGTAGCGATGGATAATCACCACATTCCCACAAACCAATCACTCTCATTCAACGTCCTTGACGGTCACATGCTACGAACCCAGCTGTGCTTCTTGTTGCCAAAGGTCAACTACGCAACTGCTCTTCAACAGCATCATGATCATTGCAGTCAAACTACACATCCGCATATAGGAACCCTGTGTTGGAGGTGTTCCGGATTATTGACGAGCATCCTATGCACGGCAAGAAAGCTTGTAAATTGTCCCAGTGTTCATCATGTGAAGGCAACATGATCTGTAGTTTCACTTATATGGCTATGGGTCAATGTTAATCAACCAACTAATGGGGGATTTCCATCAACAATAAGTGGGAAAACCATGGTTAATAGTGGGGGAACCAGAGGTACAGGGTTTTGACCCATTGCCATATGAATAACGACCCCATACCCCTTGAGTTGAAGTACAATTGTTTTGCTCCACAATTTGCTTCCAACGCGGTCCACTTGGGGGAAAGAACTGAAGAAGGTAGCTCATTAATGAACCAAACACCCAAAAAGTCAAGCCAATCCCTTGTTAGCTCAATCACTTCGAAAATCATCAACTAATATCAAATACTTGCCTGGTTCACGGTGGTCAATGAATGGTGTCTACGAGTGGTTAATTATGCGCTCAATGGTGGTCAGGTTGCCTCAACGACGCTGAGGTCCTGACAAATGGTCAAGTCGCCGTCGTTGAACGGGTACTTCTTGGACCTTGCAGTTGATCAGCTGGGTCAACATGGGAGAAAAGTTTCAATCAAAAAAAAATATAAACAATATTAGCTATTGGATGATCAATGATTATTAAACAAAAAACTTGTTGCTCATCAATTGTGCAGCGCTGATCAGAAACAGCTTCGTGATGGTTAATCATGGTTGATGATCATTCAAATAAATTAAGTACTTGTCATGACAGACCAATACAGTTAGCATTATGACCCGTTGTTGACCATCACTGTTTTGTACTGTAACTATGAACAACTATTGATCATGATTCACCATTCATGGAACAAGTTGCTGTTAACAGTTTATTGATTCATGATCACTAATAACTATTCTCAACCAGTGTTGTTAATAACTATTATCAAGCGCTACCTGTTGCAAACCATCATTATTAACTGACTACTGTTGATCATCATTCACCATTGTTAATCATTAACTACTAACAATTCATCGGACTAGTCCCAGCCACAAACCCGGCAGGGCCAGCGATGACTTTCCATGACTTCCCCACAGCAGCACCAACTATCTGCTGACAAGTGGTGGATCAATATATGGATCTCCCATCACCTATGCATAATACGCCATGATACCTATGCCATGATACCTACACAATACCTATGCCATAATCATAATACGCCAAGAACGTACATGATGCGCCATACTCGTACAAGCCCATAACATGTTCTACACCAGGCTCATCTGATTGGTGGTTATTATACAAAAAATGAGTCAATCAACCAAACATTCAAAACATTGAGGCAAAAAAAATGCTTAAAACACCAACTAGTATGAAAGGTTTGTTTCACCTCACTGATTTTGTTGGGTGGTTGGTATTGACCTCATCCCCCATTCTTGTTGGTCATAATCCCCTAGCATCAATAATCAGTCATTGTAAACCATTTACTATTAGTCATAATACCAAAATGAATCATTATTGATTAATCATCCTCCTCCTCCTCCTCATCATCATCATCCTCATCATCATCATCATCATTCAATCATCATCATCATCATCATCATCATCATCATCATCACCATCAACAACATCATCATCCTCCTCCTCATCATCATCCTCATCATCATCATCATCATCATCATCATTCAATCATTGGTTAACCATTGGTTGGTTGGTTTCATATATGGACCCACTTTACCATCTGCCATGGCTACGATCAGCGTGGGCTATGGCACTCCAAAGCGTCTGAGGCTCCGCACCATCCCTGGGCTCCGAACTTAATACGTCCTGCCGCGGATGGGCTCCGAAGGGGGGTGGCGGCTGGGGGGTTCTGAAGCCAACGTCGGGACTTGAACTTTCACTAGCCTTGATTATAATTCATCTACAGGCTAGTGATGGTGGATTAGAATCAGCCTGATATAGCTGCAATTCAAAAGCCATGGTTCGGACCCTAAAAATGGTGTGTTTATTGCTAACAATGATGATTTGGGGTTCCCGTTTTTAAGAAACCACCTAAAAATGGTTTTCTCAATACACGGTGATTCATAGATAGATGTAGGTGTTCCTGAAGCCAAAAGGGTACCCCCAGTTGTTACAGTATCCAGTTTATTAACAATTTTATAGTAATAAACCAGCCATTTTTATAGAAATAAACCCCCATTTCAATAACCCAAATGCTCCATGGTGCTGGTATTTTCACCTACATAACTGGGTCTTTGTTTATAGGTAAGTGTAAGCAAATATTATCTACATGGAGTATTTGGGGAATGGTAAATTTGTTTGGATATGGACGAATCATGCTGAATGATGTTTAGTTGAACAATGGTGAAGAAAGGTTTTGTTAAAATGTGGTGAATCAGGGTGACTGATGGTCAGTTGAATCATGGCAACTATTGCTCATTTGCTGCTCAATTGAAACTACTATTCCAAGAAACCAAGATGGCACGTTTGAAGAAAGTTGACCAAGAGCTATTGATCTTTTCATCGACCAGAATTTGTGTATGGTAATTGTATGATGTTCATTAAATGGACAGCAACATGGTTGAACATTTAACTTAGTGGATAATGATGATGACGAACGAAGGTTCACGAATGCTGAAAGATTCCATCTGGAAATTGAGAATGGTGAGTAATGATTCTTTCATCGCTGATCCTTTGTTGTCAGCAAGTATGTCTTGTCAACAATGATATTGCATGGTAAATCAATGTGTGTTAACAATGGCTGTCAGTCAACAGTCGATAACGGGTGATCGCAGTTCATGCTCAACAACCAAAACAATAAGAAAATACCAACAATAGTCGTGCGATGCTGTCTGGTCAATGACTGATGCTGTAATCTTCCGAATGGCAACCTCCTGATTCAAAGAGAACTGCGCCAGAGTCCTTCTCTTTAGATCTAGGATTCTACGATGATTCAACAATAAACGACTGTTTAGTAAATCGCTTTCATGTTTAAAAGCGAACGGAAATCAATTAATTAAAAGAAATAGTTTCGCCTTTCCATGTCATCCTCTTCCTATGAAGACGTCGTTAAAAAGTTGCTGTTCAGCGGCTCACTTGCCATCAAAAATACTTGATGTGCTGACGACAAAAAGACATGCTGCCTCATGGCCAACCCAACCCTGACCCCACAGCCCAGCAGAACACCGGAACCGTGGCCTGAGATCAGCGAATGGAAAAAGCAAAGTGCGAAGAGCGTTGCCTTGAACTCCCTGGGTTTCAAGCAAGCGTCGATGTTCTCCTGGCCGCATGTCTTGAGTGCTGAGCCAAATCTCGTGGTCACCAATGTGGATACTGCAAAATACAGGCGGTGCTTAGAACTGAACTTCGACATGTCCATGTTGTACCGCCCATCCCCAGCACCAAGATCATCATTCATTAATATTAACAGGGCCGGAAGGAGGTACATCATGGTGGACAAACCCAAATTGGATCCGCAAGGATCGTACCTGCTGACTAACCGCAGGGTCATAGGGGCTAGTTCAGCTACCAAAAATAGGGTGCAACATGGTGCAACTAACCATGTCCCAAGGAACGAACCCCGGGCACACATCCATGCATGTAGAACAACAAAACATCGCAACGTCCCAGCAATTACCCTCACGGGGGTCCCTTGCAGTGGGTTCCTGTTAGGCACTCTGTCAGCAATATCCAACTGTTGATTATGAAGCAAAGATTGCACACTCATGGTGGGAACATAGTCCAGAAACATAATGAACAACTATTTAACCATAGCGCTACAACCAACTCTTCCACAATCATGACATTCACAGTTAAAACTCATAGAAACTATATCTTAGTGGCATAGAACTTTATTATACCATTAAAAGTTAGAACTAATAGGTTTTGCCACTCAATACACATTCTCACAAAACCAATTTCTTTAACACTTAAAACTCACCTGGACTATATCTACTAGCCATCAAGAAACCAATAGTTTCGATGGGCAAATCTAGTTTCTTATGGCAAAACCTATGGCAAACCATACCTAGTTCGTCTGCTCAAACTATATCTACAAACCATTTCTTCGACAAACTATTCCTAACTATACCTTACCCATAGGTTTTACCATACATTTGCAAACTATATGGCTGTGGGTCAAAACCCTGTACCCCTGGTTCCCCCATCATTAGCCATTGTTTTCCCTATGATTTGGTTGGTTATTATCCTCCATTATTGGTTGCTTAATATCCACCCATAGCCATATTGGCACCTCCTTAGTGGCAGCCACCTATGCGTCCAGTCCGGTCGCGAATGTCCGTCCTGGGAGAACTTGGAGTAGGCGCGACGCAGGTTGGACTTCAGGTCCGATGGTGCCTCATCTGCCACCTTGATGCACCTGGCAGGGCCGACGTTTTAATGGTGGTTAATAGTGGTTGTTCATAGTGGTTGTTAATAGTGGTTAGTGGTGGTTAAGAGTGGTTAATAGCGGTTGATAGTGGTTAATAGTGGTTAATAGGGATGATTAAGAAGTAAAATAAACTATTGATGGTTCAGAATAGTTAGTAGTGATGGATAATGATCATGGTGACATGAGCAATTAGAAACAGTTGTTAACCACTACTATTCATGGATAGTTGGCCACTAATTACCTTTCTTATTAATGATAATCACTTTGTAATGGTTAATAATAGGGGTTGATAGCGGTGAATAGTGGTTAATAGTGATTGATAGTGGTTAATAGTGGTTACTAGGGACGATTAATAACTAAAATGAACTATTGATGGTTCAGAATGGGTAATGATGATGGATAATAAGCATTCATGATGGTTACTCATATGTAATAGTGATTTATGATGGTTCATAATCGTCAAACATGATCAGTAGTAGTTCATAACATTTCAATGTGCTTCATGGTGGTGTTGAATGATGACTGATAAAACAACTCCTGGCTATTTAAGAGCGGTAGTGGTTGGTAGTAGTTCATAGTGCTTGATGGCCATTAATAATGACCAATAATGCTTTCATTTGGTGAGTCATGTTTTCAATACTAGGCCATCGTCTAGAGTGATCGCTAAACATTGTCAATCATCCTGAATATTTGTCAATGATGGATGAACAAATAGTTCACCATAGAAGAAAATGACCAATGATATTAAACTAACATACCACGTGAATCTCGAACATGTATGTATGGTTCAGAACCCAGCTTCAAAAAAAATCACGTGCTTGGCAAATTTCCCCGAAATTCTGGGACAAACAAGACTTGGGTGATCTTTATTGTTAATGGCCGTTACTCACTACGGGGCAATGTTTTGGACACCCAAGAAACAAACATTACCAATCATGTTTGCCATAATAAGGCTGCAGGGTCAACAATGAGAGAACCAATATATAATGAGATGGTTTTGAAACAAATATATATATATATATATAGTATACTCATCATGGACGACAATCTCCAAAATATGCTGGTCAAATCTGCTTTCCATCATATTGCTATCCAGCATCTTTAATCAGAACACATTTGACAACACTAACGAAATCAGACTACTTATTTCAAGAACCAGACAACTCTAGCCTAGACACCCTTTCATCCCCAGTAGGTACGTTTATTTTCACCATTTCATCTCAACCTCGTCAACCGGTGATGTTGCTCACCAATGATGTACCCCCAAAACATGTTTCTTTTCATCAAATCTTGAATCTTGGGATGGTCAGGTCGCCTGGTCACCAGTTGTGATGCCATGGCCATGATGCTGCACCCGCACCTCTGAAGGATGGGCTCAGGGATCAAATCCCAAAGCTTGCCCTGCATGACACCAGGGGGTTCCGAAGTCAAGAAGCATCGGAAGTCCTCAGAGGCGAAGCGAAATTGGGCGACGTCGACGTTCATGGCTCCAACATGACGCGTCCATTCATTGGGGAAGTGGGAGAAGGATCCGCAGGGATAGAACTGATAGAACATGATAGAACCAGCATCTATTCACTTTCAATTTACCATGAATCCACCTGCATTTAAACATTCTCAAACATTCTGCACCAACACCAATCATCCCTCAGCATGTAGGGGAAAAAAGAGAACTGGACTGCTGGACTGACTTCAGCCACCATTGTGTTGCAGAATGCTGCGACACACGAAACCTCCCGATGCCCCCACGGCTCCCAGCAAGAGAAAAAATGCAACAACAGAAACGGCTCGAACATTCTGAGCCTTCTGGTTTGGAAGCCCATCAACCGCTAGCGACGAAATGATCAAAGTCCCAAACCCCCAAAACATCTGCGAAGATTCATCCTGCTAGTGAAATATCGAGAGGGAGAGTCATGAACCAGGGATTATCACATGAAGCAATCATATCATAAGCAAACAATAATTACAAAGCATGTCAATCAATCATATTCACCAACCATATTGACCAACCAACCAACCATATAAACCAACCATGTTAACCAACCAGCATCATCACATCATTGACCAATCCAAGTATCAAAAACTGGGTCAACCATGGTTGGCCATTCAAGGCACTCCCAACAACTCTCACCGCGGACCCGCCCCAGTCGTTGGGTACTCCACCCTGCATGAATCTCAAGGCTCTTCATGCACAAACTCTTCGATGACTTCAAGTGCTCGCTCCAGGTCCTTGACTCGTCTTGATGGTTACCCTGACCTGGAAATGAACCTGAAAGCCAACAATGGTGGTTTCGACCTAGCCAGGACTTGGGGATCCCAAAAATGGATGGTTTATTGCTATAAATGACATATGTTGGATGATTTGAGGGCACGCGGATTTTGAGAAACCACCAAATTGCTATTTTCTATAGGTAAACAAGCTATATGGTGGATTTAATACCTCTCAATACTTCTAGATTAGTTTACCAGAGTGTAATCAATGATGAATGGTGGTTGATAATCGCGGTTTCTGTCGACCTTGAATCATAGTGTTTATGATGTTCTATGATGGTCAATAATTGTTGATCGTAGTATTTAATGGTTGTTATATGATGTGTTGATATGTTGTCATAATAGTTGGTTCACGGTGGCTTAAAATAATCATTGATATTGCTGTTGATGGACAATGGTTGTCTGATGATGCTGACTGAATATCAAGAGGGATCAACCAACAACAAGGGGACATCTCTACAGCTACACCTGTGTGGTGCTCGATAGGCAGCGATGATTAATAGTGTCTAATGATGGTTAATGATGGTGAATAGAACGTGCAAATGGCTAATATCCGTCAATGATGGGGGAGATAATGCTTCAGCACCACCAGTGCGCTTCGCCACAGTAACTCTGAGTTTCAGGATACACAGAGCGGAGAACAGCATACCATCCCAGGAATGTTCTCCAAAAAATATAAACATCAAAATATCATGCTGGTCACTACCCTCGCCGCTCGTTGCCCACCTTCAACCACGCTTGCATCAAGTGGATGTTCTGCAACATGATCCAGCCACCTTTCGGTCCGTGGGATGGGCAAACCCTGGGAAGTTTCTAGAGGGTCAGGTGCTGGGTACCAAAGAAACAACAACAGGCTGCAACTGTGTTCAGCTGGATCTTAACAAACATGTTGATCAATGTTCAATGGTGATCAGTGATCGTTGCTTCTATTCAAAATTCTGCTGGTACGGAATGCTCGGTTTCATTTTGTTGATAGCTCAGTAAATAAATGAATTGATGATCAATCGAGCAATACAAGAATGGCTCAGAATAAGAGGTGCATGAATTAACATGAACTATCAGCGTCATCTTGATCAACCATCACAGGAAATTACTCATAGTAAAAGGGTCTTAGGTAGACCATCATCAAGAGGTTCAATTCATTACCATGAACTATCCATACAAATCCATACTAGGTTAACTAAATAATTTTCCATGACCTATCCGTACTGAAATCACAAGTTATAAACCCTATCCATACTGCTGTCCGCACTGCCCTTCATCTGTGCTGTCCACGGTGGAGTCATGCACCCCCGCGTTGGAATGCCATGGGGATTCGTACCCCGAATCCATGGCAGCTCTCATTGCATGTTGCGGTCGTGGATGGTGGATCAGTTGGCCGTTGCCTGTCCCGGAAAAACCTCACATGAGATGATTTCTGGCAGTTCCGAAGGATTGCACCAAGGATGTCACCAAGGATGGCAGACCCACATGTCACCAAGGATGGCAGGCTGCTCTTCGTAGTTGACCGCGAGGTGCAATTCCAACATCCGCCAGGTGGCTGTTTCTCAAGCCATAGGGGTAACCCCAGTTATCATCCATTAAGAATCATCTTTAGTAATAATTGTGGTTGTTTCTCTAAACATGTTGTTGTTTCTTGAAATGGCTGGGTTACCCCCAGTTCTCATCCATTAATAATCCTTCTGAATGATAAATCAACCACAACTTTTGGGGTTCCCAAACTGCCTTGAGAACCTTCCAAGAGGGACCTCTCCACTTGGCAGTGAAAAGTAGTTTCCATCACCAACAATTCCACCAATGGTAGATCCATAGCCCCACAGCCCCGACATGTTTGATGCTGAACCAGCGGCTATGGTGAAACGGGGCGTGATGTATCAAGAGCCGGATACAACATTGTTGTTGCCTCATGTTGGTTTGGAAATTCCCATGATTCGCCAATATTAACCATCACCAACATTAACCATCACCAACATTAACCATCACCAACATTAACCATGATTAATTAGGCATCATAAACCATCATTAACCATCATCAACAGCTGGTCATTCACAGCTGATCATAGTTTCCTACTAGCTGGTCATTGACCATCACCAACAGCTGGATCTCCCATCATCCTTGGTACCATCTGGTCACCGAGCAGCTGCACCACCAGAGTGCATGACCAGTTCCCCCACCTTCTTTGGCCATCTTGTTCAGGGCATTCAAGGCGATCTTCTCCTTGCGGCTGGTCGTGCTTGTGCAGCTGAAGTGGTCAGTTGGAAGATTCCACCAATGGCGTAAGGCGATAACACCCGTTGGCCTATATACCAAATTCCCAGCAGAATAGTCGGAGTAATATCATTCACCCCAAAGTAAACCACTGATCAATAAAACAACCACCAATTGACCAATGGATACATATTGACAACATTAACGAACTCTTTTTTCCTTCCGAAACATGACCACAGCGAAGCACCGTCCAATGGCTAGAGAGTAGCAGGATCCTTAATTAAACTTGTTGAAGTGGTCTCAGGTTCTTGCATGGATGCCAGGAGGGGGCCAATCATTGTAGCTAAGTTGGTGTATAACAAGGGTTGACCAAGCAAGGATCTCGGTCTCGATATAGCTCTTTGTGTAGTTTATAACAAGGGTTAGCTAGGGTAACAATTGTGGTAGATACAACTAGAGTGAAATCACAAATGTTCACCAACTTACAAACAATGCCCCAACAACAAAGAAGGATAGCTTGTAGCTTCAATCTTGGTGTTAGAATTCAGCTAGCTCCATGTGGCAACAACAAACATGAACATGAATCATCAAAAAAGGGAACCGCAACCAAACTAAACCAACTACATAGCTTTTCTAACTACATGGCTATCACCAATACAAACAATAACATTCACATAATATCCAGGAACTACATATCTTGTCTAACTACATAATCACCAATACAAACAATAACATAGTACCCAACTAGGGAGGACAAATGACAACACCAACCACCACCCAAGGCAATCAGCCGCAACTAGGTGGAGCACATCGCCAGTCCTGTCCCTGCCCCATGGAGATGTTGAGTAACTGGCCGTTGGCCTGGCGCTGCAAGTTCTGGGTATCCCCGTGGGAGTTCGTCCAAATGGTGGGTTCTTAAGCCATAGGTAACCCAAGAAATGGTTGGTTTATTGCTATAAATGGTGAATATGGGATGATTTCTGGTGATTTGTCCAAATGGGTGTCGCCAAAAATATTTTGGGTATCCTTATCGTGACGCCAGTTTGGACATTGTTCTTCTTGCTATTCCATGTTCTTGGAACATGGTTGCTTTGAATAGTTTCGGGGTACTGCTGGTGTGAGTTTGTCCAAAGTGATGTACCTCCTGCTTTTCTTATTGGTTTCCCTCCTCATCAACTTAGATGGTGCTCGCAGGTACCACCAACTTTGGACAAACACATGTATCCACAAAAAAAGAAGACCACCACCCCACAACAACAACAGCAGCAGCAGCAACAGCAACAGCTACAGTTGCCATTGGCTTATTGTCCTTTTGTTCCCCATGCCCTGGTACTCCTATATATTATATACATCAGCTTTCCACATTGATCCATACCCATTGCAGCTGATGATCACCCCCAGGTCATGAACAACCACTAGGGACTATGACGAACTAGTATGTACCACTCATAATACATCAATAGATCATCATTTCACCAGCAAATAACTAGCATTTCACCATAATTTCACCAGCAAATAACTAGCATTTCACCATCATTTCACCAGCAATTATCCATCGATCAACATCTTTGCTGGCAAAATTTTCCACCCATCCCCTAACTTGCCGGCATGCACAACCAGCTTCACCAACAAAATTCAACCACCTTCCTTGCCAGCATTTGTAGTCATAGATATGGTCGAAGTGCTGCTTAAATTGGTGCCATTCAGTTTGTAAACCACGATCTATAACTTAATGAGATTATTACGATCATTACAATGCTTGATTGATGGTCAATGACCAGCGAATCGATTTACCATCCCGCTATCAAAAAACACAAATCTCAGCCCAACTCTCCGCCAAGACTTCAAATAGACAACAAACAGAGAAATGAAACTCCTACTACCATCTGGTTAGGCCGCTCCTGGTAGCTCTTGGCCTCCCTTTCGAGGGCATCAAGGGCACCCACAGCTGCCATTGCTTAGCTGCCGAAGTTCCAACCACCGTAGCGTGCCTCGGTCTTGCCCAGCTTCCTTCCCAGTGCTTCGATGATTGGCGTGGGATCCACGCCTCAGCCGCTTGCGGCGAAGAGCTATGAAGTGCATGGGTAAGCCATGGCACAAAGGCAGTGAGGATGAGCTATTAAAAATAGATACACCATGGTACTTAGAGAATGTAGCTGAATAATCATAGTTTCGTAATTATACTTAACGTTTGTAATAGATATGTAGGATTCTATAATCTGTAAGATATCCTTGGAAATGACAATCGGATGGTGCAATCTGCTGTTGATGAGTTGCTTTATCATTCTTGTTTGTCGATGGTTCTTCGCCTGATAAGTTTTTGACAACCGATTTGTGAGAAGCCTACCCAAGCCTCCTTGAATTTGCCATCAAGAACAACATGTGGTGTGCTTGTTGGATGCACTTTGACTGCAACGGCATCTACCTTGTCATAAAGGTATCTTCTGAAATTCGAGTATATCGATATCCTCAAAAGCTGAAAAAACAACAGCGAAAACACCAACATAAATCAGGAGAACCATGCAGAAAAGGCAAGGCCTGAACACGGTGGGAGTGTGAGCCAAATCGCAAATAATTGTGCTTGCTGTTTTTTTCCCCAGATAGCTGACAAGCTATAAGGGGTTCTTACTTCTCTATGGTACGGCCTCGAATCGGCGCTTTTGTTTGCCGCTGCTCTGCTGTTGCTCATGCTTGTCTCCCCTTTGTCTTTCCTTTGTCTTTCCTTCGTTTCCCTTGTGGCTCGGGATGTCGCTGCTCTGCCGCTGCTCATGATTGTCTCCCTTTGTCTCCCCTTTGTCTCCCCCTTTGTCTCCCCTTTGCCTCTCCTTTGTCTACCCTTTTGTCTCCCCTTTGTCTCCCTTTGTCTCCCCTTTGTCTCCCTTGTGGCTCTGGATCGGCGCTTTGTTTGCCGCTGCTTTGCCGCTGTTCTGCCGCTGCTCATGCTTGTTTCCCTTTGTCTCGCCTTTGCCTCCCCTTTGTCTCCCTTGTGGCTCTGGATCGGCGCTTTATTTGCCGCTGCTCTGCCGCTGCTCATGGCTGTCTCCCTTTGTCTCCCCTTTGTGTTCCCTTTGTCTTCCCTTTGTCTTCCCTTTGTCTCCCCTTTGTCTCCCCTTTGCCTCCCTTTATGGTATACACCCTGGAAATCTTTGTGTGCGATGTACCCGCTATCTGGGGTCTATGCTGGTGTAATTATGTTTGTAATCATTATTATCATTACCGAGTCCCAATTTACATACATGTTCTATGGACTACAGTAATTTGAATCATTATTGAAGAATACCATGGTTCAAAACTTAGACACATAACTTCCAAATACACCAATAATAGGCCATGATCTAGTTTGTAATATCCCATCGGTATACCATTGATACACGGCACCATGTACAATAAATGCCATACCCCCTCCTTTCAAGATCCGAGATATGCTGCATTTCTTGAGGCTATGCGAAGTCGGAAGGTGTCGCGGTTCGAAGAGTAGATCATGGTAGGTGGTTCCTGAAAATAGAGGTAATTGCCACCAAATTATGATTGATTTACTACTACAAATGATGAATATTGGATGATAATATGGTTGGTTCATTTTTACTATAAATGCTTTATGAACTGGATGATTTGAGGGCACCCTTATTTTGAGAAACGTCCAGCAAGTAATGGAAGAGACGTCTGTTTACAAGCCGCTAGCTATTCATCACCATGGTAAATTGGATGGTGTTTTTCCCTATGTCTCTCCCATTATGAGGTTTCCAGATTGGTAGAACAGTATCATGGTGACTCTTGACTACATGATTTTATCATCAATATCATCATTAATGCTGAAAATGATGAATGCAGTGGTGCACAACATGAGTCAACCGTCAACCCCCCTGATCCCCTGGCTACCATTTGCTGAACGGCCACTCCTGGGGGCCGCTCCAGATCCCTCCCCAGTATTGAGCCGGGGATACCCAAGCACCAACCAGCTGGGTGAGCACCACCCCCAAATCATCCATTACTACATGACCATAACCATCGATAGCACTCAACCAACCATAGCTGCCTCTAGTCACTGCCACCATGTGAGCAACCACCATGTGAGCAACCACCCTGTCAGCAACCACCATGTCACCCACCCTGGCTCCCACCTGGGAAGAGCACAAAGAAGAAGGGCGTGATCGCCGTGGATTCTTCCAAGGATGCTTCCATATCGAAGGGCGCCTGCTCGATGAAGTCCTGGCGAGGCTGTTTTATCAAGACGATTTCAGTCGGATCCCGTTGTTTTTGGGGATTTGCAAGGCTTCAACTCAGATATTTGGGATCATGTTCATGGCTGTTAAACTCAGATATACTACAAGTGAGCTTATTGAAGATCAGAATCCGCGTTTAAGATGCACTTCAATCTAAATTCAAAGAAACTCCCTCTTAATACGTTGGAATGACTTTCAGCAAGCTCTGCTCTTCTCGCAACCGACCTGTCCCAGGTTGTCAATGACGAATTGAGACAAGGCGGCGCCAATGCCTCAAGTGCAGGACGTGGTCAAAATTTGGCATCCTAATTGACTTGGTGGCTTATGGATCCCTTGCTCAAAATATATTTTTAGTGGTTATATGGTAAACCAATCATATCCCAAAAACACTAAAAACCTAAGTTAGTGGGTATAAGCCATCCAGTTGAGTTGCAGATTTGACATTGTCACACATGGACATGCATGCGGTATAGATAGCCAGGAAAAAGAAGAAGAAGAAGAAGAAGAAGAAGAAGAAAAAACAAAAGAAAAAAAGAAGAAGAAAAAGACGAAGAAGAAGAAGAAGAAGAAGAAGAAGAAGAAGAAGAAGAAGAAGAAGAAGAAGAAGACCGCAACAAGAACGGGCTAGTTTGCGTGAGATTCCCAGGGTGTTGCCAATGCTAACCTTCTACCAGCCTGGTTCTACAAGAACAAGAACCCTGGGACACGACAACCGCACCGTGGAAGCAAATAGCCAGTAGGGTCACCAGGATAGCTGTCTTTTTTCGAAGCCCATAGTTGATGACAAGTCATCAGCTCCATCATCAAACTTAGAGATTTGTGGAACTTCACTTTAGGATCTACCGTGACCTACCAATCTTACCATGAGACCCTACCTGACCCCCCAGTCGGATCCACCTTCCTACCATGACTTCACCAAGGCTTCCCCACGCTTCGTCGTCCCGCTCCGCTGGGTCCCCAGGCGGTCTTGTCGCATGACGCGCAGCAGGAAGAGCCGCTGGAACTGGTTCAGGTCGCGCGCGCTGCGCGGGAGATCGGCGTTCTCGGCCTTCTCCTCGCTGTACCAACGTTTCCAGCCCAAAGAGTCCTGGGGCCAAGGAGGAAGGGAATCTGCCAGCTGCATTAAGCACCATAAACCACCATTAAGCACCACTAAGCATCCCATTAAGCACCATTAAGCATCATTAATCACCATGATCATTAGCCACCAATCCTCAACAATCATTAAGCAGAAATTTTGTGTGCAAGGTGCTGTCACAGCTCCAGAAAGCCAGACATGACGTCACCGAACATGAGTCTGTACTTGTTGCGTTCATAATATCACGATGTGGAACCCGAAATGTACCCTACCCACAAATGACAGACTAAATCTAAAACTCTGCGCCTGAAGTTGTTCTAGTCTTTCTGGTGAGTTTTGGGATTGATTGGCATTGACATGTCTTGACCCATTTCCCTAAAACTTGAGAATTCACTCTGCATTGCTCCGTGGGCTTTCATATGCTAGAGCGATCCTGATGCCGGAAGATCAGGTATCTTCCAAGCACTTTTTAGTTTCCAATCCTCTAGCTTCATGTTAGAAAAGGCATGTTAGTTTTCCCAACCACTTTCTAGTTTTCTACCACTTTTCTACATGTTCAACAAAACCATGTAGAAAACATCCGCAGCCCCTTTTTCAAAGCAGCATCCCGGCAGCATGCGCAGGTCCTGCTCGATGTTCTGGGTGAGTTGTCCACCTGGCAGTGGGTCAGTTCACCCGGCTAGTCCCCCTGGTTCAATAGAGTTTTGTTGGTGGTTATCCCCCATGAACATTGCTTGACTAATATATGGCAGTGGGTCAAAACCCCGTACCCCTGGTTCCCCATCATTAACCATTGGTTTCCTTGTTGTTGTTGGTTATCAACCCCCATGAAATTGGTTCATTAATATTGACCCATAGCCATATCCCTATGATTTTTTCGCTGGTTCTCCCGGACCTTTCTTGAAGGCTTCCATGTTCTCCAGCGTCTTCAGCTGCGCCCATTGGGTTTCCGACAGCCAGCTCCTAGAGCTGATCGTCTCGAGTGGCTGTAGGACTTTGGAATCGGTGAACCGTGAGGGTAGCGCAAGACTGGTTTACCGTTGGTTCATGGTTGATCATGTGTATATGTTTGAAGAGCTATAGATATTTAGATATATACATGGATAACCAAATAATGACGGAAAAGACTTGATACTGTATGGTTGAGAATCATGGCTAGGGTATATTCACCAACGAACTATTGGTTGGATTCCTTCGAACCTGCTACGTTCACACTGGCATCCCGTTTTCATAACCAGTGCTGGTCAAACAACCAGCAGTTTCATACAACTTCATGGCAAGGCACAGGCTCTTTACTTGCATATGAAAGCAACTTGTAATGACTTGAAATGACTGAATTCTAAAAAGTGTATCAACTGTAAATAAGTATGTGTATGTATAAATATGTAAATGTAAATTCTCTCTCTCTATATATATATATATGATACTAATGTATCTACTCATTGCGCAGGCTGGCATCTGCTCGTCCCAAGCATATCATCGCTTCACGGAATGTCCTGGCGTTCTCAGGCATCACAGGGGGATTGGGATCTGGAGGACAGCGGATCAACGTCTCTTTCCTCAGCCAAGGATGCCGTCCGAGGACGGTGAGCATCGCCCAGGTGGAGAGTTTCGGATGCTCGAAACCGAACAGGGACACGCAGCTATTTTGATTGGTTGATATAGTCAATTGACAAGGTAGTATGGGGAACACATCATTAGCAACAACAGCAACAACATCATCATCATCATCATCATCATCATCATCATCATCATCATCAACAGCAACATCAACATCAACATCAACATCAACAACAACAACAACAATGGCAACCACCATCAACCATTTTTCTTTGACCTGGAACTCGTTGCAGAAAACTATTTGCAAGGATCAACTATTTACAGTAGATCTATTTAGTGCAAGGATCCAGCAACATTCGATGTGCCAGTTGAATGGTAGAACCAACGTCAGATCTACCATGGAACCGGCGCTAAACCTTCAAACGTTGACCCCTTGGGGGCTCCGGTCTCGATTCCCAGGGCCCCACTCGGGCTCTTCCGCAACTTTCAACCTTCAGGGTATTCTTGCAATGAATACGGATATGTGTATACAGATTTAGTATGTATAATATGCTGGTTTCTCAAGTCATAGGGAACCCTCAAAATGGCTGGTTTATTACTATTGAAAAATGATTTTGGGGGTGCCTCCATTTTGAGAAACCACCATATGCATATAAGAAAATGAAATGTATACAAATCTTAAGCCACTGAACAAGAATTCATATGCTGAGATGGCCCGGTTCTGGTCTGTCTATAGAATTGGGTGAACAAATGTGAAAAAACGGAAGTTAAATCGCCGCGGCTTTTCAGAGAATCAAAAGCATGGTTCAACTGCAACATTAAGGCCTAGTAGTGCAACATTGTATTTTGCTAAACCATGATAAACCATGCACAGGCAATGTTAGCTGTGGATTCATTGGGTCTGATACACTTTCTACAACCGGAAGATTCCATGGTCATGCTACAGAACTGCTAGCTTGATAACAATCATGATGCTAGCTCCTTCAACAACAACAACGACAACAACAACAACAACAACAACAACAACAACAACAACAACAACAACAAAGCAGTCGTAGGTAGCATGTGCTGGTCGAGTCACTCTTCTGCCGTGATCTTCCCAGCCTTAGCAACTTTGGTGGCTTGTTTGTTTGTTGGTTGGTTGGTTGGCTGGTGATCATGAAAACAACGCCATCGACAACAACAGCAGCATTGACAATGCTTTGAAGGTTAGTGGTGCAACAAGTCGACCTTAGCACTTCGCTCATCATCAACCAGCATTTTGATTACAGGGGATTCTTGGGCCGTACCACCCATGACACCACGGCCCGCACAACCCTCTGGACGGGTTCAGAAGCATAGATCACGTGTTTGCGCCTATAACCAACCACTATTTAACTATTGTCCACAATCATGTCCATCGAACTTATGACTTATGACCATTCACCACACCACCATGCACTGTCGAATGCTTGAACATGATGCCCCACACTTTAGACATTCTCAGAAGCGCTTGGTGACACATCATGAACGATGGTTAAGCCCTTTTGAACCCTCAGAATCACTGGGCACGTATCTACTGCCTGATATGCGAATACTGCACATATACACAGAACAAAATATGCACACATGTACAAAAAAAGCAAACAAGTTAATATACATCTATACATGAAAACAACACTTTCACAAAATAAGTATATGTATTCATACAACTACATGCATATATCCACATTTACATACATCTTCTGTTGCAACATGTCATTCATGCCATGTTGTGTTATGTCATGTCATGTCATGTCCTGTCCTGTATATAAATCTCCACATGCAACGTGCGTTTGATACCTGACATCTAAGACAGTATACAACTGAGAAGAATCCACCAACAAAACAAAACATTTCTTGGAATGTGTGTCTCTCCGATGCCTGCTTTGTGACCCATGACCCACACAACCACTTAGCAGCAAGTCATGACTTGTTGTATCCACAGGTAGCAGGACATGATTGATGATACCTCATGCTGGTGAATAGAAGTCATGTTGAATGATGGTCGATGATAGGTTGATCCACATCTTGGCTGAAGTAGTTCCCGCACCGTTAAAATTTCGGTAGGACTCACGACTCCAGCGCAACAGCCCTGCCTAGGCAGACCTCTGTCCCTGAGCTTCCAGCCCTTGTTGACCCCTGCCTAGGCAGACCCCACCAGCCCTTGTTGACCGCTGCCCTGAGCTCCGGACCCGGACCAGGATGTTCATGCACATCATGCTGACCACCGTCAACTTGTCCGAGTCCAGGAGCCCGCGACGGGTGTAGTTCCACACGAACAAGGTGATGATGTTCTGGAGCCTGGGCACCCAGTTGTGCTCACGAACATCATATCACTTGAGAGCTCTCCGGATTTCGTAGCGCCCATTTTTCAGCCACGATTTGGTGAGAACAATAAATCACACCTGCTACGATGCACATAATCAACCATGCTTAAGCAGCCAGAAACCGCCTTGTTTTCAACCATCAGCCACATGACCAATATCAAGCATCATTGACCACGGTTGAGCCGGTGCATTGCACCACGAACCATTGCACCGCTTCTTATCTGCAAGCGTTTCTTGCTGGTCAACCGGGAGCCACTTCGCTGCTCAGGTGCAGGTCAACTCGCAGCTTCAACTCCTTTCCAGTGAGTTCAATGATCTCTTCCTGCGCACGGCTCGCACCCGTTGAGGGTGCAGTGGGGAATATCCCGCCGTCAGAAAGCTACGTAAATTATGGTGAATGGTAAGTCATTATCTGCCAATGATCGTTACTTCGCTGATTTGACTCACTAGTTATCACCACAATTATATAATGGTGATACACCACAAATCTTAATCATACCTAATCATGGTGGTGAAAACCAAATATATTGACTAATTAATGATCATTGCTGGTTCGAGATCCAAAGAGCTACAGCTACCCATGTTCGCCATCATGCGGTGCATCGTGTCATGGACCTCCTATAGAAAAATGAGGTTTTCTCAAGTCATGACGAGGTACCCCCAGTTATCACCCACCTTTTATATTGTATAAAGCCTACAATAGATGATCATGGTAATAAACCAACATAGGCATATTAATAAACCAACATAGGCATAGTAATCAACCAACATAGCCAGCAAGCTTTGGGGCTCCCCAAGTCCTATCCCTTGGGCATAGCTTTGGCCCCCAAGCCCTGGCCACGGCTCGAACTTCCGTGGGACCTACCAGGCGCCACCCAACCGACGACCCACGGGACCCGGCACCTCTTCTTCCTCCTCGGGAGGCGCTTCTTCAACGACGTCTTCCTCGTCGCCTTCCTCATCGCCTTCCTGACGGAGCGGCGGTTTCAAAGGACGGCTAGACACAACAATGCCAGTTCCGACCATGCAAAGTTCCACTTCAAATTGAAATCATTAAGTAATAATATATAATTTGTATACATATTTATATACATATAATTATGTATATGATATATATATATATATGTATATTAAACACATACCATATTACATAGATACGATCTGTGCATATAAACAGATATATCATGGACTTGTATAAAGATGTTGTATCTATCTCAAATGTATATTTCTATCATTTAATATCAATAATATGTCTATCAACAGAAATTCATGGAAATCAGTTTTGAATCATCCAAACTTGTGGTTGCTTGCGTTTTTTTTTTGTGTTTCTAATTGTTGCTGGTGGGAGATGGACCACCACTTTATTTTCTATTTGTAGTATCTTTGTTGGTTCTTGATCGCTAGTGTCTGCATAATTTTGCTCCATGGATAGCGGAACTGTCTTTGGAAGTTAAACACCAGGTATTTGTAGAAAGGCCACCTGTGAAAAGACAATATAAATGTGCAAAATGATTCGACTTGTCCATCTGCTCATTCAGATCATTTTTGCAGATAAGCCAACTAGCGGTTCCCCCATTCCGGTTATCATTAGATGGTCTGATTGATGAGTATATGTATATATATATATATATGATGTAACCACTATCATCATCTAATGATGTGATTGTCTAATGATAACCATTATAACGCCATTGGACATCATAATTCTAATCATTAGATGATTAGATGGTTATATAATTATTGTAACATGATATAACCACTAGTGCTTCCCTCATTCGTTTCATGGTTATCATTGGATGCTCCGGAGCACCATGGGCGGCATGGACGAAGCCGCACGTGCCTCATCTTCGCCGCCTTCGGCTTCGGTGGTTTCCTCCACCTTGGCGTCCTCCTTGACTTCCTGACGTGGCGGTTGGTGGGTGGTGGGGGATCCACCGTTTTTTTTGGTGCCATGACACTATATGACACTGACGTTCCGGTGGTTTCTCAAGTCATAGGGGTAGCCCTGAATCATTGAATATCTACCATTTGTAGTAATAAACCATGGATTTTGCGGGTCCACTATTTTGAGAAACCCTCATTCATATGGGAGCTGCGGACCGATCTGGTATGATCTGGTGCTTTGTGTTGCTGGGTTCTCCTGCAAATGGCAATAGTGGACCAACTTGAGGATCTATGAAATGGACTGTTTCTGACACAAAAACTGAGGCAACTTGTGGCATCTTGAAGGTGAACAACTTGGATTTCTGCTGTTCATGTCCATGTTGCCACAAGAAAGTGCAGTTCAGATCTGAAGGTTGAGATGGGTCACTTGGTCTAGCATGGCTGGGATGAAGTCAACCAACTTCAACCAACTTCAACCAACCAACCAACGAACCCACCCACCCACCGACCCACCAACAAACCCACCCACCAACCAACCAACCAACCAATCACCCTCACAGAGCTTGGCAACACAAGCTATTGCCGCGCTAGCGCGCCCCGGCCCAAGCACCTTCGGTTTGCGCAGCGTCACACTGTTCACTGCACGGGTCACTACCTCAATGCCGTCAACTGGCCATGACCATGAAATGGATTCATTGTGAAATGCTGGCTGATGATTGATGATGGTGGCTGATGGTTAATGACAGTGAATGATGGTGAAGGATTGTTAATGATGGTTTATGATGGTTAATAAATACTGATGGTTGATGGTTGATGGTTGAACTAATGTTGAAAGGATGGTTGACGTTTGTTAAGCACCTGTGATTTATGATGAATGATGTCTGATGATGGCTAGTTGACGGTACCTTGATGGTTGAATGATGGTAAACTAATGGTCGATGGTTGACTACTGGTTGGTGGCTAATTAGTGGCTGCTTGATGGTGAAATGATGGTCAACTGATGATTCAGAGATTGAGAGTTGAATGGCTAATGATAGCAAGTTGATTATTATTTGGTGATTAAATTTATGGTGAATTACTGATTTAATGGTTCATGGCTGATACGATACTATTGGGGGATAATAAACAACAACAATGAATAATACCAACATGAAACGATGTTTCTCAATGAATGGCTAGAGACATGTGTACTGTATACATTCTATCCTGCACGTTAACGTATATCTAAGAATATGATTTTTATTTGTGCGCGACCTATCACAAACAAATTAATGTTGAAAACGTACGCCCAAAAGGATCTGTGGTTTCAGTAAACCTGATGAGAAGAAAAAACACACAATGTTTTCTACATGTATTCACTCTTGTTTTATATGGTTGTGGGTCAAAACCCTGTACCACTGGTTCCCCCATCAGTGACCATTGTTTTCCCTACGACTTTGTTGGTGATTCTCCCCCATGAAAGTTGGTTGATTAGTATATTACTACGGGAAAAAAATTGAAACCACCAAGCAGTCTTTATGATCACTGTCCGAGTTGTCCGGTTTTGGACTGGTCGTGTCGGTCCGTTGGTGAAATTCGCAACTGGCTCGAAATCGATAACTTGGACACTTCCCTACTTGGAGGCTTCTCAAAATGGGGAACCCCAAAGCTATGGTCGGCTTAGCACTGTAAATAAACACTCACTTGAAGGTTAGCATTTCCAGTTGCTGTGACATGGTCACATTCACCACAGCAAAATCGGGTTTCATCCAGCCTCACAGGCAGGATTCAGCTGCAGTGAGCTATCCCAGGAACTGAGGCCAGCTGCGTATCGACAGCAAACCCACCTCCAACACACCAAGCGGCCATGAGGTAGGCATCCAGTGAGTACTTGTAGAAGGTGTGCATGTTGCCTTAGCGAAAAGCAGTTGAAGGAGCCTTAAACAATAACTCTAAAATTCGGTGGCGGTACCAACAATAGATATCAACTGAGATCAATTTTGTGTAGTTGGTTGTTACCAAAAGTGGATATTATATATTTGTATCTTGTTGGTTCTTGTCGGTTGATGTTAGTTGTTGTTGCTTTGTGTTGGTTGTTGTTGGTTGTTGTTGGCAGTGGCAACCAAGAAATAATGCTTTCCAGAGCCAACAATGATGCACCAAACTCCTTCAATTCCAAAGATGGTCATGTGCAAAGGCAAACGGTTGGGTGTGTTTTGAAGAAACCTGGGTTTCTTCATACCCTAGACTCTCCATGTCTGTCATATTTACCTAAATGTGTTTATTGATACGTGTAGGTGTTTCTCAGAATAGGTAAACCATTTATCAACGACAATATTTATCAGTAGTGATACTGATAATGATGACGGGAAAACCATTCATTCATACTGAAGCCTACCAGCTAACGGGTAAACCATGATAAGGCTAGTTCTTAACAGCCTGCAACCAACTAAACCCAAAACAACTCATTAATACTGAGGTCACTCTACTATTTCCCAGCACTATCATCTTTTAAAACGTAACCTAGTGATCATCATGCACCAAGCGATACTAAGGTCACCATTTAATAACCATTTATTGATACTGAGGTCATCACCAAGACCAAGACAGGCCACCAGGATCCGGATCAAACCCAGGTGCACAAGCTCATGAGTTGGAAGAACAGCAAGGAGCCCCTTGCGCCCGTGGGCCGGTAGAACTCGGACGTCTCGTTGATCTTCAGCTCTGTCTCCTGGCGCGGAGTCAGGGACCGGGCACAGCCGGGAAGTCCCCAAGGTGAACCACCAGCTTCAACTTGCAATCTAGAGCGCGCCTGAGCCACCACGACCTTCTCTTTCACTTCGTCACTGGTCCTGGTGACGTCCCGGTCTATTCCAATGCTTGTTTTGACTGCAGATTTGTAGTTGCAAATCAGTGGTCCCAGTTGTTAACCACTGAGTGGAAGTGGCTCATACAGCAAAAAGGTTGGTTAACTCCTGAAGTTGTTGGTTTTCCCAGCGGAGATCTGCCCACTTCCGAGAACGCAAAACATCACCGACAAATGAGTATAACTAGTTCGGTTCGTAAGCCCTGAATAATCATTTGTGAGCCCTCCGTGAATCGGGTGGTGGCGTCAAGCCACCACTGCAATTTCTCATCAATTTTTTGGCATACACCGCTTGCAACTTGTGCATTGCATTCCAACTTGCTTGTGAATTGTATTTGTCCGCAATTCTTTTTGCTACTTTATTGCATCACATTACATGGCCCAAAGCCCCATATTTTGCAGGACACGCCGTGAAGTGGTGAAAATCTCTCACCATTCTTAGTGCATAGATCACCAAAAACCATCACATCCTCCATTTAAGGATATTTCTCAAGTCATAGGGGTACCCCAAATCATCCCTTACATGAACTACAGTAGCTAACCAACCCTTATATTAGCTTTTTATAGTAGTGAACTTAGTAAACCAACCTTTTTTGGGGGTCCCATATGTTGAGAAACCACCACTGCTCCAGCATGTTTAAGCTGGGGCACTTCTTTGCTTCCTCAAGACTCAGAATAAGTTCAGTGTCCTCAGCGTCTGCGACGAGGTGTGGGGAGTGAATTCGTTGCACAACCACACCAAGTGAGTTGAAATGTTTGTTTGGAAGTGAATTTGTAAAGCCCATGTTGAAATGTTTCAGAGCCAGAAGTGGTGAATCGATGTGAATCGGCTTTCTCTGGTTGATGATGATGATGATGATGATGATGATGATGATGATGATGATGATGATGATGATGATCTTCAAACAAGCAACATGATGATCAGAAAGGACTAGTGAGTTGCAAATGCTAACAGCACCGGCAAAACCTTTGTTGGGTTTTTGTTCTTCGGCTTGGATGAGAGGCATTTTCATAATTTGGCGCTGCTGCGTAATCCATCATTTCAACGTGAACCCAATGTACTGTATCTTGATTGTTTGATTGATATGATACCCATGTATGGCGCATTCCCGGTAGTACTGTACATCCCGATCTGTGGATAGATTTCGATAACTGAGATTGAGGCCTTTGCAGCACCAGCTGTTGCTGGGAAGGTACAAACAAACTTGCAAAAGCTGCTCGAGTGATGTAACAGACTATCTGATGTGATTCCTCTTTCTTTAAAATTGGAATAGACATGGCCTTCATGAACTACTGCTAGCATGTTTCACAATGATTAGCGCTTTTCTGAGATTGCATGTTAAAAAGTATCATTGTATAGCTGAGCAACCTGTAAAACAATGACTAGCCACTATCAAGCACTAATGTATCAATCAACTTGAAACTGAGAGCACAAAGGGCTGCCACTTCTGCTTCACATCCATTGCTAAAGGTTATGTTCACTCAAGCTCAAAGTATATCCATTTCATGGTCGGAAATCCTTTTCAAGATATCATGGCAGTTCATCAAGTCCCTGTCCTAACTACATGAATCACCCATTCATCTATATCCTTGCAGGGTGATCATCCGACTCAGCCAATGGCCAATTCTTCCCCTTGCTAGCTGACCTGATCAGGGAAGCCGCCCTATTTGGCAATCAATTACCACGATGTTGTCTCGTCAGCATGCCATGATTGAGCATGCACTTTCACCACCAGTCCCATGGGCGAGCATCATTAACCATTCTTAAGAATGCTCGACCATCATTGAGCCCCCTTGAACATCATGAAGTACTACCAACCAGCATAAAGGATTCACCATTGTGAACCTCTACGGATCATCATGAGTCTCTCTGATGATCGTCGCGGACTCATGGAACATCGCTAATCATTATTAACCTCAAAACCTCTCTAATGATCATCATCCACATCTATACAAATCATCATTGACTAATATCAATCATCATTGACTAACAATGATTATCATCGACCAATATTAATCGTCACTGACCCACAGTAATCACCATAATCATATTCATCAATGATCATCCTTAATCATCAGTGAACATAATTCATCATCATGAAGCGCCATTGATCGTCCTGAACCAGGCCCTCCGCGTTGGTCCCTGGTGACCACCAAGTGGCATCCAGGATATCTCCCTCCGCGTTGGCCAACTTCTCCAGCAGTAAAGCTTCCAGGTGCGCCAAGGTCACCTGAAGAAAGACACAGATCTTTGAAACAAACAGTGAGGTGGTCACAAATATTCATATGCCTTACATATAATACATATATATATATATATGTATATATATATATATATATGTTACATATAATGCAAATAAATTTATGTACACATATTCAATGATGTTTCTTTACTGATATGATGAATATGCATTCATATGTAATAATATGTGTATCTAGTTCTTGGTATAGGCTTATATAGATGTACAACACGTATATAGGTACAAAGAGAGAGAGAGAGAGAGAAAAAAAAAGAGAGTTCGAGAAGATTGTGAAACGCCATCACTGGTAGAGGCCGAACAACCATCCGCATCTCCTGTGCTTCGTGACACCAACATTGAATTGTAATGTTCTCATGACTCACATGATTATGCTGTTGCTATCAGGAAACCAGTACTGTAGCCGGTTGTCTTCATCGGTGGTGTTTTCTGTTGGTTACGTCCCGGTGCACCAACTCCAACTCCACTTACTAACACAGTAATGAACCACTATCAACCGTGCTCAATCATCACTCAATATCAGATCATCAACCACTATGAAACTGTGTAACCAGTCTTCACAACGATGGCTTAACGTCGCTGCTCCTAACCACCTGTTGCAACAGCCTCGGGGACACCCAGAGCACCTTGAACTCGTTCTGCTGCTTGATGAGCTCGGACTTCTTCTTGGCCAAGTCTGGCCTATAGACAGCTGGGGGTACCAGCAGGGATCTGAATCCTGCTGGTGGGGTGGTGAAGCCATGGTTATGAGGGTTACTACGGCATACTATGGCTCTGTTTCAGTGGGTTCACCATTTTTTCCGGGGTGATGTTGAACCCAGAATCGCAAGCCTACCAGTGGTGCTTGATCCTACTTACATCTTGGTCAAAACCAGGGGGGCTATCTCCCAGTGCTGCCAAAAGATGGCCAAAAGAATCGTCAACCTGTTGGTATTCGAAGGTTTTTCAAAAGGTGGCACCAGCTGGCCATAAGCATCGTCCAACTGGGAGCCATGGTAACCATATACCGTCGCAGCAGTAGCGGTCAAACCCTGACGCCATGGTAACCATATACCGTCGCAGCAGTAGCGGTCTGCTGGTGGGGATGTCCATCTCGCTCATAATGTTTCCTCCATGTGTGCCATGGTCTAAGCATCCTGTGGTTAGCTCAACCACCAACCATGCTTGGTAAAGCATGATAAAAATGAAGGGCCACTGAATCAACCATTATAAACCACCATGGTTCACCACTATAACTAGTACAAGCGGGCGCCCTAAGGCACATCAGGTGCCCGAAAGGCACATCACTGCATGGCCACATGGTTTTCAGAAAGGCACATCAGGGTACGAAAAGGCACATCAATCCCACGCAATCCTACTGGCCACGGCACCATTCCATGATAGGAAAACAATACCTTTGACCCTTGAAAAGTTCCATTTACTATGGGAAACAATCAAAGCAGATCGTTTTTATAACCAACTCTTAGAAGCAAAACACCATGGCCACAGCCATATTCAATGTCACTTTACTGGGACCACGGTTGCATCACAAATGTTTCTGTGGCAATGGAAAACACTAGGCCAAGATCCTTTTGAGATGTAACCCTCTGCATGCAAGACACCATGGCCACAGGCATGTTACAAGTAAATCCAAGCCCTGCATCCCCTGTGGGAAAGAGCAAAAGAAGATACCTTTAGCATAGCTAAATAACCACTATAGTCTTTTATTTTTGGGCTCCTGCGAAGGCACCGCGAGGGCTTGCGAGAGGCCCGCGAGAGCTGTGCATACCCGTAGCCACACTTCAAATAATACAAAACTATCATATCAGTAACTTATGATCATCCTTGAAAAACAGATTTCCCAATGGTAGCAAAGCAAAACTCGTACATGGACACTGCCATATGATAAGCAAACCCGCAAGGCCACAGCACATCCCGACATGGATTCATAGCAAATATATCTTGTCTAAACTGCGCTCCCCATAGGCCACAGCGAATTGATACGCCTTTTGGTGGGGCGATACGCCTTGGGGCAGGGACCCAGTAACACCTAGTAATCAACCATATCAACGCTCAACCATGAACCGTCCATGCCCCCCAGCTCCACCCGCCGTCGCATGGTGGCCGTGCCTCTCCAGCTTCACCACCAGGAAGAGTAGCTGATCCTCCAGACCTTGCGCAGCAGATTCCCAATGAGTGGCACCCCTCCGTTGGTTGGTGGTGGTTGAACCAACCATGGTTCACTAATGGTTCACTCGTGGTTACTAGTGGTTATACATGGTAATAGTGGTTACTAGTGGTTGTATATGCAGTAATAGTGGCTTTGACTGGCTATAATGGCTCATGAATAGTGGTTCATAGTGGTTATAATGGCTAGTAATGATCATTGTCTGGCTGGCAGTTGAACCACCTCTATGGAACTATGTCTGTCAACCAACCATTTGTTAACAATCACTAGGGACTGTTTAAAAAACTAACTGGAAGTTACCTCAATCAACTTGTTTAACGTTCCTCAGTGAGTGAACCTGCCCTTTTTTAATGTTCCTGAGTCAACAACTTGGGTTAGTTCACTAGGACACAGTTATGGCCGATAGAACTATAGTTGGGGGGATAAATCAACTTGGCACTAGGGGGTACCACTCTGTACTACTAGTTGTGAATGATCGAATAAGGATGAACACATTAATTTAGCTCTTTATGATCATCTTCTTATTTAATGGCTAATTTTTGTGACAAACAATTGCTCACCGTTGGACCATGGTTAATCACTGACTAATACTGATGAATGCTGGTCCGTCATAGATCTTAATCTCACCAGGGAGGTGGTGAAGCATGCTGGGGTAACTGCTATGGATCTCCCCCTAACTGACAACGTATGATGCCTTGAATAGAGAATGCCCATTGAGTATGTTACTAATTTAGGTACATCATTTTAGTCATGGAAATCATCTACCATGAGGAATTATTATGATTGGTTATTAGTAGCTGATGGAAGTATTATGAACAAAATATTAAGAAATCATGGGACAGCAGCAATTGATTAGGTTTTGAGTAATATCTGATCAGCCGCTTCTCCATTAATAACCATAAGTTGTCAACATGGGTTGTTATTCATGATGACGCTTATCGACCATGATGCGCAACGACTATTCACTGGATCATTCAATAATCATTCTGAATTATTGACCAGTAAGCATGTATTTACAACCAGTATTGACAACATTCTATGGGCAATATGTGTTGTTGATATATGTACAAATATGACTTAGTTCGCTTCAGTGCTTTTTCCTCAGGCACTGTGATCTGCAGTCCATCCAAGTAATTGGAGCATATGACTCCACTAATTTTGTCACAAATGAATGCATTGGGGAAACGACATCCAAAATACACACACTATTTGGTTAGCAAAGCTACGGCTTTGAGAGTAAGTCCTATTTCTGGACAGAATCATATAAAATGGTTGGTGTATCTTGGTAGGATATGCCTGGAGGTAGATCAACTATGTAGATGGTATGACTGACCTATTCCTGGGGGAATCATGCAACGATTAAATAGATTAAATAAAGGCAAATCCAGCTACGAGTATCACTAAAACACCCCTCCAGGCTTGCCCCTCAATGATTGTCCTCCGTCTGCCTAACATAGCATAGCAATCAACCAAACAGCCAACCAAGCAACCACCACCGAGCAACCAACCAACCAACAAACCAACCAACCACGACTAACATCACTAATCAACCAGCCACCCAACCAGTAAAAAGAACGAATCAAGCCAAGTCTTCAAGCAGAACATGTGAACGACCAAGACGCCGTCTTCAGTCACCGTGAAGTTGATAATTGTACATTCGGCCTCACAACGAGGTGATGGCATGGGATGTCATCGGAGAAGACAGGATACATCAGGATAAACACCCCAAGGTTTTCACACTGAATGCCCTTGCTATCAATCGGACCTAAACAATGGTCAAGTAGTGATACTTGTATATACATGACAACAGCAAAGAATCATGGTGGATAGTGGATGATAATATGTGATGATAAGTAGGTTGGGTACACTCTGTAACATGTCAGTAATCAGGCAATGGAAATTACAATGTTTCGTAGCCACATCATGTAAATCATGCAGGCTTTCAATGGCTGGGTCCATGCACCAGCGAGTGAGAATCTTGAATTATAAAGATTAATATAGACACAGCGATTTTGACATATAATATTCAATCAACAGTACGTTTTTGATGTAAAACGGTATAAACACTACCCTGGCCCTGGACATACCAAAAATGAACAATCTACCCGTTCATGATTCAAGACCCTATATTCTGTTGATAGCAACTTTTAGAATGTCAGAGAGTCCAAAATGCAAAAACTCGGCTCAGCCGTAGCAAACACTAACAGAGATTCCAGGATCATCGATGCGGATGAGGGTGATGAGGATGATGAGGATGAAGAGGATGATGAGGATGATGAGGATGATGAGGATGATGAGGATGATGAGGATGATGAGGATGATGAGGATGATGAGGATGATGAGGATGAGGATGATGAGGATGATGAGGATGAGGATGATGATGATGATGGTGATGATGATGATGATGATGATGATGATGATGATGATGATGATGATGATGATGATGATGATGTTGATGATAAATAATCATGATTAATATGATGATGATGATGATGATGATGATGATGATGATGATGATGATGATGATGATGATGATGAGGATGATGATGATGATGTGATTATGATGTTTTGTCTGCGACCTGCGACCAGCGCGCAAGAAACCCATCCAAGCACCTACCAAGTCAAATGTTCTTGTGGCATCCTTCGTGGCGTTATTGTTGTTTGTCTTTGTTTTTCCCCAGTGTTTCTGATTCATGTTACACAATGGCTAATAGCCATAGTATTCATTAAATTTTGGCGAATCACAATAATACTTACCGCTATTCAAAAATCTTAATGATTGTGTTCATTACCCGTTCTTAATCAATACATATCAATACTATCAATTAAGCACAATATTGGTTAAGAACCTTGGTTAATGATTCTCCCTGCGTTCCGCACCCACCATCCCTGGCGCCTGGATCTCTGGTGGATAATGGGGGTTGGAGAGCTTCGTCTGCATGAAGAGTTTGAAGTTGTTCTGGGCCGACGCTGGAGCTCAGTGCCGGGCACAGTCGTTAGCGATTCATTGGTGAACAAACTTCGGGAACTATCAACGAATCTTCTAGTACTTCGGGAATTTTAACAAGCAAATGGTAGACTTAGCTGGTTAAATGGCTGGTAGATTTATACTTCTGAGATCTTACGAGTATCTAAGCGGTTCATCCTGACCAACTTCTAAATCGCGGCAGTCCCCAGTCGCCGAAGCACGTGACCTGCGGTTTCGGCCATCATCTCCATCAGCTTGGGGGTAGAGCTGCTCGTAAAGGGAAATTCATACGGGGGTGTCTTGAACGAAAAATATTGATATTTGGTCTATGGCTGTGGGTCAATATTAACCAACCAATAATGGTGGTGAATAACCAACAAACTATAGGGAAAACAATGGTAAATGATAGGGGAACCAGGGGTACAGGGTTTTGACCCACAGCCATATTTGGTATATGATAATACTATTACCATTTGTTAGTATACTATTTGTTAATAACAGGATTTACATGATAACATTTGTTAATAACTGAATATACTATTACCAATTGTTAGTCTATCCACTTAGTATATCCAGTTCTTAACATGTTAATGATAACTGTATCCAGTTTAAAGTTGCTATCATAGTCTATCCAGTTTAATGTTTTTAGTATGAACTAACTGGATATCATTAACATGTTAGTATATCCAGTTAGTATACTTATTATGGTGTATCCAGTTATTAACATTTGGTATACGAACTGGATATACATCAACATTTGGGGGGTTTCTCAAGCCATACGGAACCTCAAAATTGGCGGATTGTTTATGACTAAAAAATGGTTAATACTAGTTAATTGGGGGGGTCCCCTATGTTGAGAACCCCCCAACTACTTGCTCCAGCAACAACTCGTTTCACTGCAAACAGGCTCAGGATCTTTGTCTTGCAGGGGATCTTCGAAAAATAAGCTTCATTATTGACTCGTAGTGGCTCTGTGAAGGGTCTGAGAATACGCATGATTACTGTAATTGTCACTGAGGACTGAGACAGGATTGTCCGAGAAACTGTTGCTCTCTCGCTCCAAACAATAGCGTGGGGTTGGTTTGAGGATGTTTGAGGATTTGTATACAGCACCATGTAAGGAATTAGAAAGAAGCATGATGACGAGACTGTATGAACATGTCCACGCTTTCATGCACTTGCCTACAGTACCTTCTGATTCTGATTCCTCGGATTAAAAAAAGAACACAATCCGATCACTTTAGACCCGTCTCGAGATAAATAAGAATAATTGAAATGATGCAAACAAAGTCTTGAAAAGCAAATGCTAAATGCCCCCTTCACCCCATTCCGCCCCATCTCATCCCATGACACAATGACGGGATAGTTGATTGTTATGGTCATGTTATAACATTGGCACTCCCAGTACCAGCCAAGCTATTCCCACTGGTTCAAATGCATGACCTGATATAGCAAGCAACGATCAATGGCTGGACACACAAAAACCATTTACAACTCATGATTTTGCGCGTTGCTTCAATCATCTGATGAGCTCGAGCCCCAATCAACATGACCTGTGGCTGTTTTTCAGTCATCCAACTCTTTTAAGCATCCCCCGCTCAGCATCCAAGGGTCGTTCAGCACGATTTCCTTGTCGCCCAACTTCACCACTCGCTTGTTGCCGCGCTTGATGGTATTTCGGGACACCACCGGCATGATCACTGCATCAATGCCTAGCTTCCAGCTCAAGTTGGGAATCCCCATGGCCCCGCCGTATCCTACGCTGAGAAGCAGAGGAAGCCATCAACAGCTTCGGGGGTACAGTACCGTGGTATCTGTGTGACTATTGGCTGTTGTCTCCTGGATCTGCTATGATCTGACAAGGTGCAAGAACCAACAGTCCAGCCATGATTCGAACATATTTCGAATGATTTCGAATCTTGAAACTCGAAAAAGTGTAGTAGAACTTAACGCATTCAGCCCGTGGCTCCATCAATTGTTGAACACCATT
Source organism: Symbiodinium kawagutii (assembly GCA_009767595.1). Classification (NCBI taxonomy): domain Eukaryota; class Dinophyceae; order Suessiales; family Symbiodiniaceae; genus Symbiodinium; species Symbiodinium kawagutii. The sequence goes on from VSDK01021288.1 coordinate 345,882, forward strand.
GTGTTTCGCGGCTTGGCCGTTGGGTTGGAACTTCGCAAACCCAGCTGCTGACCAACCAACTGAATCCATCATGAAGAAACATAGTTTCCAACCAAATCCTTCAATATCTATCAATATTTCAATTTTTAAGTGACTAGTCTCATGGCAAAGAACCGGCAACATATGGTGGTTTCTCAAGTCATAGGGGACTCCCAGTTATCATCCTTTCTAGATCTTTCTAGTCCATTGATAGCCATAAACCAACTAGGAGTCGTTTAACCAGTGTTGTTGACCATTATCATTACTGATTAACCATTCTCAGGCCACCATGAACCAACCCTAAGTTTCGGGGCAACCCCCCCCAGCCATTCAGAAACCACTCCAGACTACGGCAACCATCGACCCCCGCGCCTTCGCCCATGTTTTCGATGAGCACCGGCTTGCCCTGATCCAGCGACATTTCGAAGGTGCTCAACATCCTGGGCCCAGCATTGGAACCCTGGATGGTGCGCTTGAGATGATTCCATTGGTTGGTGCGCTTGTTGTGCCCATATTAGACTGGGTCATCATGGATTAACGATGCTTATATGGTGAAGGGCTATAACTATAGGTTAAATTATTGCTGAGTATAAGTAGTTGACAATGGTTATGGTCAGATATTGGTGAATATACGTTCACTACTGGTTGGTGGTGAATTTTACCATCACAACCATTGTTGATCAACCATTCCAAATACAGCTGGAACCAAAAAAACCTGTGTGAAAGCACCAATCAATTCATTAATGTTATCTCTAAATTGGTTTGACTGGAGATTCAAATAACAGCATCATCAATAGAATTCAATAGATATTCATCAATGATCAATGTTGGAATTATCGATCTTCGATCCCAAACAAATTGTAATTCTCATTGGCGTAGCTTCCCCGAGCTGCTGGTTCCATGCGCGTAAAAATCATCGGTTCACTTCAGTTGGGATTGCCTAACCCCAGGTCTACCAAATTGACGGTTCATGGGAAAACCAACGTTTCAGGATACTGGAACTTATTGATATACCCTTTCCGCTCCAGATGTTTGGTATACTGACCTACGTCTACAAACAGTTTCAAGACATGATTTTCATAGACCCTCTGGCAAGGAAGCAATGGCAAACTGCTGGTTTCTCAATGCTGTATCGATTTGAACGCTGCTGAGTGAGCTGTAGATTCTGGACTGCTTGGAATTCCCGGCAGCATCCACAATTGACCATCTCCAAGAACCGAGGAAGCGAAAAGGTTACTTGGGACCTGCAGGTCACTTGGAGATTTGAACAGCTGATATGTCTCACAAAGTTCGTGACTGTAGGTGCCATAGCCGGGGTTCTACGAGTCACCATGTAACCATGGTGACTAGTCAAATTTAAACAAAACTTCAACTAGCCACTACTTGGGTTGATCATCCGATGTACCATGTAGAAGGGGTGGCTACCACATACGACCAACGAACCCCGTCGTGGTCCGACCAACCTCTCGCAGACCGTCGAGGAACTTCGAATGCCCCATGCGGGTCACCTGCAGACCGTTGTCCGACTCGCGATTCTTGATCCACACCTCACGGGGGCGCCACATTGGTGGCAAATGGTAGTCTTTCAAGCCATAAGGGACCCCAACATGGTTGGTTTACTATAGAGGACTAGGAGTTAATAGAGGGGATAATGATCAACAACAATGATGGTTCAACAACTACTAGTTGGTTAATGACTACAAATGGCTAAGTACCTGGATGACTTAGGATCCCCGATTTTGAGAGCCACCAAGTGGTGGGGAGAGAACCCAGTTGGGTTTTCATGGGTTGCCACATATCTCACCCCTGGAAACATGCAAAAAGGAAGTATCTCCCAGCAGTTGGGGGTGGATAAAATCTATTTCCGCACGCGGCATATGGCGCCGGTTGGGAATTCGATGGGCACACCCTGTAGGTGAAAGCTGCTGCCGCGGCTGCACTGCTGTCTACTCTCGGGATCTCAAACAAGGTAACTTCAACGCAATTGGTGGCCATCATCAATATCATAATATACTGAACATCAATATATGATGTATCAAAAAAACATATCATCTGTGTAGGTTCTCATTATGCTTTCAACCCGAGAACTGCTTGCGAACATCCAGGTTGAATTCAGTTGCGAATCATCCAAGTGGCAATACCTTGAAGTTGTGGGTCGATGATCAAGCCTCAGCTTCTTTGTTTGGCGCATGGCAAGGGTCATGTGAAGAAAGTGCCTTTGAAGGTCCAACAAAACGACCTGACATGTATCTGCCATGCGAAAACGACCAGGTACTACGAGGTCAAATGTAACTTGCAACTATCATGCACATCAAATGTAACTTGCAACCAACAAATGATGTACCTTGCCGGGCGGACGTAAGAGAAACCACCACTGACACCACACGATCATTTGGGATGGCCAATCCCTTTTTCTCTGAATTCATGGACTTTCTACATCCCAACATGCTGTCATCGGCATCTGCAAGGGTTTGGCTTGGGCCCTGCAGCTGCCTGCTCTGCCACTACGAAGCAGTAGCAGGTTGTCACCGGAGTCACCAGCTACCGATACGAAGATCATCAGTTGGTTGGAACCAGTTTTGATGCAGAACTGGTTTTACTGGTGCCAACTGGTGGTTTCTCAAAATAGGGAACCCCCAAAAATGGTTGGTTTCCTAACTACTACATGCATATCAAGGGATGATTTGGGGTACCCCTATATTGAGAAACCACCAACTGATGAACTAGTCAACCCAGCTGTTTGATAGAAGACCTACGGTTTATCAGTTTCAAGACCATTCTCCACCAGCTTATTGACCTTTTTGACCATCATATAACCATCACTAACCAGCTCATTTACCAGCCTTTCAATTGTGGTAGTGAAGCTTATTAGCCAGCTTCTTCACAGGTTCTTAATCATTCGGAGCTTGACAACCAGCTGATTAACTAGCTTTAATGTCAACCCTGGATCCATCAACCCCTGCTTGATTAATAGGGCGTATCCCCCCAAAACCTACTGGTTTCCCATCAAAATGGACCTCCAATCAATCAACCTCTGGAACTTATGCCATCCATCCTTCACCAAGCAACTCCATCGCTGGGAATTGCACAGGATGGCACCGTTCTCGCAACTCACGCGATCCGATGGCAAGCCCTGACCTGCAAGCCGTTCTCACACCCCGCACAGCTGATGCCAAGGCGGATGCCAAGGCGGATGCCAAGGCGGAGCCCAGCCATGAGTTGCTGATAATTGTCATGCTGAAACTAACCATGATCAGCTGATAAGTAGTCAATTTATCAGATATACAATAGCTAATTGGTATCATGGTTGGCATGACAAATAGCTAATGGCATGATCATGATCTATGATACAATAGCTAATTGGCATGATCATGATAATTATCTACAATGCCGAAAAATTGACTATCATTATATGCTGCTTTCTGAAAAAACAAATCTATGATGGTATGGTAATTATGAAATGTGTTGCTGATAATTATCAATGTCAACTAATTAAGTTTCATTATATGGTGGTTTCTCAAAATAGGGGACCCCAAAAAAGGTTGGCTTACTTTTATAAATGGTGAATTAACTGGATGATTTGGGGAGTACCCGATCTCGAGAAACACCCATGTATATGACAGGACCAAATAGTACTATCGATGTTATATACTATTTTTATGTACAGTTAGTACAGTGCTATTGTACATATGATATGTGTAGATATTGTACCGATACTATCATTAGTGCTGCCAAATAGGTACGGACAATTGGAGCTATCAGTATGATTATATTCTACTGGCATTATCGCATATAATGTTATTAGTATGAATAAGTAGCACACTCATCGCATTGCCTATTTCATGACAAAATCGTTTAGATACTACTCTGCCACTGCATGGAAATAACATCGAGTGTGTACAGTGCTTCGCCAAGAAACCGCGTGGACATGTCCGGTGCCAATGAGTGGGCAACATGTATGATCAATTTTGGAGCATGTACCAAAAGACATGTCCACTTCTGGATTACAGAAAATCTACCTTCTTCAATCTCGCATTGAACCGACTGCCTAGCTGTTTTAGGTCCGGACAATAAAGGGAGCATTGATGATCAGCAACCAAGAAACCAAGCAACCACGTAACCACTTAAACCACTTACAGTTGGTACATCCCAGCTCTTTCTCCCAAGCACTTGTGCTCATTTATCCAACTATGATCATATGCAACTATATACTCTGTATGCATCACCTTGGTATATCCACCTCTGAATCTTGCCACATTAATCATCAATAGCTACTGGCCGTTAACCATTATTTGCCATTATCAATCATCATTGATCATCATTAAGCACTATCATTAAACATTATCAACCAATATTAACTATCATTATTCACCATGATCATCCTAGCTATTTAACCAACATTACTCAGTGTTCACCATTAGTAATAGTAGTTGATACTAAGCATATTAACCATACTATTGACCACTACTATTAACCAACGTCAATAATAGTGGTTGTGATAATCATCATCCCAGCTATTTAAGCAATATCAACTCTCATTATTCACCAATATCAACCAATATTAACCATTGTTAACCATCATTGATCACCATTATTCACCACCAGCGCACTTCCCAGCTGTGCTTGTTGGCACCTGCCCAAGCCGCCATCTCAGCATCACTGGCGAGCACCGCCAAAGGATCAGGCTTGGGTCCTGGTGATGCCGTGGGGATGCCGTGGCGACCATGACCTATGGTTAAACAACTACAGAGCGGATAAGCTGCCAATAGTAGGCTATAAAGTGGTCCGTGAGTGATGCTGAGTATGATGATGATGTTGATGATGATGATGATGATGATGATGATGATGATGATGATGATGATGATGATGATGATGATGATGATGATGATGATGATGATGATGCTGCTGCTGCTGCTGCTGATGATGATGATGATGATGATGATGATGATGATAATGATGGTTTGATGGTTTGATGGTTTGATGGTCTGTGCCCAGAACAGTTTTTAGGGGTGGTTGCTAACTGGTGATATGATGACCATTAAACGATGACACAAAGAAAACATAGTTCGTAGAGTGATGGTTGGTGACAACTGGTGCTAATAGTCAATGGATGGTTCATGGATGGTGATTTGATGGTGAGTCAGTGGTGAAAATCTTCATGGTTGGTGAGCAGCAGTAAATGGCAAATCAGCACGGTTGATAATTCTATAACCATAGAAAATGACAGGTTTATAGCTAATAACATCTAACCAAGCGTCGAGACACAGTAAGTGTTGATGATGAAAAAATGTGTTGGGAAATCTCAACCCTTGAATTCCCAGATGAAGGAGAATCAGCATAACTACAGGTGAATCCGGGTTAGGGAAGAGGTAAACCTCCGAGAACACCAAGTCAGTGTTGGCAAGTGGTTCTCCATCATCAACCACACAGCCAAAAATCTTCACCAACATTTGAGGGTTTCTCGAAATTGGGAACCCTGAAAATGGTTGGTTTATTACTACAACTGCTTGACATTGGATGATTTGGGGGTACCTCCAGTTTAAAAAGGCACCATTTGAAAAAATGGCAGTGGTGAAAACTCAACAACGGTCTGCAAACAAAGCGTCACCTGTGAGAATCCTATGTGGATATCCATCCCATGCCCGGTTTGCCACAGCTTCAGGGATGAGAATCAGCCCCACTTACCGTGTCAGCCACCCCTCATCTCACTGCCGGGCTCACCTAGAGGCACGCCCTTCTTGGTGAGGTATTGCACCAAGGCATCCACTGTGTCTTCGCGATACCTCGCAGCTGCGGAACGGCCTTCGACTGGGAACCCATGGGAAGCCTCCGAAAATGCCTAGTCTTTTCCTGGTGAAAATCAGGGATCCCAGTCACCCAGTCACTCATGGGGCCAAGCTATGGCGAAGGGATCCCAGTCACCCAGTCATTGGCCAAGCTATGGCATACCTTAGTGGTTCATTGATGGTTCATGGTACAAACTTAGGTTGGCGAAACGTCATCCAGGTGAGCTTCTTTGGGTGGTGTGCAACCTGGGTGCACCTCCTATGAACAGCCAACGCTGAGCCCGAATTGGTACCCCATGTTCGGAGCCCATGGTAAGGTGAGTTCAAAGAATCATGGTGCAACTCGACCCCACGCCCAAATATCCTCAGTTGCTACCGATGATTCCCAAGGAGTATAGCTAAGTCCCAGTCCCAAACACTTGAAACCAAGAAGCATCAAAATCTACTGCTCAACTCGTGAAATCGTGCAAGTCGTCCCCAAACAACCGTGTCTCAGCCAACACTTGGCACTGCACTGGCCCGGCACGGCCGCCAAGCAGCTGTCGTGTGAAGACGCCCACATAGGATGCGTAGGAGCAGGCGACGAGGGTGTCACCTGGGATGTAGACCAACTCCTGGCCGTGAGATTCGTAGACTCCTTGGGTGGTTTCTTAACGTAGGGGACCCCCAAGTTATGGTTGGTTCATTCATAATGATTCATATGCTGATGATTGAGGGGTACCCCTATAACTTGAGAATATCTCAATTTTGAGAAACCATTAGAAAAACATGATTGCTATGGGCTACCGACAGGGTCACTATCACCAAGCAACAATACTATCAACCAACCAATAGAGATCAAATGAGATCTGTGACCAATCCGCGATCGAACCAACAGAGCATACAAGCGAGACCGTAAAAGGGTATGGTCGATGGATGTCGATGGATTCCACGGCTTGATTATATCTTGTGCCCCAAAAAACATCTGTAATTCTCCCAGGCAAGGTGGGAACTCGGGGCCGCTCGCTGCCATGGCGACCATTTTAGTCGAATCAATCGTGATAGAATTGGAAAAATCAATTGATAAGAACCATGAAGCATAATCCTGGTCAACTGTTCTATTTTAATGATCGTTTGAAGGGACCTTAACCATCACTGACTATCATTCACAATCACCATCCATCATCAATCAAATGGCTATGGGTCAAAACCCTGCACCCCTGGTTCCACCATAATTCAGCATGGTTTTCCCCACTATTGTTGCTCATTAATTAATCCCTATTAGTTGGTTGATTGATAGTGACCCAGCTCGCCATATAGTTGGTATATCCCCCGAGTATTTTTGCTGAACTTATCCCTTATTATTAACCGTTGACCAGCTAGTTAACCATTAACCAGCTAGCCAAATCACAGCTTGTGGAAACTGCTCCACTGTTCCGGGTCCTGCCCAGCGTTCTCAACGGTCTGCTCCCAAATCACTCCATTGGCAGCCAGGGCCCCCACCAAACCTCGCCGTTACAATGGGCCAAACGTATGGAGGTTTCTTTGAATAGGGGACCCCCCAAAAAATGGTTGGTTTATTCTTATAAATGACTAATATTGGATGATTTAGAGGTGCCGCTATTTTTTGAGAAACACCGGAATAGGGACAATGTAGATTGATTGTCGATAGATGGAAAGAACATTTTCTTGGGCTGATTCTGCATGCTATGTTTGCCAACACACATGTACGAGAGCGCAATGCTCACTTATTTCTTGCCCGAGGCTACTCTGACATTATCGTGATCAACAATGAAGCCATAACTTTGAGAGGATGCAGAAACACTGGCTAGACCCTGCTGTTTTCAGTGTAGAGTTGAGGGTGACGGTCATCCTTCAGTCCTGCACAGGATATTGAGCTTTGGAATGAGCTGGGTAGGACATGGGAATTGGTTCTATGTGTACAACGTATACATGTCTATGAATGTATATGCATTGCAATGTAATTCATGAATGAATGTGGCGCAAACAAATAAATATTTACATGATCTATATGTGAACATATCATATCAAATTATGTTACTACTTCCTTTGTATCGTCTTCCGGAATAGATTTGAAACGTCCAGCATCAACTCAACTTTGACACTTGCCTATGCTCCAACACCACACTCTATAGGCCTTCCATTTAGCTGCACAGTTGCGCCACAAAAACAACTACCGCCCGTGGGAATCGGCACCAACAACGGCCTCCCTCGGCAATTCTGTGCCGTTCCGAGAGACGCTGCGCCATGTTCAGCTTGTTCTGACACTTCTCAGCGTCCGCCATCAACGCGTTCTTTTCCGCCATGGCCTTGTCGAACTCCTTCATCCTGGCACATGTGGGAGGGAGTCCTGGCAGCTTGACCTGGGGTTATAGAACTCCTTCCAACCAGTCAAATTTCATGCAAAATAGTTAGAACCAATGAGCTGAACCCATGAGCTGAACCCACGAGCTGTTCATCTTTGCCTCTTCTATATTTGGTTGAACCGATTCTAATCAATTCAACCAAACCCATATGAACAACCAACATCAACCAAAGTCAACCACCCAAAAACCAGTTCCACCCAGCCATTCAGCCGAGCTGCAATGCTGCCAGATTGGTCTCCAAGGTTTGCACCAATTCCTTGACTTCTGCCAGCTTGGTATTGGCTGCATTGAGGGTATCTGTCGCCTCCCGCAGAGCATTTCTCTTGGGCTCGACTTGCACCACCACATCGTAGTACATGATGATGTTGATGATCCAAACCTCGAAAGGTCGTGCCAGCGGCGAAGGTGGGTCGAGCCATAGGGGGCCCCCCCAGTTATCATCCAATCCACTTTCTTAACAGTTCATAGTCAGAAAGCAACCGTTTTTCTGGGTTCCAAAGTAGCTCGAGAAACAGGTGTGTCTTCAATGTTGAACCATGGCTTTGTAGCCCTACAGCTGCCCACAAGCGTCACCAGCCTATGGCATTTTTCAGCAGCTTAGCTACCAGCACTGACCGCTGACCCACACCCCTCAACTGCCTGCAGGTCGCGGAGCTTGGGAAAAGAAACCACCCTCAACATGCAGTTTTTTGTTTGATGATATGGTGGTGTCTTACTTCTCAAATCTTCCTTCTCAAGATTTGGAAATAGCTTTCTCATGTCCAAATATCTGTCGCATTTGTGTCATCAAATAATTGATCATGACATTGCTGATTTTTAAAGTCTAGGGCCTAGGGGACGACAGTGGCTGCTGGTCAATGATGGTTCATTCCAAGCACTATAGCAACGAGGAATCAACCTACATATTTGATAAGGTGGTTCATAACAAGTTGGCTAGCAAAGATCATAATATCCGCTTCTATACTGACCAACGAGTGATTGGGGGTTCCAAATTGCGTTCAAACACATAATATTTCCGCAAGATCAAACCATGAACTTGATGGTTTCCCAAGGTTTCCCTTATGATATCCAGCGAGTTTCCATTGCCACACCACAACTCACCTCACCAAGGGGCGCAAAGACCCGCCGCCGCGGAAGATTTTTTGGACATCCCCTCCTTGCCTCGATGCAAGCTCTCTGCTCACAGCGCATAAAAAAGCATGGGACTGTTCAAGCGAAACTCGCGGCGACACACCATGGTGATTTCTAGCTGGTTAATGCTTAATAATAGGGGATGATAACTAACAAGTATAGGGGATATACAGTATATACCAACTATAGGGGAGAAAAATGATTAATGATCCAACACCGTTGCTTGGCAACTTCCTTTGGCTGCCACGGATCCCGGTGTGGAAGAGGGCACGGTGTTTCATGCTGTCCCAAGATGTCTGGTTGGTGCTTGTAAGTTATCTGGTGGGTGCTTTCAACCCCTATGAAAAATATCAGTCAACCAACCATTTGTTAATAGTAACTGTTTGAACCAGCCAGAAAATAACAGGGGCCCAGACATGGCTATTGCATGCCATTGCTAAATTCCGATTGTCATTCAATCGATTTGGATACAACTCATGAAAAATCATGCCCCATGATCATGTCCTTTGATCTCGTTGGGCAAAAAAAGAAGAACAATATGGTGGTTTCTCAAAAATAGGGGACCCCCAAAAATGGCTGGTTTATTACTATAAATGACTATTAATGGATGATTTAGGGGTACCCCTATTTTGAGAAACACCCATATCTCTTGGTTGGATTAGTTCTTCAAGTTGATCAACAGGTCCAGGGAAACAAAAGGCCCAATCTACCAAAGGAACGTCACTGGCAGACCCTGGGGTTGTACCGTCAAAGGGCAACCAACTATGACCGCCCCCTCTCTGTCGCAAAGTAACCAACACAATTACCAACCATCTGCTCAACAAGAAACCATGTGCACCGAAAATGACCTATAACAATAATCCAACCATTTGTAACAAAAAATCAACAACAGCCAAACAATAACACCATGTACCGCTCAGAATCTCGCTCACCACTCAGAATTTCAGCGAAGGCACTGAACTCGTCGCCCATGCTGGTCTGAATCTTCCGAGCCTTCTCCACGTTCTGTTGTGGCACCTTGCCATCATCGATGTAGCTCTTGAAACCTTGCGGCTCAGCTGCCACTGGGAAACCAACAACTAACCAGTTGATCATACAAAGCAGGGAATGGGATTTTCAGTAGTCAGTGGGATAACCATTGGGGTTACCTATTGGCACGGCTTCCATTGGCCTTCAAGGCCACGTGGCTTGTCTATGAAGCCGAGTGGCCCTTCAAGTTCTGAAGGAACTTCTCAGGCTGATTCATCATCTTCTGCGCGCCCTTCCAAGTGGGATCCTGATGAAAGGATCCGCCAGTCGTTTTGGACATGTGCACATCAGGAAAAGGATTAGGAACAAATTTGACTAGAGGCAAACACAAATGTGTCATGATCGCGGGTGCGACGGTGCAGTCTCCTTCACTCCACCCTTCTTGTCGAGCTCAATGTTCTCATCGTAGCCAGCCTGCGTTGGCGGCGAGACTTCGAACTTCATCATCAAACACCAGGTGCCTTGACCCACGTGCCCGCAACCGAAGTACCAACCGCAAAACGTCTTGACCACTGAATCTCAGCAACTGATGTTCCGCCCTCACAAGCCACAACCACCCCAACCACCTGAACCACTCCATGGCCGGCCATGCCTCCCTGGCCATGCCTCCCTAGCCACGCCTGCAGGTGCATGGCGGCTTCGCAGACCAGGTCAACCCCTCCTGGAGGCTTCGCTAAGGCCTTCAGCTCTTGGAAGTCCTGCGTCACCGCCGGGGGCCCTGGGACTTCCATGCGGATTGTGACTACCCCGGCCGTGGCGGCTATGTGGCCAGCTGGGTCAAGCAGTTCACCAACCAATGACTCATGGGGGATCATCCCCAACAATAGAGAAACCAATGGTTAATGATAGGGGAACCAGGGGGACTAAGGGTGAACTGACCCACAGCCACTTAGCCTATTGGTAAGCCAACCTCTGCGTAGTCACTAAGCCACGGATCAATAGGCTTAGCTTACAATTCCCGGGGGAACCACGATTCGTGGGATGATCATCCAAGCAGTGAACCAGTGGCGTATTGCCAGTGTTCCCCGGAATGTCCTCTGGTGAAACACCTGTGCGTTTCACTGTGAAGTGTCATCTGTGTGCACTTCTGCAAGTGAGCAAAGACAAACCCAGCTGCAAATATCTCAAAAACATGGCCTCCGCATCGCCAAGTCCTGAATTCAAACCAACAATATCAGTGGTCTGTCAATGTGGACACCACACATTGTAATGAAAACTCAGGTGCATCAAATCCTTCTGCCATGAAACAACAATAACTTCAATAGGAACATCTGCGAACTCCTGGCACCACAAGAGCTACCATTATCACCATTAGCAACCACCAGGCTGAAAGGGACAGCTCGTGATGTTGCAAGGATGGTGTTCATTGATAGACATCAGCATCTTGGACGATCATACCACTACTGTCCGCGATTCAACCAGAACAACCATCGGGCAATCCAAATCGAATCAGCTGGCTGGCTTACAGGTGCACCCGTGCCCAAACACAGGGTCCGTTTGGCAACAACAACAACAACAACAACAACAACAACAACAACAACAACAACAACAACACGGTCTCCAAAGCTATTTTTTTCTGACAAAACGACAAAATCATAGTCTTGATTGGGATGTTCATGCATCCAGTCTTGAAGATGCACAGCGCAACATCATCACCATCAACCAGTGCATCATCAACCACCACTCATCGCTCTCAGGCGATTAGCGCTGTACGGTTCACCCCCCCTGGGCCCAACCCTCTACCAGCCATTCCCAATGGAACCAATGGCGATACCCGGCCTTCTTATCCAGCACATCCAAGGCTTTCTGCGCGCAGAGGTTGGTATGGCCCCCGTCGGGAAGTTACGACGTTCTAAGAAGCATGACCTAGGTTACAACAATGACCGGTAGTGATTAAAACATATACTGGCTCGTGGTTTCAACCCCTTATGAAAAATATGTGTCAACCAACCCTTCATAATTACTATAAAAACACGTATATGATCAAACATGGTTTCAGTACGATTCATAGTATTTCAGGTATTCAATCATGTTCATAGTACTTCAGGTATTCTAGGTAGTTAGGCACCGCATGTTCATAGAATTTCAATTAGTGTTGTATAAACGGTATGTTCATGTATTTTCTGTGTGGGGCTTCCTGGGCTGAAGAAAGTGGCAATGGACTGCAATCCTGCTAGCCAAACCTGCTAGCCAATCTATGTATATGTATGTGCATATGACTGTATCTGTATCTGTATCTGTATCTGTATCTGTATCTGTATCTGTATGTATGTGAATGTATATGTATGCTCATGCATGTGAATCTTTACATGCAGGTGTGTATGTGTATGTGTATGCGGGTGTATGTGTCTATATATATATATATGTGTGTGTGTGGATGCATGTATTTATGTATGCATGCATGCATATATTTATGCATTGTCAATCATGATCTACTACCAAAAGCCTGTGAGAACAACAACAACAACAACAACAACAACAACAACAACAACAATAACAACATGAGGATCACCGACTCACCATTGACAACAACAACCACAACTATCAACAACCAACAACCAAGAATCAACAAAATAGACTCACAACCATCAAGATTCATCACCACAAATCATCCCAAACGCTCCATGTATGGTGTTTTTACCCATCTTTACCTACAAAATCACCAAGTTTTGCTGCTAAACCATGCTAAATCTACCAGCCCCAAACTCCGAAAATCTGGGGCAGCCACAGATCTCCAGCGGCTCCGCCGGTTCCGCGCCTCAGCCTGTTCCACCAAGGGAATGGCTGGCGCCCAGTCCCTCTCGCAATCCGCCTGCTGGATGGAGACCTCAGCGATCGCGAGCCGTGCCGTGGCGAAGCACTGATATCAGCCGTGAGGGTTGACCATCAGCGACTGAACCAAGGAGCTGGTAACAAGATATGGTTAGTATATGACTCACTAAAGTGACCATACCAAGATGTTGGTACTAGTTGGTTGCTACATATAGTAACAAATATGCAAGATATTAAGCAACTAGTACCAACTAGCTAGTAACCAACGATAGTGAGCTAGGAACAAACATACAAGCTAGTTGGTTACTATACGCTTAAGGGTTTTGGATTAAGTAACAAACATGAACAACTATAGTAACAAACATACAAGAAAGTAACCAAGTAGTACCAACAAGCTAGTAACCAACGATAGTGAGCTAGGAACAAACATACAAGCTATATACGGTTAAGGGTTTAGGGTTAAGTAACAAACATGAACAACTACAGTAACAAACATACAATATAGTAAGCAACTAGTACCAACAAGCTAGTAACCAACGATAGTGAGCTATAACTCAATAGATTTGCGAGCCATCATGAGCTATGTTTATAAGCTAGTAACCAACGTAGTGATAGTTAACTATAGTGGTGAAAGTTGTGATTATAACCATAACTACAGTGAGTTGTAACCAAATAGCTCGGTTTCTAGACATAGTGATGAAAGTTGTGCTCATAGTAACACTATGATTTTGGATCTAGTGATCAAGTGATGATCATTATAACTGTATGGCTATGATGATCACAAGATCAAAATCAAGTGTTGCAGTAGTGGTTACTGCAAAAAATAAATAGCTTGGTTTCTATGGAGCTAGAGTTGATTACTAGCTTGTTGGGTATGGCGGTATGGCTATAGTCTTACTATATGTGCTTCAGGGCTTCTAGTCAAAATACAGATCATTGTGACTTTACATTATACGGTTGCTGCATAGTGCTTCTAGTAAAACTAGAGATCATTATGAATTGTGGATTTAGTGTTGTATCCCCATATAGGGCTATAGGGTTTCTCAAAATGGGGGACTCCCAAAATGGCTGGGTTATTACTATAAACAACCAGTATTGGATGATTTAGGGGTCCCCCATTTTGAGAAACACCCGTATGCTGTATCTTTCTGGTCTGAGTACTGCTCCTTGACCTCAACCTTAACTCACCATGGCTGTACAAAATCCACAGGGCAATGGCACATGGATAGCTGGAACATCGTTTGAAATAGATGCTATCCAATTGGGTTTCTCTATGAGTTTCCTAGATTTTCAAAAATGGTTTCCTAGGCTTTCTCTATAGATGTTCCGTAATCTATGTAAGTGAGGATTTACCCAAGAGTATCTGAAACAACCACCTAAATGAAAGATACAAATCTTCTATGGCGCTGTGTATCGAACTCCTTGATGCCCTGGCGCTATGTATATACCACGTTGTCACATTGGGATAAACTTCCATCATTGTTTAGCCAGCGCCAGATGTGCTGCTGTTGACTTGTTGCAGCTCATTGATCAAAACTAAACATTTTTGCTGTCAGTAAGCAGCTATTGAAAAAGGAGTGATTTTGTTGACCAGTGACCACGAGTCGACCAGTGACAGCTATCAATGGAATTCCAGAAATATAGATACAACCACTTTTTGGAATATTAAGTTGCATTCAAAATCCCTTTCTTCTTCTTGCTTTTGAAATGAAATGACCAGGGCTACAAAGGTATGCAACTTGTCGCATGTAAGACTGCAACCAAGCTGATTTAGGAGCACCATGCTGGGCGATGAACAATGGTGTCGGTGGTGCGTGGTGGTGTTTGGTGACACTTCATGAAGCATTGAACATGGCGGAAACAAATGGACACAAGGCAGTGGGTCAGTTCACCCTTAGTCCCCCTGGTTTCCCTTATAATTAACCAGCTTGTTTTCCCTACAAACTTGTTGGTTATTCTCCTCCATGAAATTGGTTGATCAACTGCTTGACCCAGCTCGCCACAAGGATCGGCAACCAACCATCAACCACCAGCAGCTGGTAAAGCTTCAGCTCTTGATGGGACCATCGGCAACCAACCCATTAGTTCATCGCTCACGGCGGGGCAAAGCCGTGCCTCCTTGGCGATCTTGGCGCACTTCTCCGCTTCCACCGCGGCCTTGTCGAGGCCGTTTTGGTGATGGTGGTTGGTGATGTCAACCAACCATTGGTTGAATATAACAACATGAAACTTGAAACTACGAGGGAATGCTTGAAACCACCAACCAGTTGATGATGATGATGATGATGATGATGATGATGATGATGATGATGATGATGATGATTACGATTGGTTTCTAATGGTGGATACCATGGTCCATAGTGGCTCGACAACTGAAACTGTCGTTGAATCAATTTGATGGGAACCCGAGGATGCGATCTTATTCATCATCCCACAGTTTCACAGGGACTCGAAGCCCAAAGAATGCCAGCATAACCCAGAGTTGCTACAAACAATGGCGGTCTATGCTAATTAGTGATGGCCAGTGATGGTTGATGATGGTTATAGCAAAGCAAACCAAACTTATTGACAACAATCCAAGCCGCCGAAGATTCAATTGTTACAAAGTAGAGTAGCTGGTTGAGCTTCAGTTGACTATCAACCAACCATCAGTAAACCCTTTCTTGACCATTAGTTAACCGTTGTCAAGTAGAGTGACTGGCTAAGGATTTACTAAACATTCCCAAACTATGATGGTTAACCAATATGCTGTACTTAACCATTAGTTAAGCATTGGACTTAACATGACTTAACTAACCATTAGACTTAACCACTAGCTAAGCCTCAACCATTAGACTTAACCACTAGCTAAGCCTCAACCATTAGACTTAGGGAGGGGCTTGTTGTGAGCGCCAAATTTCATGAAATCAAGCTTGCTGAAATACCTTTTTCATACCAGATCCCTCTGTAATGCACTCCTGTTTCAATAAGGTTGTGTGTAAAATATTTTTGCATTAGTTAGTTATGGTTAAATTTAGCAGCCTCTCAGCTTCCTGGGTACATGGAATTCATGGGCCCCTGTACAACTCTTGTGTTCATATTATGAATGTGCTGTATGCGAATAGGTTCCATTGGGCAAATAATGTTGTTTCATGAGTTGTTCAAATAAACTAAGGTCAGAGTATTGCTATGTACTAGCCAGCTTTCACTAGGGAACACCATACATATTATTTGTAGTGTTGCTTTGCATGCACATGGGCTTTATTGGATTGATATGTAAGATATGCTGTATTTAAGTTTAGCTGTTCAAGTAAGTTTGGGTATTTATTAGTAGCTTCCTTTTACTGAGGATGTAACATCTATTTGAAGTATCGTTTCTTTGTGCTGAATTGAAACCCATTGGCCTGATCTTGTTCATTCAAATGGGTTTCCTT
The DNA here is from genome assembly GCA_009767595.1 of Symbiodinium kawagutii. Classification (NCBI taxonomy): domain Eukaryota; class Dinophyceae; order Suessiales; family Symbiodiniaceae; genus Symbiodinium; species Symbiodinium kawagutii. Next base: position 362,397 of record VSDK01021288.1, read on the forward strand.
TTGTTCGCACAATTGGGTTGATAGCCTTTGGTTACTAATCTCAGGGCACCAAAACATGTAATGACTCAGCAATTTAGATTGTAGCATCCATATTTTGGATACAAAGCTTAAAGGACTTATGTAAGGAGTTTGCAGTAAGTACAATCACAGTAATTAGAAGTTGATCAGGTAAGGGGCTTCTGAACCATTTCATTGAACCCTTAGCCATCACATTCAACTAACTAGCAGTAGCCAACAGCCATAACTCACTATAAGTATATAACCATGAAATTGCCCATAGACAACATATTACACTTTAAGATGATTTGAACCATAAAACCTTATAACGGTGCCCTACTAAATTATTAGAGCCCTGCAAAAGGACAAGCTGGCATTGATATATGACTGTTGTTATATTGGCTATGCTTGCTATGCTTTGTGGGCTATGGTCCTGATAGTTATTGTTATTAACCCAAAAAAATTACTTATGCCTATTTTGATTTCTATACTTGCATATGGTTTGTTATGGTTGTGCTGATGGTGACAATTTCTTTGGTTTCCATTGTTATTTTTCATGTTTTTGGAATGGGTATGGTTAGTATGGTATGGAAGGTTACTCATAGTCACTCTGGTTAACTATACTTTGTTTGCTTTATTCCTTAATGCAAAGCTGCTGTGGACATCACAACCATTAGGATGCTATTGTAAGATATTCCCTTGAATTGCCAGAATATACATATTTATGGTTACTAAAGGCTATTCCAATATATTTTTTGGATGGCTAACAATCTTTATTGTGGCTACCCCTGGTTAATGGGTACATGGGTAGGGTTGTTGTGGTCATTGTGGTTACTTATGGTTGTTGATGGTCATTATATTTTTTGTAGCTAATGATCATTGTTAGACTTACCCCTTGTTATTATGGTTTCTGTGGCTACTGGGAGCAGCCACCTCGTGGATGCCAACGATGCTAGCAGGTTAATCATTGTTAGGCTAATGGTCATCACTGTTACATTACATTAGCCTATCATTACCCATAGCATAGTTTAGGTAATGAAGGAAATTAGCATCAGGATTAATCTGGATTAATCCTGATTAATCCCAAATCAAAAAATAACAACCACAAAACAAAAACAACTTCAAGTATGGTCCCTCAATATTGGGACGACATCTCCATATTGAATATTTAGGGTTCTTGAATTTAGCCCCTCAATATCGAGACAGCCCCTTGATATTGACTATATTAATGGTTTCAAAAGCCCAAGAAGTCGAAAAAAACAAAAAAACAAAAAAAAACAAAAAAAACAAAAAAAAAACAAAAAAACAAAAAAACAAAGTTTTGGGACTATGGAGATATGGGCTAGGTTTGGCATAGTCCCAAAACTTTGGTTTTTTTGTTTTTTTTTTTGTGTTTTTTTTGTTTTTTTTTGTTTTTTTGTTTTTTTTGTTTTTTTTTTTGTGTTTTTTTCGTTTTTTTTTGTTTTTTTGTTTTTTTTGTTTTTTGGTTTTTATATCTGTATTAATCTGGATTAATCTGGAATCTGGATTAATCTGGATTAATCCTGGAACCAAAAAAAAACAAAAAAAACAAAAAACCAAAAAAAACAAAGTTTTGGGACTATGGAGATATGGGCTAGGTTTGGCATAGTCCCAAAACTTTGTTTTTTTTGTTTTTTATTTGTTGATGGAAATCCATAACCATTTTGGTAGGCAAAAGAGGATTGTTAAGAGCGCGAAACAACCCAACAGAATAATAAATATGATAAAATTATAGGCATTTCGGCGCTCACAACAAGCCTTTCTGTAGACTTAACCACTAGCTAAGCCTCAACCATTAGACTTAACCATTCTGGTTCCAACCCAAACGCCAGTGCCGGCGCCTTGGCAGACTCCTCTTCCACTGTAGCTTTCTTCTCGCCCACCTCCTTGGCGAAGACATCTGCGGCAGCTGCCTCGGGGTGGGCGGTGCTTGGGAAGGGTTGGAGTTGGATGGGTGAGGAATGGTTAAGAGGAGCTTGTTTAGCATAGCTTATACACATATGGCTATGGGTCAAGCAGTTATCCAACCAATAACTGGGGAGAATAACCAACAACTTTATAGGGAAAACAAGCTGGTTAATGATGGGGGAACCGGGGGGACTAAGGGTGAACTGACCCACTGCCATATATGTATGTTGTAGTGAGATGTGGTTAATGCATGGACAAGCTGAATGAATATGTTTGACAATGAGGGTTGACAATGAGGGTTGACAATATTGGTTGATAGTGCTTGAGAACCAACTATCAATGATCATTTCAATGGTTCATGCCAGACCGGCAAAACTAGAAACCACCGTAGATAATTCACATGTTTGCAGGGTTTATTCATGTCGATCTTCTAGTACTTGGAAATCATAGACACCAGCTTTTCTGAGGTCCTTTACTCACTTGTAACACAATTTTCTTGCCAGAAAGCACCTTGCCAAAGAGTTCAAGGGAGAATCAATCATGTTACAGGATGATGAAGCGTCCTGACAGATTCGAATGATTTCGGGGGTCGTACTGCCGTCGCCCTGTTTCGATGGGTGTATCAAAATAGCAAAAACCTAAAACAAATTAATTTATGTGCCGTATGTATCCATAGCGTGTGGTTGAGTACCCCCAATCTCTTGCAATGGCATGCAGTTGCCATATCAGGCTGTATCCCTTTGGAATCAATTCAACAATTCTGTTGATGATTAGGTGACTATGGCTGTTTCAGATTGCTCTCCACCAGTGATTGGGACACGCTTGAAACACAGCACTACAAGGCGGTGTTCTTTCTGTACCCAAGCGATGCCATGGCCATTGAATAGCCGTTGATCATCAACCCCCATGATTTTCCCATGAAGAAGCACCCCCGAGATATCTATCAGGCCGGTGATTCACAGGAACACCCAACCGGTGGTCAACCGGGATAACTTGTGGATCCCCAAGCACCAGACCAGTAGTCGAAGTGGGCCCACCAAATGCCAGGTGACCTTCTCAGCCACCACCACCGCCTTTTCTTTCAGCTCTTCCTCTAGGCCTGCCACCTGCAGCGATAAGAACCGTGGCTGCACGATCTTTTTGCAGAATGCGCCAGCAAGGTTACACACCCGCGGCGCTAAGCCGCCGCTAAAGGTATGAGGCTATATGTACAGTATAACACGGCACGAGTATATAGTTGAGTTGCTCAGTCACCTCTAATACGGATACAAAGAGCAAGACGGTTGTTAAGACATATGCCAAGAACGACCAACAAGTTCCTTGTTACACCGACCAAATTCATCCCATTCCAACTTTGTTGTTGGTTCCAAACTCGGTCTTCCATAACCACTTCATGTTTCAACTAGTATACTATCCTTGATATTAATGGCAATATCTTTACCAATATGCTGGGAGCCTTCTGAAGCCATCGTGCTGCAGCTGTTGCTCTGCATGGTCGCTCCCCCAGGGCACCTGTTCCGAGGTGGCTCGAAGCTTCTCCAGACCGTTGGTCAAGCGATCCTTTTGATCTTCCAAGGCGTCCACCTGCAGCTGCGGTGTCAGCGGTAGCGAGTGATGATACCGCTGCACCACGGGGACATCCCAACGGGCGGGGACATCACTGGGCGGGGACATCACTGGGCGGGACAAACATCCCAGGTCCCATGTGTTGCTCATTGACTGTTTACATGTTTTTCTCCTGGCAAGCTCACCAGAAATTACGCAGGCCGTCCTGCTGGCCACAATCGGCTTTTGGTGTAGCGAAGCATCATGAAAGCAGTGTGGATTCCCAAGATGATCCAGTGATGTTAGGTGTGGGCGGAGTATGCAAGTTGCTTCAGAGGTGCCTTCGACACCGGCCAAATACTGCAGCCCTGTGGTGATGCGCCAATGGAGATATCAGTTTTTCTCTGCTCGATTGAATCTCCGACTTGAGAACTTGAGGACGCTCAAAATCGACCAAACACAGTCAAACTGTCCGGTTTGGGCAAAACTGGGAGCGGTGTACAATCAACACTTGCCAACAACAAGAGCATGGCATACCAACATTAACCATGAAATGGTGGCTGTAAAATCGGTCAACGCCCTGAACAAAACAAAACAACTTAGAGATTCATCTCGGGAAGTTTCAGGGATACCACATGCCCGAGCGGAACACATATAAAATCAGCAGTTGAGCTTAGCATAGCTTTGCCCTACGATGGCTGCTGGTTCTGAGTGGCGTCTCATCATAGGTCCTTGAGACTGTTGTTGCTAATTCTTGCTGGCCATGTCGTTGGTGCTCGGTGAATCGTTGATTATCCCTGCATGAAACCAACTGAATCATCCTTGTTGATTGATTACCCCTTCATGAAACATCATGAAACCAACGTCGCATCATGTCGCGTGGTGAGGCACTGCCCCTCAATCAACGGCCCAACCTTCTGCCCCACCATGCTGGTGTAGAGCTTAATGAGCTCCAGGAAGCTCTTGGGCGTGGTGTAGGCGAATCGCCTGGTGCCCAACCCCTTGAACCCATCCAGCGCACCCCGGCATCAAGGATGGCTATCAGCCATCAACAGAGAGGGAAAATGGTCATTACACTGGCAAAATCGATGACCTTGACCGGTTTCAGGCGGTTTTGTTGGTATATCAACTCTTTAGAAGCCTATCGAGTTTGTTAACAGCAACAATATTCCTATGACTTGCTTGCGATTATCCTCTATTAATTACGCCCACCATTTTTCACCATCAGTGATCATCTTCGCGGGTCCTGCTTCACCAGCGAAACCTTCGACTGTTGGGAGGAGCAAGTTCCACCGTGAGAAGCCAGGAAATCAACTGGAAGAAACATTTCGACGACTGGAAAAACCTCAAAAAGCCAGCATCTGGGTAGTCACTTAGCACTATTCCCACGCAAACGGATCATGGAAGATCCATGAAGCCACCGCCCGTGAATCACCAGCTCCCGCGGGTGATACTTCAAGTTGATCAACAGCTGGATTCTCTTGGCTGAAGTTTCATGGCTGATCACCAGCTGAAACTTCAAGTTGTCCAACTTCAAGTTGATCACCAGCTCTTGGCTGAATGCCAAGCTGCACATGACACTACCAACCTGGCATCCCCATGCCGGGCTCCGCCTCTGGACCTCCATGAACTTGGTGGCCACCTGTCCTGACAAGCAACGACTGGCGGCCTAACTTGAGACCCAGAAGTGTCCAGATGTTCCAAGTCCTGATTTGGTGAAGCAGCGTAGATGCAGCTATGGATATAACATGTAGATGATGACTCTCTATACAATTATACCCAACTACTGGTTGATCTGGTTGGTGGTTTCAAGCCCTATGAAAAATAGTAGTCAACCAACCATTTGTTAAGAATTGCTAGGGAAAATAAAATATGTTTGGACCCACCAATCAAACTAATGTTAATATACCATCTTAAGTTACCATTATTCTAGGACATCGGTGGAGAGAACTCCAAACAAAAACTGCAAAAACTTCGAGCAACATTACCCACCGATGACAATGACACGCACACAATGTCAGGCATGGTGGAGGACATGTGTCCCCAACATCAAGCTCAGGCCCTTAGAAACATCTGCAGCTGCCGACCAAGTTTGGGTCCACACTCAGGTTGAGTCCCTACCCAGGCATCAGCGCGTCCTGCAGCCTCAAAACTGAAAGGCAAGAAGTCCATGATTCCCAAACGCACGGAACTGTCCTGCACCGAGCCGAGTCGCAACATGCAACCAGCCGCAACCAACTGGGCGGCAAGTGCCCATGACATCGACATCAAGGAACCAACCTGGTCTGAGCACCAAAGAACGGAAGATGTTTATAAGTTCCTGTATATATTTGATAGTTAGCTTGGCCAGCTATTGATTGTTCAACTGATGGTAGTTTTGTAACTACTGAACCATCAATCAACATCAACCATTGTGAGTTGTTTGCTATGGCTGTGGGTCACTGCGTACCCTATGCCCCTTGTTGCTCACATCCCAGAAATGAACACACTTGTGAAGCTGTTGGGATTTTGATCCATCCATTTTTGGGATGCTAGTGACCCAGCTCGCGATATCGATCCACCACAGATCGGAGTGTCAGTGATGGCGGCTGTTCTGGGCTCTCTTGGTGCTTGGATTTCCATCCGTTGCATGATGTAAGGCTGTAGCTCTAAATCAGCGGATGTTCATAGCTGAAAATCAGCTGATTTCTCATGATTGCAGGTAGGCAATGTTGGTCCACAATACATGGACTTAGATGCATTTAGATGGACTTAGCCTCTGCGAGCCGTAAGCCCCTGGAAGTTGCAGCCTCGAAAAGCCACCACACCACCACATGACCCACCATCATATCAACCACAAGTGAACCACCACATCAACCATTATTCACCATCATCAACCATTCTAATCCCTATGATGATGAACCATATCAACCTAAGCGTATGATATAAGCCTATATGATTATTAAAATCCCTATGACTATATATAATCATTAATCATTCGAATAAACCACATCAACCATATTAATCCCTATGATCAACCATCAATCGTTCGAATAAACCACATCTGATTCACCATTATGAACCACTATCACAAACCACATCAACCATCATCCTATCCGTTCCTCACCACCGTTTGATCCCTGCGCCGCTCCGACGAGCACGGTCTCCTGTGGTCCCAGCTGTTCGATGGGCTCCAGGAATTTGGCGCCCACGTTGTACAGGGCATCCATGGGCCACGGCTGGAACCAGTCGATCACTGTGCCTGGATGGCGAGTGGCCATGGTGGGTCCTTCATGGATCCTGAGGCTGGTGAAGTTTGAGGTTCATGGGCTTGGGGTTGGATGGTGAAGCTGGTGAAGTGATGGTTTAGCATGGTTGACTGACGGTAGTGGTTCAGTGATCATCATAAATTGTCCATATGTCTTGTATTCATGTTACTTTTCGTCAACGAGTCAGTTGCCCAAAAACACCTCATCCGCATTGACCCGATGGCCCAATGGCTGCAAGCCGTGCAAGCAGATTGGCACTGCTAGATGCAAGGAATTGGGTGGAGCAAAATGATGACGATGAAAGTGACTTGGTGGCGATATAATATTGATTTATAGTGCTGATATGATGGTAATGCTCATCGTGCTTTTAGGTGATTTATACACTCCGGTAAACTAACCTGGCAACGGAAAATCCAGCATTTATGATTATGGGTGATATCCCAGAGTTTCACTCGAAAATCTGGTTCAATCCATTGCTAGGTTAGTTTACTGGAGGGTACTTGTGATGATGGGAAGCTGAACCCAGGAAGCGGGAAGAAAGTCACTTCAGGGGCTCGGAAACCGGCTCAGCCCTCGGCCAAGCTACAGTTCACCAGCGCGGGGAACTTTCGCGCACGGCCGCGCATGGCATCGCCCACGGGACTGAAGCACAATGACATGTGCAGGTTCTTTCCTCATTTCGGACAGCCCGTGATGACAGCAGCAAAGATATCACTTGATATAGCTCACAAATCGCCAAAAAGTAGTTTGTAGAAACAACATTCTAGCATTGGTTGGTGGGTTCAGTGGATTTGATTAACTTGATCTGTTGTGTTTATCCAATCAAGAAGCCTGCAAAAGTACAAAAACTATACAACCCACATGTGAGATTTGCAGATAGATGTCGTGTCAAAATTGACCGGGTCCCCACTTGACTGGCCAGGTCCCTTTATGATCATTTACACCTCTCTGGTAGCTAGAGTTCAAGACACTAAATGGCAATCTTTCCATGCCTTCTGTGCCCATCTGTGCCCCCACTACATTGCGGATCATTTGAACCTCTCCCTTTCAAACACGGTCGTTTTGACCATCCCAATTCAACTATGTCCTCAATATGCAGAAATCCGTGGATGCAAAAAACAGTGAAAACACCAACCGGCAATTGTTGGTCAGTAGAATCTCTAAACTCATGTTAGTATCCCAACAATTCAAGACTAATCCCAACCATACAGAATTGTTTGTATCCCAACAGCATGTAGAATTGTTAGTATCATCCCTTCATATCCCTGGAACCTCCATGGTCATTGACCATCAGTCTGGTAGCCATTACCATCCCCTTGGACCCAGCGGCCCCCCAACACCAGGGCCAGTGCGCAACACCAAGATGCGGATACGCGAGATGAAGAAACTCCAGAGATTCTCCGGCGTGTCCTTCAGCCCCGGCAGTGGTGGCTGACCGAATGGAATGGGTGGATTTGGGCGCAGCAATGCGACCACATGTGAGCACCAAACAAGGAAAAACCATGAAAAGCCATGAAAAAACCCACCAAGTCTCGGATCAAGACAACTGTCCCAAAATCGGAAGAATGTTTCCAGAAAGATATAAGATGCTAGCTAGACATGATTAGTTGTTCATATCCACAAATCGGGCGGCCCACATCTGCACCATGACAATCATCGTTGTCATCATGAGCAGTTTTTTCAAGTAGGTGAACCACCACGACACGATAGCGCTCCGCTGCTCCTGAATGCCTGCGCCCTTGCAGCCACTGCGGACACCGTTGCGGATGGCATCCTTTTCGTCAGAAGCATACAAGTCTGCAATGTCACCTGCAAGCCGCGACAAGTTCACAGTGCAACATTGCTGGAGGTTGGGGCTGGCAACATGTCGTCTGGTTCATGGTGTTTGATGCATGTTTCGGGTTGGTCTCAACCTTGGGGCCTGGCAGTTCGTGCGGCAGTTTCCCCGAAGGTGACACCGCCCCGCAGCAGAAATGATCAGGTGCAAGTGAGGCAACCCGGTGTGGTTGGGGGAGGCATCTCGGCTTTATCCATCAAGGGGTCCAAGCAAATGATCCCCTGATGGAGCCGGGGAACCAACACATTTCAACCGCCAGCGCAACAACGGACTGGAATCATGCAGCATGGGCGTGGTTTGACCGGTTGTTCATCCAGAAAGAAAAAGCAGAGATTATACGTTACAAGTTCCTACTGTGCTGGAGAATATGGATCCCCATATGATCAGAAGCTATATCCTTCCCACAGTGATTCTTACTCCCACCCTTGGCAGCAACGCAACGAAATCCACCTGAGGCTAGCAGGTCATTGATGAAGACCAAGAACTTCTCATTCGTGATCTGTCCATCTGTGAAGAGGAAGAGGACACCCTCATCTTTCACACCAGCCTGCACGACTGCACGATCAACAAATGCGTTTGCTCATGGCCATGGTGGTACCTAACCATGGTTAGGCCATGGCCATGGCCATGGTGGTACCTAACCATGAGTCATAGGGAAACTGACAGTCTTTTGAGGGGTACACCAAGGCTTTGGACCCAAATTGATCTTGAGCCATGACTGGATCTTTCACTCGTCAGTCCAGCACCGATGACCCGCCTTGGTATACATCGCCTGCAAATCAGCCTTGAGATCGTTCATGCCGTAGCTGCCACCTCAAGTAAGGTGGAGCCGCGGAAAATGTACTTTTTCAGAATGGAGAACCGTTGGACCAGGGGATTACCAAGCTGTGACTGATTCCAGTTGGCAAATCCCTTGTGAAGGTGAGAATTATTATCACATATCAAGGTTTGAAATTGGACCAGCAGCAACTACGGACAACGAGCGTAGGCTGTGATTTACAAATAATTGGTGATTAGATTCAGTACAACATATAAGCCTCTCATTAATATCATTGGCAGCCTGGAAGAAACACAACACACTTGATGAAATTGTAGGAATATACCCATGGCCCATACATGGACCTTTCATTCAAACAATTGCCATCTTCCAAACCAACCGTTCTGGGGGGCACACCATGACTGAGTCAAGCGACTGATGACGATCATCATGGTCTGATACAGGCAGGTGTAGGACGAGAGTCGCGACAGGCTCTGTCGGCCGCTGCCTCCCACACCCACCAGCAGTGGATGTCCAGGAGTGCTTGTGATGATTCGGCAGATCTTCCCCACATGGCACATGGCATCGTTGAAGAGCACCTGGGCGGCGAAGGCACTCTCCATGACGTGCGCCCCCCAGGCCCGGCTGGAACAAGACCCGAATATCAGGCGCCATTGGATCATGGGAAGCGAACGTCAAGAGTAGTAGTGCCATTCTTAACCACTAGTAACCATTGTGAGTCACTAATCAACAATTATCAATCACATTTAATCACTTATGAACCATCATCAAGCACTTGTGAAACCAAGGCTGTTCCGTTGCCACTGGTTGGCTCAATGCTGCCACCAGTTCTGAGCCACTGAACTGCATCATGTGATGGTGGAAAACACCTGTGGTTGGCATGTACTTGGTTCGCCTCTACTATCGGATGATTGATTGCTGGCTGGTTTAATCGGTCTATCCCACGGCAGTTTCCAAAAGGGTAGGGACCCCAATCTTTTTGGCAGGTGGATGCAAAACTAATTCTACGTTCCAAGGTTTGTCGATTTGCACCTCATTTTAAGGATCTCACAAGACTGCAGAAATTCCTGGCTGATGTTGATGGCTAGGCGGTTGTAAAAAAAAGTTTGTTTATCCTTTTTCCTTGAAATGGATGCACCTAGTCTCAACTGATTCCAAATTTAGTTGTTGGTGACTGTACAAAAATGGTTGTGAAGAGTGATTGTGTGGCTGCATGTGCGAAACATGCGGCATCAAACCATAAAAAGCAATGATCATGGTTTCCAGTCTTGACACCCTTGTAATTAATAGTCATCAACCACTCACTTTGCCATATTTCAGCCGTAAGCTATGGTTTACCACTCGAAGCAATCATCAACCACGGAACTCTGGCCACATCCTCAACAATACTTCTCACCTAACAATACATATGTTTCAATTCACAATCATTGTGGCAACATGTTGATTCAACCACTGAGCCATCAAGCCACCATTGAAGATGGCAACATCAACAGCCGCCATCAACGATCAACCAGCCACTGGTTTCAAGCCCGTGACTTGCTGGCTGAACCCTGGGACTCCGACCAGATCCATGGCCGCGTTGTTTTCGTTGTACCTCGGGCGACCCATGGACCCATGGGACGTGACCCATCAGCAGCTTGGGCGACGGGTTCGTGGGTCGGTGGCGGTCAACTGCCCGGCGGGGCACAAGCATTTGTCATCGTGGTTGAGCAGTGATCAACATATTTAAATTTGAATGTACATTATATCGAGAGTGAAAAAGGTATGACTGACGTTGACCAGCAAGAATGAAAAATGTATTGGTGATTTTGGATGTATTGAAGTTTGCTTGGATAATGATATCACAAACAAATAGAGCATTGATGATCTCCAGCAGTTGGGATATGACTAGAGGTCGAGCTTTTTGATCTTAGCCTCAACTTCAGATCTGCAAATCATCTAAAGCTTGGTGGTGAAAATTGGTGGAATCACGCTTGGCCAAACGACAATTTAGATCAAACAAAGTACAATTTCACCAACGGTCAAAATAACCATAACTATTGGCCACCATTGATTGACTGGTGGCGAATTAGTGCAAACAGGTCGCAATATGGCTGTGGGTCAAAACCTTGTACCCCTGGTCCCCCCCATTAACCATTGTTTTCCCTTTCATTATTGGTTATTATCCCCCATAATTGTTTGGTTAATATTGACCCATAGCCATATCACCATCATTTCATGGCACTGGATAAGCCTTGCTTAGCCTTGCCATCTGACAGGGGCCGGTCATATGGCTGATCAGAGAAACACAGCTGCCACTGGCATGCAACCGGTTTCCTTCCCAGATAATCATGGTTCGCAATGGTTAACAAGTTGCTGCTAGTGATCAAAATGATGGAAAATGCTTGCCACCCGGAATGACGGATTGGAATCCAACCATTGCACATAGTATAGCAGGATCATGCAGGATCAATAAGCGTAGGTATGTTCTCACAAGGATTCTAGTCCAACCATGGGTACACGGTCATTGGCCACGGGCATTCTAGACAGCAATACACGTGAGAATAATCCACATTAAACAGGCCCCAACTTCTCTTCTGGGTTGGTGATTCATCATCACTAGATAAGTACGGATAAGTACCATCATCATCTGAACATCATAATGACAAGACCCTCATTTATTTTCCACCAACAATTATTTAAGGAATCATTGTTAGCCAGCACTGTAACTATCACAAGAACCATGATCATTGCCCATCACTAGCCGCCATCAAACATCCCAAACCATCTCCACCCATCATATAACTACCATTATTTATCTTGACAATATTTTATCATAATAGTGTTGGTTCATCATTGTGTAATTCCCATTGTTAAGCCACTAATATATCATCTGTATCATCAAACATCACTACATTATCAGTTTTATCAGTATTACTATGTACAAATCTGAACTCTATAATCATTGCAAAAACCCATTGCATCACTCCAATGCTATGCAATTAGCATGTATCGCTGCATTATAACTATATCATACTACTCACAACTACATAACCTGTAAAATTTATGTATAGCTATATATATATATATCAGTACAACAACAGGTCATAAGCAGATATAAGTTTTGAGTAGTAAAACCATTGTCTTAACCTGTTATTATTGTCATATCAAACAAAGTTCGAAGCAGTAAACACATCATCCTAAACTGTTATTATTATAAAAACACGAGTTATGAGTAGTAAAACCAATCCTAACCTGTTAGTATTGTCATATAACACGAGTTATGAGTAGTAAAACTATAATCCTAGCATGTTATTGTCACTATCTGGTTGTGGCTCAAAATCCCCCTGGTTCCTTATCATTGACCATTGTTTTCCTTATGATTGTAGGTGAACTCATCCCACATTGTTGATGGTTTGACCCATAGCCACATATAACCCGTAAAACTTAGAAGTACACCAACTGATTATAAGTTATGTGTAGTAAAACCACAATCTTCACCGGTGATTATTACTATTTGGCTGTGGGTCAAAACCCCGTACCCCTGGTTCCCCTATCATTAACCATTCTTTTCCCTTATAATTGCTGGTCATTATTCCCCTTTTTGGCTGGTTAACTGCTTGACCCAGCTCGCCATATATAACCGCTGTACCCGGCGCGCATCACTAGTGGCGACCCAACCGCTGCGCTTCCCAGCTGCGACCGCGCCAAGACACTCTCTGAGGGCCTCGCCCAGCAGCTGGCTCAAGCGCTCTGTGGAGGGGATCTTGTCGTAGAAACCTCGAGGACAGGGGCAAGGTGATCATTTCCAAGGTTTTGCTAAAGATTAGCTGAAAATTAATCTTTGTCAATGCTAAAGATCAAAAATCATGGCGAATGATTAGCAATGTTGTGATTCAGTTGATTAGGGTATGCTTAATGATTAATAGTGGTTAATATAATGGTTAATGATTCATAATGCTTGGTGGTTGAACTACCCTGTCATGAAAAAACTTGTCAACCAACCAACCATTTGGCAATACGTTGGGGGAAGCTGAAAAATGCTTGAAACCACCAACCAGTAATGGTTCATGACCAGCAAAACTAATCTGAACATTGACATGTTTTTAGCTTATTTAGCAAAATTGTGATTCAGGTGAAGCTGATCATTTGCAAATCGTGGTACCTCCGATCATCTGCAGATCATCATTCAGTGTGTGTGTGTGTGTGTGTGTGTTTGTGTGTGTGTGTGTGAGTCAACTCCTGTTTCCAAGGATTTCTAGTCAAGCATTATGACTCATCAAATTTCAAGAAGACATCATTCTCAGCAGGGGCACACGGCATCCTTGACCTACCGTGTGCAATGAAGCTACGGTCTTGGATGGGATATCTGGCCTGATCAGCCAGACGTACCTGCACCTTCAGTTTTCCGTCGAATCAAGCGAGAATCAGATGTTCACCGATGTTTTCGCCTTTTGTTCAATACTAGAAGGATGGTTTGCTAGTTAGTAAAGTTATAGAAGTTATAGAAGTTATAACTAGGTTAGCCGAAGTTAACAAAAGTTAACAAAAGTTAACAAAAGTTAGCAAAAGTTAGTTAAAGTTAACAAAAGTTAACAAAAGTTAACAAAAGTTAACAAAAAACGAACAACAAAGATGAAAATGTAATATTGACCAATTTTAATCAAATCAATGCTGTCAAACATCCATAGTGAAAAGAAAAGGTGTAAGCACAAGTGACTATTCAAAAAAAACTAAAGCAACAAAGAAAAACAAAACAAATCAAAACACAAGCGTCTTCATGCACATTCAAGTTGAGCAAGCGAAAGCTTCTGGGGTGATCAGCTGTTTTTTTTTTCAGATCAAAAGGCGTAGCAGATCATCTTTCAATGCCCAATGGCACACATAGCAATGGTGTGAACTCCATTGCACGATGATCTTTGCATCGGTTTTTCGAAACCAAAGAAAATGTTCTTGACTTTGATCAAACTTCTGACATTCCACGGCATCCTGCTCGTGATGGAGAGAAACAATGATGCCACACCAATTTTCTGATGGGCTCCAAAGCACCATGTTGCATCGCAACGCGGGTGGCATAAGGTTACGCAAACAAAGCTGGGGATTGGAAATCCAAAAGTCTCGGTCTACACTTGCAGCGAACAAATACGCTTTACAGAAATTCACAGTGCGTAGATCCTTCAAATTGTTCATTTTGGATTTGGACATTCGATGCTTGCGCTCCAAGCAAAAACAATCGATAATCTGCTTGTTGACTTCCCAGTTTTGCAGCAGATGGTGAGCGTAGTGATGCTTGGGACGAAAAAATTTTTTGCCGTACAAAGAATCAAAGGCCAACAAATATTGATCATATAAAGCGACATACCTCTTCATAGTGGAACGGCCCCATTCCTCCAAATTGTTTTGTCCAGTAGGAAGGATCTTCATGACATGATAGAACCCCAAAGCCAATGCCAATTGAAGAAAATTTTGGCAATGTTCAGCCAAGCGTGGTTCTGCAGCCGGAAGAATAATCATTTCAATATATAAAGCCAACAAAGGAATGACTGTCAAATGTACTGCAGCCCCTGCTCGCCAGCAATGATCAGTTGTGAAATAAACATCGCTCATGACTCGGCGGAGGAAACTTTTGGCTATTTTGTCATAGCCATGCAAAGTAAATCCAGCAAAGCTCCGAGGAGAATAATGCTCGAAAATGTCGTCAAATTTATACTCGTTCTTGGTCAATTCATTTCTGATTAGGCCCACAGCAGTTGATGCCACACCAGTTTGATAGAAAATGTGCATTGGATCAAAGCAAAATATCGAAGGTGAAAATGTTCTGGATAGAGTGTCGTCCAGCAAGAAACTTGGGGTGGACAATTTCCATCCAAGGTTTTTTTCCAAATCTGCAAATTTTGATCTGCTGAGAACGCGTTCTTGTCTCTGCAATAAAAGAAGGACTCCGACGATATTCTGATTTGACATGAGCTGCAATTGTGTGCTCGCAGCATTCAAAGTAGCAAAGGTAGGGTTCTTTGCTTGAAACTGCTTTGACACAATGTTGCCACATTTGTAGCATGGTTTCTGACCTGAGCTTCCTTTGCAATTCAGAGCTGCGTGTAGAGCTGCCTCATCCATAATGATGCTTTTGACGTGTCCACTCAAAAAGACATCGCGCTCTTTGATTTTGAAAAGGTGACCCAGCGACAAGTCCAGAAGTGCTTGGAACAAATAAAAGCAAAGAGCAGAAAAGCCACCTGAAATTAAATGCAAATCCTCTGTGCGAATGGTTGCAATGGCCCACCAATACTTCTCATCCATCAAAGCAGTGCCAAATTGCAATGCGCTGATGTACCAAACATAAGATTTTCTCCGGTTTTGAACTTGTATAACATTTCCAGGTGTGACTTCATCTGTGTAACAAATCAAGTCAAGAGAGGTGCCATGCAGACGTTCGAGGACATCACCTAGCAAAGACCCTTGTTCGAGAAGCAATTCCCATAGGAGCCACAAGTTTAGAATTGGCAATTCCAGGTCATTGCCGTCCATTCCTGGAACCTTCAGGATTTGAGAACATTTCCTGGAAAAAATTGTCGATTGCCAACGTTTGGCATGCTTCGATGCAGTCGTGGCAGCGACGGACGCTGTGCTTTCATTTCGGGAGCGCTTGCGACCCCGAGGCATAGCAATCCAGCTATTGAAATGTTTCTTTGCTTCAAGTTTTGTACATTGAATGTTTTGAATGAAATATATTGCAACTGGCCTTCCAATAGTTCATGCTTGAAATTTAAAATTGGTTTGCATTCAAAAGAATCAAAGAATGCTTTTGATATAATCATGATGAGCTGAGCTGAGCATGCATTTGAGCAAATCAATCTGCAACACTGTCATGATGCATCCTGGGCTTTCACATGAAGTACAAATAATTTTAAAACAAATCAAATCAAATTAGAAAAAAATATTTACAATCAAAACAAATGAAATCAAAACCAAATCTAATAAGAGTTAATTAAAGTTCAATCACAAGAAAAAAACCATACTAAAATAATTCCAATCATAAATATTTTAAACTATATTTAACAAAATGAAGACAAATCAAGAAAATTAAACATGATGTCTCAAATGTACGAGTATCCCCGAACGACCAGGGCACCTCTCGGTGGGGATGACATGCACCAAGGAATTACCAATGCAAACGCCATCCCACATACTCGCTAGGGTTGCATGTAGGCTCAGACCAGACCAAACACATCCTTATCAATGAAGGACAGCAGGTGGCCGAGCACACAAGCAAAAGCCATGTAATGCAATGCTAATAAAATCAAATCAATCTGAAGGAAGGCGAATCAAATCAAACCCAAGCAAAGCAAGTGAAATCAACTCAATTCAAAGCAAGGCCAAGCAGGTAAAATCAAAGCAAATCAAAACAAATAAGTAAATGCAAAGTAAGGCAAAGCAAAGCTAACCAAATCAAATCAATGTGAAGGAAGGCAAATCAAATCAACCCAAAGCAAAGCAATTGCAATCAACTCAATTTAAAATAAGGCCAAGCAGGTCAAATCCAAGCAAATCAAAACAAATAAGGAAACGCAAAGCAAGGCAAAGCAAAGCTAGCCAAATCAAATCAAAGCAAGTTTGTTCAAACCAAAGCAAAGCAAACTAAAATAGTGTAATCTAAATCACTTGGAACCAAAATTCAAATAAAACAGGTTCATAGAAAGACCAAAAGCACACAACAAAATAAACACAAAAGTTGAAAAATGTTAGCAAGAGTTAGTAAAAGGTAGCCACAGTTTATATAGTTTAGCATAATTTAGCCAAAGTCATCAAAAAATTAAAAGCACACAATAAAATAGGCACAAAAGTTGAAGAGTGTCGTCAAGCAAACCATCCGTTCCCTAGGCTGCATTTTTTTCCACGTGGTTTGCGAAGTTCTGTCTCATGAGCCGCTGTCCGTGTCATTATCCCACCACTGTCTGTCCAGTCCAACAGCTGGTCCTTGCAGGTTGACTCTGCGACAGATCAGCCGCTTTCGTTCATGAAGATACCACCGTAGAGAGACGATCAAGCGGTGCCAATGTTGATTGACAGCAGCGAAGCGTCCCAACTCTCTGCCATTCAGTAAGAACCACTGTTCCGATTCATTGAAGGCAGAAAGGACAGCAGGCCTGCGATCCATGTCTAAATTGTGAACAGCGCAGCGAACGCGAATAAAAACCTGAGAGCCAAAGGAATCGAGGTTGAGATTTGAAAACAATCGATCGCTTCAAATCAAATTACATTGGCCTAAATCACAGGAAAGTAATTCAAATCAAATCAAATCAAAGCCTGACATGTAGCAGCAAATCAAATTACATTGAATCGAACCAAAGGAAAATAAATCAAATCAAATCAAAGCAAAGCCTGACTTGTAGCAGCAAATCAAATTACATTGAATCAAATCACAGGAAAATAAATCAAACCAAATCAAATCAAAGCCTGACTTGTAGCAGCAATCTTAATTGTGATTAGTAATATCGACAATCAACCAATATTAGTTAATCAATGTTGTGCGTATATGAACCATCATGTCAGTGAATCCACAGGTACCTGCAGAGTGCACAGTTCATTTTTTTCTGGACCACTTCACAGAATCGTCGTTTCAAAAAACCTCAGCAATTCTGCTGGAACAGAGAAGTCTCAGGAGGTCTGGATGAAATCGCACCAACACATGTCTATTTATCCAAAGGTGCATTGTATAAATACCAAAAACAGCTAGCAGATGCTGAATTAAAACTCTTATGTTCTTTTTAAATCTTTAGCTTTCATCTCTGACCTTTTTCACCGCTCGGGTCAGCATTCTGTTCGCCTCTTTGATGTCGTTAAAGGCTGACTCCTGCAGGGTCAAAAAAAAATCTATATTAGGTGTTTGGTCAAGCTGTCCTTGATCCACACATGGTCGGTCTCCATGTGCTTGTAGGCCTTCAGCATCTTTTCCTGAATATAAATGTTGAGTACTAACAAGGCATAACTGGTTTTGTTTTAAGTGTCTGACCAGCTCGACCATCTCTTTTCTGGTGTTGTCCAGCTGCACCTCGGTCTTGGCACCACTGTCCAACGACTCGCCCATCTGGTCGCTGAGAACCTGTCCCAAAAAAGAAAAATCAAATCAATGAATCACATAAAAAATGAAAGCAAAAGAATTCAAAACGTAACAAAGAAATTGTAGCAAACAGATCTGCCTGGTTTTCTTGCTCGATCTCATCGTACTTTCGCTTTAAAGCTGCATACTCGTCTTTGAGATTAGCGTTCTCATGGCGAAGACGGTGGAGCTCAGCTTCTTCTTCAGATCCAGGGGCCAGACCGGCAGAAGTTGATGGAATTGATGTCTGCTTCTCGGCCACTTTGTCCCGACCAACATTGAAACCTTACCAGAACAAGATGAAAGCAAGTCTGAACTGTTGAATGAAATAATTAACCAAATAGCGAAGCAAATTATGTAACAAAATTAAAAGTAAAAACAAAAAGACATACCTATCTAATATCTATTTTAAAATACAATATATATTTACATCGAATCAAATTGAATTAAATCAAATGATAAGCAACCACATCAAATCAATTGAAAAGCACAAATAATCAAATCAAATGAAATCAAATCAAAGGAAAAGCAATCAAAGCAAATGAAATAACAAAATATGTTTTTAAGCAAATTAGATTAAATGATGATATAGTAAAGCAAATCAAAGCAAATCAAAGCAAAAATCAAATCAAAGCACATAATTTCTAAATAGATATACTTAAGATTTTTTATCCAAAATGCAGTTGAGCATCCCTCCTGGGTCAAAATCTGTCGCATCAACCTGTAGTCCTCTTCTCGCTGTGTCAAGATGAAAGCGTATTGACCATTGTCAAACCCCTTATCATTGACCTTGTAGTCGCCCGAAGCTGCGACCACTTCTTGCCTGAGAAATTTGGAAATCAAGTCAGTGAATGCAAATGAATAACTAGAATCTAAATGAAAATTACTCAACCAAATTAAATGCAGCCAAACTACAGCTTTGCAAAGTTGCCAGAAGATCCATGATACCCTACCCACACAGATGGCATGGCTAGGATGGAAAGAGGTCGGCCAAGAGGTGAGACACGGGCTGGAGCCTAAAAGAAATCAAAGATGATCAAATCAAATGTGAACAGTCAAGTATGTTATAGCAAGCCATTCTAAGAAATCTCAATCAATCTTACAAAAAAAAATATTACGAGAATAGTTAATAGTGCTTGAATCTCTTCGATATGTTTTGAAATTCAAAAAGTAATAGTCAACAAGTCCAAGTATACAGCACTGTTCAAACGATAGGTCCCCAAAGATACGGCTTGGGGACCTATGATTTCACTGGCCGGTTCCCATCATCAACCCAGCGTATCCCATAATCCAAACATATATCAACAATTTCAAGTGGGACTGTTCCAACAATAGGTCCCCAAAGATACGGCTTGGGGACATATGATTTTTCTGGTCGGTTTCCATTATCAACCCAGCGTATTCCATACCCAAAACATCAATTTTTTACTTTAAAAATATGATGTATGAAAATAAAATATTCAAATTATAACGATTTAATATTATGTATTTTTAAATTAAAGTTTAAAAAAGCAAAAATTCATAAAATTATGAAATTTTGTGAACTTTTGTTATTTTATTGTAAATTAAAAAGAGCAAAAGTTCATAAAATTATGAACTTTTGTGAACTTTTGCTCTTTTTAGTTTAAATTAAAAGGAGCAAAAGTTCATAAAATTATGAACTTTTGTGAACTTTTGCTCTTTTTAGTTTAAATTAAAAGGAGCAAAAGTTCATAAAATTATGAACTTTTGTGAACTTTTGCTCTTTTTAATTTAAAGTAAAATAACAAAAGTTCACAAAAATTCATAATTTTATGAACTTTTGCTTCATTTAAAATAAAGTATAAAAGGCAAAAATTCACAAAAATTCACAATTTTATGAACTTTTGCTCCTTTTAATTTAAAATATAATAACAAAAATTCACAAAAATTCCAAATTTTATGATTTTTTGCTTTTTATACTTTAAAAACAAAAGTTTATCAATTTTTTTAAAAGTACCTAATGTTTATGAAATTCTACGGTTTATGTTTTGACTCTTTATATAACATTTAATATTGTAACATTATTGTTAAAAAAAAACAAATAAACATATAAAAAATCTAGTCAATAATAAATTTATAATCTAATATTAACTTAAAACAAACAAAAAAATATTAAAAAAAACTCTTCTGGTAACAATACATTTGATTTTTTGATTCTATCAATATTAGCCAGATCAAATCAAATTAGTAAAAATCAAATCAAGAAAAATCAAATCAAAAGACAAATTAAATACAATTTCTTCAAAATTCAAGGTAAACAGAATTCTTGATAATAAAGATAATGATAATTAATTTGAATCAAATCAAAACAAATGACGCAAAAATAAAACAATGTATCAAAGTAACCAAATCAAAATTAATTTTAGCATGGTTTGAATTGAATCAAATGAAATCAAAATTAATATCAATTCAACCAAATCATATTAAATCAAATTGAAGCAAAAAAATCTAAGTATCTATCTACCCCTGCTGAAAGCAAATCAAAGCAAATCCAATGAATTGGATCAAGGCAACTCACTTATAGATAATCTGATACTGATTTGCATCTCTTTTCAAATTCAAACACGGTTCAGTGTTGTTTGAGACATTGCAGCATCATTCTGTTTTTTTCTGCCCAAACTTTATGCTCAGCTCATGTGCTGATCTTCTTCACCAAGACACGTGCTACCAACATATTTATTGAATAAGTGGTTGTTTTTTGTCTCTCAAGATTCAGCACAATTTCAAAAACACATCGATCCGAACATCTTGAAGGATCGCATCGCAAGATTTATGCACATGATAAATCATTTCTCTTCCTCTGCTTTGCTGCGTTTTCCTGAAGGAAGCTCACCAATCAATGTGGTCACTAGATCTTCAAAGAAGCCCTTGCCCTTCTCAAGTTCGTT